>MU227093.1:906997-943095 GCA_018584345.1 Thuja plicata | reverse complement strand
GGCCAACTTACTAAAAATAGCAAGTTTCCATAAATAGCAGCTCTGCACAAGGTAGCCCTTATTGAAAAGAAAACATAAATATTTTTGGGTGATGCAAGATTGCCCTTACACCCAGGATGCTCCTGCACCAATTTAGCTCTGCCAGCTAGACATTTTGTCAATTTTGATCTCAAGTTAATTTTGGTGTTTAACTCTTTGATAACATCGGTCAACACTCCAATTCTCCTTGGGCTTCTTCGTTGATTTACACTATGTTTCTAGCTGTCAGGTATGCTTGTGATTCTGCTCGTTGGTAATGCTCATCGGTATTCTTTCTTAGGTATCACTGTGACTTGTCTATTAGTGATCTTTGTCTGTCAAGTTCCATTGACCATCACTATTTATAGTCACTTTATGAATACTTGTCTTTTATGCATTACAGAAAGCATAATCTTTATCTCTCTGATTCTCTAAAGTCTTTGACACTTTGATTATAATTGATTAGATTATATCAAGTTGACATCAATGACAATACAATCCCTTAACTAATTTAATGTCTTGCATTATCCTTCTGCATTTTGGTGATCAACTTAACATCTTCAAACATTCAATCAGTTACATATCATCAATCTCTCCCTTTGGCATTGATGGCAACATACTACATTATCATACTATACTATCACTAATACAATATGAAATATATAGTTTCATCAAGCATTCCTAATGTAACTATTACAAATGTATGGCTCTTGGTAAGCTCAAATAGCTTAGATTTGTTTCGTGTAGAGTGGTTTTCTTTTGTCTTTAATCCCTTTACTAGATAGATGTATCCTCTAATATCTTTGTTCTAATATGTTCTCTATCTTGATTGTTCCTCTTCTTGATAATCTCTTTTTCCTTTGACAATATTCTTTTTCTTTGTCTGAACTCTCTCCCTTTATTACTTCTTTCCCCTAGATAGATATTTCATATGTAATCAATTTCTCTCCCTTAGAATATTGATTAACTTCTTCCTTCTGATTCTCAGGAACTTCTCTTCATGGATAATGATATAATCCCTCCATTTATCATATCTCTCCTTTTGATAATGAGATCATCTCTCCCTTTGTATGGAGATCATCTCTCCCTTTGTATGATAAAGAAAATCTCTCCCTGATGATAATTAGAGGATCATCTCTCCCTTTGACAACAATGCCAAACAAAAATACTTCTCCTTGATTTATCATCTATATCATGTTCCATCCCTTTGCATAATATATTCCTTGAATTTCCCTATCCATCAGCATTACAATGTTCTTATTTTTGGCATAGTTTTGTACCTTGTTGTGTACAAATGTATCTTTTTCTATCCATCTTAGCGTTTGCATCAACATGACTGATCTTCAAATTTGGTATAGGCCAATGCAACCTCTTAGTCAGATTGTTGACGTATAGACAAGGGTTGAACCCCTAGTCTTTGTCTCAGGTACTCAAAACTATCCTTCAGTAATGGCTTGGTGAATATGTCAGCTAACTATTCCTTTGATTGAACATATTCCAGTGTCACTTCTTTTGCTTACACTTGTTCTCTCAGATAGTGATACTTGATAGCAATATGCTTAATCTTAGCATGCATGACTAGATTTTTAGAAATGTTTATTGCACTGGTGTTATCACACTAGATAATTACTAGTTCAAGAATCTTTATATTCATACCTTCTAGAAATTTTTTGATCCATGCAATATTTGATAAATTTGGAGCAACATCCACATATTTTGTTTCTGCAGTAGACTAAGAGATGCATCCTTGCTTCTTACTTATCCATGTGACAAGTTTGTCACCCATGAAGAATGCTCCTCCAGTTGTGCTCTTTCATTCATCAATGTTTCTAGCCTAATAAGCATCCGTATAGACTTGTAGCTCAAATTTTCCTTCTCTTTTGTACCTTAAGCCATAGTCCTCAGTGTTCTTCAGATATCTCAGAATTCTTTTGATAGTATTCATATGTGATTCTTTGGGATTAGCAGAGAATCTTGCAACTATCCTCACTGCATGTGCTATATTTAGTCTGATATGAACAACATACATTAGTTTTCCAATCATAGATGTATATAAGGTTTGTTTTACCTCATTTTTCTTGTCTTCTTTTTTCAGCTTGCATCTAGTAGCCATTGGTGTTCCAACTATCTTGGAATCTTCCATCTTGAATATCTTTAGCACTTCCTTGATGTATTTGGACTAAGTGATATAAATGCCTACATCTTGTTGAAGAATCTATAGACCAAGAAATAATTTGATCTCCCCAAACATTGACATTTCAAGTTCCTTTCTCATTTCATTAAAAAAGGATTTCCATAACAATTCATTTCCCCCAAAAATGATATCATCAACAAAAATTTCAGCAATCAGAATATTACCATTGGTATCTTCTTTTAAGTATAGATTACTATTTTCACTTGTTCTAACAAATTTTATGCTAATGAGATACGATTGAAGTCTTTCATACCAGGCTCTGGGTGCTTGTTTCAATCCATACAAGGCTTTATGTAGTCTACATACCATTTTTCTCTTGTCTGGATTAACAAACCCTTCTGGTTGTTCAATGTATACCTCTTCTTCAAGTATTCCATTTAGGAATGTAGATTTGAAATCCATTTGGTATACCTTGAATCCTTTAAATGTAGCATAAGAAAGTAATATTCTAACTCCTAGTCTAGCAACAGGTGCAAAGGTTTCACCATAGTCAATACCTTCTTGTGCATATCCCTTACATACTAATCTTGCTTTGTTTCTAGTGACTTCTCCATTCTCATTCAGCTTGTTTCTGAATATCCATTTTGTACCGATGACATTCTTATCATTTGGTCTCGGTACTAGTGCCCATGTACTATTCTTCTCTATTTTCTCTATCTCTTCATTCATAGCACTGGCCCATTCTTCATTTTCAAATGCATTGTAAACAGATTTAGGCTCAAAATCAAAAAGTAAACATCTTGTGTTTAGTGACTTACTTCTTGCTCTTGTTCCAACCTTCTTGTCTCCTATGATTTGATTTTGTGGATGATTTCTTCTAACATACTTGGCAATAGCTCTGTGTTCATCATTCTAATTATCTTCTTCACCTTCATTTTCTTCTCCATTGTTTGGAACATCATTTTGAGGATTATCCTGATCATCGGTAATCACATCCTGATGCTTGGGTGCAATGTTCTGATGCTCGGGAGTGACACACTATTTTTCAGGTAGAGTGTTAGGTTCTATATAAATAAACTTGTCGTAGTCCTCTGGTTTCTTTTTGCTTTCCTTATCATTCTTTTCTGCAAATTCATCTATTTTCACATTTGCACTTTCAATGATTTTTTTAGATGACTTGTTAAGACATTTATAAGCCTTGCTTTTGGTTGCATACCCTAGGAAGATGCCTTCTTCACTTTTGTAGTCAAGTTTTCCATTTCTATCATCCTTCAATATATAACATTGACTACCAAAGATTATGAAGTAACTTACATTGGGTGTATGACCGTACCAAAGCTCATATGGTGTCTCCTTTGTGTCCTTCTTCAATTGTACTCTATTTAATGTGTAGATAGTAGTAATGACAATTTCTCTCCAAAAAAATTTAGTGATGCTTTTCTCAGTCATCAATGTTCTTACATAGTCAACAATTGATTTGTTTCTCCTCTCAGCAATTCCATTTTTTTGTGGTGTCCTTGGTGCAAAAACTTGTCTTTTAATTCCATGCTCATTGCAATAGTTAGTGAATTCTTCTAATGTAAATTCCCCTCCTCCATCTGACCTTAAGCATTTTAATTTCTTTTCACTTTGTTTCTTTACCATTTCTTTATACCATTGAAACATCTTAAATGCTTATGATTTATCTTTTAAAAACATGACTGTCATCATTCTAGAAAAATTGTCAACAAAGAGAATAAAATACCTATCTCCTTAGTAGCTCTTTTTCCTCATGGGACCACATAGATTTGTATGGACTAATTCTACAATTGCAATAGATTTATGGGTTTTACTCTTGAAGCTAGACTTTGTCATCTTACCTTTTTGATAATTTTTGCACATGATATGCTCGGGCTTAGTCATTGTCGGTAAGCCTCTGACATTCCTTTTGTTGCTTATCTTTATCATTTTGTCAAAGTTCACAGGACATAATATTTTGTGCCACAACCATATGTCTTCATTTCTAGCCATTAAACAAGTGGTGTTAGTGTCATCAAGATAGAAAAGGTTACCTTTTGTCTGCTCACTAGTACCAATCAACCTTTCTGATTCATTATAGATATTTGCCTTCTTATTTTCAAATGCTACTTTGTGACCTAAATTGTTTAACTAAGAAATACTTAACAAATTGTAATTCATTCCTTTAACCCAGTAAGCATTTTCACATTTAATTAGGTTATTCAATATTATGGTTCCTTTACCTTTAGCTGGAAAAGGTGTATCATTACCCATTCGCACTGAGCCACTATTATAATATTCGAAAGTCTCAAAATTTTGTTTATCACCAGTCATATGGTGAGTGTAGCCACTATCTATGATATAGACATCATTTTTACTAACTTTAGATATGCGTGTAGTTTCTACATACCTTTTTTCATCTTCATCTGAATCATCCTTCATGGCTACAAATATCATCTTGATGTCTTCTTCTGATTCAGTGTCAGTGTCATCAGCTCTTTTCTCAACTAGGTAACAAGCTTTCTTCCCTTTGTCCTTTTAGTCTCGGGTATCTCTCTTTTTAGATTATCGGTTGCTTTGGTAATCCCTGTTATCACTTCTATCAAACTTCTTCTCATATGATCTGTCATTTCCTCTGTCATCTTTTCTTCAGTTTGGACATCTTGCAACAAAGTGTCCAACCTCTTTACAATTCAAACATAAAAGTGGTAACTTACCTTTGTATTTACTTTTTCCTCTCTATAATCTTCTTTCCATTAGTGCTTCAATCTCATCAAGTCCTTGATCTTCATTATCACTATCACTATCATTTCTAATAGCATGTCTATGACTTGAATTAATTATCTTTAAATAAGATTTGAATGCAGATTCTACAGATGGTAAGACACTATTATCAAAATTGTTCATCTCAAATTATATTAGCCTACCAATCAGACTATCTAGAGTAATTGTATTGTTTGCAATTGCTCTCATTTCTTTAATAGAAGAAACTCTAATATAATATATAGGCAGTAATGTTCTTAAGATTTTACTTACCACTGTCTCCTCTTCAAGTGTACTTCCAACTCCTTGGATAGCATTGACTACCTCTTTTATTCTGCAGCTATACTGAGTAATGTTTTCTCCTTCTTTCATCCTTAGGTCATCAAACCTTCCTCTTATGATTTCAGCCTTGGCTCTTAGTACATTAGCATCTCCTCCATGTACCAGTTTCAAATTATCCCACATTTTCTTTGTAGAGGTGCAGGTTTTGACATCTTCAAACTCAGCATTGGAGAGTGATGATGCAAGTTCTATCATCTTACAGTTATTCTCATGCTTAACTCTTAATTTCTCAAGAGTATGAGGTCTTTTAGGTATCACATATTCAATATCTAAGTATTAAACAATATCCTTTCCAATACCTGATAGGTGGAGTCTTATTCTACTTTGCCATGATGCAAAGATATCTTTATTCAACTTGGGCACATCTCATCTATTCATCTTGTGATCTTTTGCTTGAGCTTTTAAACTCCCTTTCTAAGTATACAAGCTCTGATACCAATTGTTAGTAATAACTGAGAGCAGGGGGTGAATCAGTGGCCTCAAAAATATTCCAATAATCAACCCTTAAAACTTAATACCACAATATTAAGCCTCTAGTTATCTTCAATCCTATAAGATGAATGCCTTCAAATACTTTTATCAAATTACTACTGCTTGGAATGCTTTGTAAAACCTTCTACTATATGTTTACCGAAAAGCAGTCTATTAATTTACCAAAAGACAATAAATTATCTAGAGTATACCAATAAATCCAATTAAGTTATGTGTAATGTAAAACACTAAAGTAATGACTCATAAACACATTGACACATGGATTTTTAATGTGGAAACCTTGTTAAGGGAAAAACCACTTGGGACCGGCAACCCAAAATTTTCACTCTTCTGAAGTGAGCTCGGTGAAGAGCCAACCCTGTTAAAAGTTACAAACACACTATTAGGTGTGACCTTGTTAGAGGATTTAAAATTTTAGTTTGTCACTCGATATCAAGAATCTCTATGCTACCTTCCTTAATCAAACTCTCACTTGGCCTATCAATAGGTATCTGGCATCTAATGCTATCTTCATGATCAAACTTTTTGATACTCCATTGGATGTATCTCAATATAGAAAGGATCTTTAAATCTGGCTCGATTAAGAGACTTTCTAAATCAATGGTTAAAATAAAATAGTATGATCTATTCACATATATAGCTTATACTTGCAAATTTTCAGATCTATTGTAATCTCATAAAATAATCTGATCAATATATCTCTGTTACACCTTTTCTCCACTTTGATTCTACTCGGTGATGTTGTGCTCTATTGCTTAGTGTCTGTAGAAAACTTTATCTCTTTCCTTAGCTTGATTGATCAGCATTGTATAGAGTTTCTCTTCATTAGTTTCTCTTTAGCATCCTATTTTTCATTCACTACCCTTGATCCGTAATGAATCAAGTTTGTCTCTTAAATAGACATGATATCACCATTGTTAGGTTCTTGATTTTCTTGATCTTGGCGTGATCCACAATCTTAGCCAATTATATTTAAAGAAAAACTCCTATTTTATCTCGCTGAGATCTTCTTTCCAACTGGACAAAACAACTTTAAAACCATTACTTATCTTTGTCTTATCTTGTCGATGAAAACAATGATATCTACCAGTTAAGTATATATTTACCTCTGCCAACTATATATTTTGTCATTTCTAAACTCATGTTAATTTTGGTTTTTAACTCTTTGATAGTGTCGGTCAACACTCTAGTTCTCCTCAGGCTTCTCCGTCAGTTTACACTATGCTTCTTGCCATCGGGTATGCTTGTGATTTTGCTCATCAATGTTCTTGCTCAGGCATCACTGTGACTTGTCTGTTAGTGATCTTTGTCCATCGGGTTCCACTGACCATCGGTGTTTTTAGTCACTTTGTGAATACTTTTCTTTTATTCATTATAGAAAGAATAATATTTATCTCTCTGATTTTCTGATGTCTTTGACACTGATTATAATCGATTAGATTATATCAAGTTGACATCAATGACAATGCAATCCATTAACTTATTTAATGTCTTACATTATCCTTCTTCATTTTGGTGATCAAATTAACACCTTCAAACATTCAATCAGTTACATATCATCAAGCACCAACAAGTCTATTCATCAGACCTAAATCAGTAGCATGCATATGCCATAAATAACAAAAATCTCAAGTCAGGAACTACTCTCCCTACACCATCTATCCCTATTATTAAAGAAGTACCATTAGAAGAGATATTTCAAGAAGAATCACTTGCATTGATTATTCATAGTCAAGTTCAACCAAAGACCCCCCATTTCCTCAAAGACTTGATCATGCAGTACCTCAGCTACAGGATGACTCTACTTTTGAGTTTATTAATCAACTAAAACACATTTGTGTTAATATAGCCCTATTGAAGGCTATAAAAGAAGTACCCATCTACACTAAAGAAATAAGGGAAACTTGTTGTAAGAAATCAAAGAGAAATAAGAAGGATCGTAAGACCTTCCATGTTCTAGGTCAATTATATGAGTTAATGCTTGAGAAGACCTTAATTCCTAAATATTCTGATCGAGGGAGTCATGTAGTTACAATTATTATTAACAGGATCAAAGCTATGAATGCTTTAATTGATTTAGGAGTGGCCATAAATGTTATGACTAAGGATATCATGTTGCAGCTTGATATTAAAAGGTTAAGATCCACTCCTACAATATTGCAACTTGCAGATAGTTCCATAGTAAAACCTGATGGTATGGTAGAAGACCTAATTGTCACCCTTGATTGTTGGGAATACCCCATTGATTTCATAATCCTATCACTCAAGGAGAGCTTGGGAGGTTACCTAGTTATCTTGGGGAGGCCTTGGCTTACTACTCTAGATGCCTTTATTGTATGTAGGATAGGGAACATGACTATATCTGATGAGATATCAACCAAGAAAATTACTCTTTATTCTCCTGAACAACCCCAACTTGATGAAGCTCATACTTTATGGCCAGACATAGGAGAGGAAGAGGTTGAGGTTAACTATGTTAGATAGGTTATGATGATAGATCGAGAACCATTCATTTCCACACAAGAAGAAGATGACATCCTCTCTTCCATTATTGAAAATAACTATGGGGTGGAACATCAAGTCTATACCAAAAATCCATGTCCTTTGTAGACCATTATTCCTCTATTCTCCTCATCATGTTTTCCTGAAGAAATAGAATGTTTGTATACTCTATTTCCACATCAAGTCCAATCAACAACCTTAAATGAATTTTCTATCATGGATCTAACAACACAACTTGAATTTGTCCTTGGGACAACATGAACATAAACAAAAGTCTAACCGAGTCACAACATGAATTTGTGCTCACATTACTTTAGACTCACTAGCAATATTTTTCTTGGGACTATAGTGATATCAAGGGGTTAGATCCAAAGCTATGTACTCATAGAATTTATATTAGTAAGGATTTCAAACCAGTTAGGCAACCTCAAAAGGTGATTAATCCTACTCTTAAAGATATTGTCAAAGGTGAACTACAGAAATTGTTGAATGCTGGATTTATTTATCCAATATCTAATATTCAAAGGGTGTCACCACTTGTCATAGTCCCTAAGAAAGGGGTAAAATGGAGGGTATGTATGGACTATAAAGAATGAAATGCTGCAACTAAGAAATATCACTTTCCTCTTCCCTTTATTGTTCAAGTCCTAGATAACTTGGTAGGTAAAAAATATTTTTCATTTTTGAATGGGTTTAGTGGCTATAACTAGATTAAGATTTCTCCAGAGGATCAGGATAAGACAACATTCACATGCCTCTGTGGAACTTTTGGCTATTTTTTCTTACCTTTTGGTCTCTGCAATGCTCCAAAAATATTTCAAAGGTTTGTCATAAGCATCTTTTCTGACATTTCCTCTGATTATCTAGATATTTACATGGATGACTTCACAACCTATGGCTCAAATTTTGAGGAGGCACACACTAAATTAGAAAAAATATTGCAGTGATGTCAAGAACATAACTTTTCTCTCAATAGTGAAAAGTTATACATGATGATGGAGGAAGGTGTGGTGTTGGGCCATTATATCTCACTAACAGGAATTCGGGTAGATCCATCAAAAATTGAGGTAATCTCCAACCTTCATGTCCCTACAAAATAGAAGGAAGTCAGGAGTTTCAAAGGACATGTTGGTTATTATAGGAGATTCATTAAAAAATTTAGTCAAAGTGCAGCACCATTACACAATATTTTAAATAAGGAATCTGAATTTGAATGGACGGCGGGCTGTGATAAAGCATTTTCAAGCCTGAAAATAGTTCTAACACAAGCTCCTATATTAAGAGGACCTGACTGGTCATTTCCATTCCATATTTATATAGATGCCTCAGACTATGTTGTAGGGGAATTCTTGTTCTAGAAGGAAGGATCAATTGAACATGTCATTTAATATGTTAGAAAGAATCTACAAGGAGCTGAGTTCAACTACAATGTCACTGAAAAAAATGGTAGTAGTAATATATGCCCTCAAAAAATTTAGGCATTACATCATAGGGTATGAAATTTTCATCCACACAAATCTTGCAGCTATCAAATATCTCATGAACAAACCTTCCATTACAGGGAGGTTAGCATGTTGGTTGCTACTAATGCGAGAATTTAGCATCCCCATTGTTGATAAACCTTGGAAGACCAATGTGGTGGTTGACTTCCTATCTCATTTGCAAGCACTAGATGACCCTACAAACATTGAAGATACATTTCCAGATGATAATTTTTTTTCCATATCTGCTCATAATCCTTGGTATGAATACATCACAAATTATTTCATTGTTGGAAAGACTCCTTCTCACTTTTCACCAAAGGAATGAAGACTACTTGTAGAACAAAGCTTCAATTTCTCATGGATAGTATAATGCATGTTCTACACTTGACCAGACTAGGTGATGAGAAGGTGTATATGACAAGATGAGATATATATGATATCCTACATGATTTCCATGATGAACCATGTGATGGCCATTTTGCAGCTAAACGAACAACTGTGAAGATTCTCAATACATGATATTATTGATGAACTATAACTGATTGAATGTTTGAAGATGTTAAGTTGATGATCATGCAAGGCATTAAATCAGTTAATGTATTGTATTTTCATTGATTTAAACTTGATATAATCTGTATGGTCTTGGAAATACTGCCAAAGACTTCAAAGAACCAATGGATCAAAGGCCATGCTATTAGTAATGCATAAAAGTCAAGTATTCACAAAGTGACTGTATACATCAATGGAGTACACACCGACAGACAGAGTAAAAGAGAAAATTCATAGTGTTACCCGACAAGAAAAAGAATAGCATTACCAATGAGCAAAGTCACAGTATTGCCTGACGAGAAAAGCAGTGTAACCCGATGGATAGAATTATATTGTTGCCTGATAGATATGTAAAAGATGGAGATCCTGAAGACAACTGAAGTCACACCAACAGAATATTTAGTTATCACTGATGACTAACTGAAGAGTTGATCGACAGAACAAAGAGTTCAAAACTGACAAAATGCTTAGTTGTCAAGAGCTAAATATAGAATTAACTGATACTTATCATTGTTTTAATCAACAAGATAAAGCCTGAGATAAGTAAAGGGTTTACAGTTGCTTTGTTTAGGTGGAAAGAAGATCTCTACAAGATAAAACTAGAGTTTTTCTTTAAATATAATTAGCAAGAATTATGGATCACACCAAGATCAAGAAAGCCAAGAAATAGTGAAATTGTGTCTATAAAGAGATAACCTAATTAATTACAAAGGTGGTGAAGGGGAGTGACAAGAGAATAGATGTTGAAGAGATTCTGAAGGAGAAGAAAGTATTTATTCAAACCTGATCAACAAGCTGAGGAAAGAGCTAAATTCTACAGACACTGAAGAATAGTGACATAGCATCATAGAGTAGAACAATGTGGAGCAAAGGTATTGAATTGATTATATTGATTAGAGAGGTAATGCACTTACAATAGATCTAAAAATCTACAATTCAAGTTGTATGTGTGAACAGATCACTTTACTATTTTAGTTTAACCATTGAAGCATCAAGTCTCTTAACCGAGTAGGACTTAAAAATCTTTTCTAATTGAGATACATCCCAAGGATTATCAAAAATTTTGATCATACAAAGTAGCATTGGATACGCCCGATACCTATTGATAGGCCAAGTGAGTTTTTGATCAAGGATGCTAGCATTAGATGCTATATACTAAGTGACAAACTATCTATTTAAATCCTCTAACAAGGTCACACCAAATAGTGTGTTTGTAACCTTTAACAAGGTGTGCTCTTAACTGAGCTCACTTTAGAAAAGTGAAAATTTTGGGTACTAGTCCCAGTGGTTTTTCCCTTAATAGGGTTTCCACATTAAAAATCCATGTGTTATGTGTTTATGATTCATTTCTTTATTGTTTTGCATTTCACATAGTTAACTCTGGATTGATCGGTATACTCTGTTTATTTATTGTGTTTTGGTAAATAGAAGACTGCTTATTAGTAAACATATAGTAGAAGGTTTTACAAACCATTCTGACAAGTAGTAATTTGATATATGTAATTGGAGGCATTCATCTTGAAGGACAAAAGATAACTAGAGGCATAATTTGTGGTTATAAGTTTTAAGGGTTGATATAAGGATTAATTTTTGAGGCCAATGATTCACCCCCCCTCTCAGTTATTAATAACAATTGGTATCAGAGCCTATGTGCTTAGAAAGAAGGTTTCAATACCTAAGCTAAAGATCACAAGATGAACAGATGAGATGTGCCTAAGCTAAACAAAGACAATTTTGCTTCATGGCAAAGCAAAATAAGACTCCACTTATCAGGTATTGGAAATGATGTTACTAAATACTTAGATACTGAATATGTGTTTCCCATAGGAGCACCCATAATTTAACAAATGAGAGAGAAGCATGAACACAACTGCATGATGATAGAGCTTTCTTCCTCACTCTCTGATGCTAAATTTGAAGATGTCAAAACCTACACCTCTGCAAACTAGATGTGGGATAAATTGAAGCTTGTACATGGTGGTGACAAGAATGTTCTGAGATCCAAGGCAGAAAGCCTTAGAGGAAAGTTTGATGATCTCAGAATGAAAGAAGGTGAAAAAATCACATAGTACAACACAAGAATCAAAGAGTTAGTCAATGCTATCTGAGGATTTGGAGGTGTACTAGAAGAATATACAGTGGTAAGTAAAATTCTAAGAACCTTATTGCCTACTTATGCTATTAGATTATCTGCCATACAAGAAATGAGAGTAGTAGAAAATAAAAATATTACTCTAGACAGTTTGATTGGAAGACTAATTTCATTTGAGATGAATAACTTTGATAATAGTGTCTTACCAAACATAGAGTCTACATTCAAATATTCTATGAGAATAAGTAAATCAAGTCATAAGCACACTATGAGAAAAGATAGTGATAGTGAAAGTGAAGAAGAAGATCTTGATGAAATTGAAGCACTTATGGATAGAAGAATGCTGAGAGGCAAAGGTAAATACAAAGGTAAATTATTACTTGTGTGTTTTAATTGTAAAGAGATTGGACACTTTGCTGCAATATGTCCTAACAGAATAAGAGATGATAGAAGTAATGATAGATCTTTTGAAAATAAGTCTAACAGAGGTGATTACAGAAGCAACCAACAATGAGAGAGAAGAGATACCCGAGACTACAAGGACAAAGGAAAGAAGGCCAATTACCTAGCTAAATGCAAATATGAATATACTAACACCGAATCTAATGAAGACATCAAGATGGTGTTTGTGGAAGTAAAAGATGATTTAGATGAAGATGAAGAAAGGTATGTAGAAACTACACTCATATCTAAAGTTAGCATGAATGATATTTGGATCATAAATAGTGGTTTCACTCACCACATGACTGGTGACAAAGAAAATTTTAATACTTTTGAGTTTTATAATGGTGGTTCAGTAAGAATGGGTAATGATGTACCTTGTCTAATTGAAGGTAAAGGAACCATAATGTTGAATAACCTGATTAAATGTGAAAATGCTTAATGGGTTAGAGGATTGAATTATAATTTGTTAAGTGTTTCGCAGTTGAAAAATTCAGGTCACAGAGTAGCATTTGAAACTAAGAAGGCAAAGATCTTCAATGAATCAGGAAATTTGATTGGTACTAGTGAGCAGACAAAAGGTAACTTATTCTATCTGAATGATACTGAAACCACTTGTTTGATAGCTAGAAATGAAGACATATAGTTTTGGCAGAAAATATTGTGTCATGTGAACTTTGAAAACATGATAAAGATAAGAGAAAAGAGAAATTTAAGAGGCTTACCGAAGATGACCAAGTCTGACAACATCATGTGCAAAAATTGTCAAAAAGGTAAGATGACAAAGTCTAGTTTCAAAAGAAAAACCCATACATCTGATGCAATTATAGAATTAGTCCATACATATCTATGTGGACCCATGAGGACAAAGAGCTACTATGGAGATAGGTATTTTATTCTCTTTGTTGATGACTTTTCTAGAATGATGATAGTTATGTTTCTAAAAGATAAATCTGAAGCATTCAATATGTTTAAATGGTACAAAGCAATGGTAGAAAAACAAAGTGGTAAGGAATTAAAATACTTGAGCTCAGATAGAGGAGTGGAATTTATTTCAAATGAATTCACTAACTTTTGCAATGAGAATGGTATCAAAAGACATGTCTCTGCACCGAGAACACCACAGCAAAATGGAATTGTTGAAAGAAGGAATAGATCCATGTAGTTGATTGTGCAAGGACACTAATGATAGAGAAAGGTATCACCCAAATCCTCTCAAGGGAAGCTGTCAGTATTGTTGTTTATACATTGAACAGAGTAAAATTGAAGAAAGACACCAAGAAGACATCCTATGAGCTATGGTATGAACACACACCCAATGTAAGTTAATTCAAGATCTTTGGTAGTCATTGTTATATCTTAAAAGATGATAGAAATGGAAAACTTGACTGCAAAATTGATGAAGGTATCTTTCTAGGGTATTCCACCAAGAGAAAGGCTTATAAATGTCTCAATAAAGCCTCTAACAAAATTGTTGAAAGTGCAAATGTAAAGATAGATGAATTTGCAAAAAAGAATGAAAAGAAAAGCACAAAAGAACCAAAGGACTACAATAGGTTTTTTTACGATGAAGAACCTGACACTCTACCCAAGAAACAATGTATAGCTATCAAGAAATAGATCATTGCACCTGAGCATCAGGCTACAAATACCAACAATTAGGATATTCCTCAAAATTATGACCAAGCGATGAAGATCAGAATGAAGGACAGAATGATGATCAAGATGAAAAAAAAAATTGAACTTGTACTTTCTAGATATGTCAGAAGGAACCATCCATAGAACCAGATCATAGGAGACAAGAAGGCTGGTATGAGAACCAAAAATAAGTCTCTAAACACAAGATGTCTAATTTGTGATTTTGAGCCAAAATTTGTCAATGTTGCACTTGATAATGATGAATGGATTAGTGTATGAATGAAGAAATTGAGAAGATTGAGAAAAACAAGACATGGACACTTGTACCGAGACTAGATGACAAGAATGTCATCAGTACAAAATGGATATTCATAAATAAATTGAATGAGAATGGAGAAGTCACCAGAAACAAAGCAAGACTAGTATGCAAGGGTTATGCACAAGAAGAAGGGATTGACTATGGAGAGACCTTTTCACCCATTTCTAGGCTAAAAGGAGTGAGAATATTACTTGCTTATGCTTCATATAAAGGATTCAAGGTATACCAAATGGATGTCAAGTCTACATTCCTAAATGGAATACTTGAGGAAGAGGTATACATTGAGAAACCATAAGGGTTTGTTGATCTAGACAAGAGGAACATGGTATGTAGACTACACAAAGCCTTGTATGTATTGAAACAAGCACCCTGAGCCTAGTATGAAAGACTTCATTCCTATCTCATAAGTATTGGATTTGTAAGGACTAGTGAAAATAGTAATCTTTATTTGAAGGAAGATATCGATGCTAACATTTTGATTGCTGAAATATTTGTTAATGACATCATATTTGGAGGCAATGATATGCTATGTAAATCATTTGCAAATGAAATAAGCAAAGAATTTGAGATGTCTATGTTTGGAGAGATAAATCTCTTTCTTGGTCTATAGATCATGCAACAAGATGAAGGTATGTTCATTACACAATCCAAATACATCAAGGAAGTGCTGAAAATATTCAAGATGGAAGATTCAAAGCTAGTTTGAACATTGATGGCTACTAGATTCAAATTGACAAAGGAGGACAAATCAACAAAGGTAAATCAAACTTTGTACAGATCAATGATTGGAAAACTCATGTATGTTGTACATACTAGACCAGATATTGCACATGCAGTAGGAATAGTTGCAAGATTTTTTGCTAATCCTAGGGAATCACATATGACTGCTATGAAAAGAATCCTAAGATATCTAAAGAATACTAAGGACTATGGCTTATGGTATAAAAGAGAAGGAAAATTTTAACTTAAGGTCTTTACTGATGCTGATTTGGCTAGAAAATTTGATGACCAGAAGAGCACAACTGGAGGAACATTCTTTATGGGTGACAGACTTGTCACATGGATCAACAAGAAGCAAGGATGCACCTCTCAGTCTACTACAGAAGCAGAGTATGTTGTTACTACTGCAAACTGCTCAAATATTGCATGGATCAAACAGTTACTGGAAGGTATGCATATAAAAATTCTTGAACCAGTAATTATCTATTGTGATAATACCAGTGCAATTAACATTTCCAAGAATCTAGTCATGCATGCTAAAACAAAGCATATTGAAATCAAGTATCATTATTTAAGAGAAATAGTTCAAGAAAAAGAGGTGACACTTGAGTATGTGCAATCAAAGGAACAATTAGCTAATATCTTCACCAACCCACTGCCCAAGGATGCATTTGAGTACTTGAGGAAAAGACTAGGGGTCAGACCCTTGTCTACTAGTCAGCAAAATGACTAGAAGACTGCATCAGCCTCCATATTATCATAATATCATTAATGTTGATGCAAGCATAGAAATGGACTTCAAAGATACATCTATACAGAACAAGGTATTTATCTACTCCGAGCACCAGATTTATTGTATTACCGATGGATTGGGAAATTCAAGGTGTATATTATGGATACAAAAGATTGCTTGACATTACTGTCAAACTATTTGTTTGGCATTGCTGTCAAAGGGAGAGATTATATCCATTATAACTCAAGGAGAGATTATTATATCAGGAGAGATTATATCCATCACAGATCCGAAGGGAGAGTACATACAAAGGGAGAGTACATAAAAATGGAGAGATTGCTAACAAGAGACATCAAAAGAAAAAGGGAGAGAATTTGACACAAGGAGAGAACACATCACATTAGAAGCAAAAATATTCTACATCTATCTAGTGAAGGGATTGAAGACAGAGAAAAAGCTGCAAGAATCAAATCCAAGCTATTTGAGCTTACCGAGGACCAGATATTTGTATTGATTATAGTACATAAGATTGGTAGTTTGACGAACTTCAACTGTTATATTTCATATTTTATTAGTGATACTATAGTGTGATAATGTAGTTTTTTTCCATCAATGCCAAAGGGAGAGATTGATGAACTATAACTGATTGAATGTTTGAAGATGTTAAGTTTATGATCATGCAAGGCATTAAATTAGTTAATGTATTGTATTGTCATTGATGTCAACTTGATATAATTTGTATGGTCATGGAAATACTGGTAAATACTTCAAATAATTAATGAATCAAAGGCTATGCTATTAGTAATGCATAAAATTCAAGTATTCACAAAGTGACTATATACACCGACGGACAGAGTAAAAGAGAAAAGTCACAGTGTTACCTGATAAGCAAAAGAATAGCATTACCAATGAGGAAAGTCATAGTATTTCCCAATGAGAAAAGCATAGTGTAACCCGACGGACATAATTACAGTGTTACCCCATGGATAAGTAAAAGACAAAGATCCCAAAGACAACTAAAGTCACACCGATGGAACAGTCAGTTATCACCGATGACTAACTGAAGAGTTGACTAATAGAACAAAGAGTTCAGAAATGACAAAATGCTTAGTTGTCAAGAGATAAATTTAGACTTAACTAATACTTATTATTGTTTTAATCAAAAAGATAAAGCCAGAGATAAGTAAAGGGTTTAAAGCTACTTTGTCCAATTGGCAAGAAGAACTCTATGAGATAAAACTACAATTTTTATTTAAATCTAATTGGTGAGAATTGTGGATCACGCCAAGATCAAGAAAGCCAAGAAATGGTGAAATAAAGTCTATAAAGAGAACCTAATTCATTACAAAGGTGGTGAAGGAGAGTGACAAGAGAATAGATGTTGAAGAGATTCTAAAGGAGAAGAAATTATTCATTCAGACCTGATCAACAAGCTGAGGAAAGAGCTGAATTCTACAGACATCGATGAACAGTGACACAACATCACAAAGCATAACAATGTGGAGCAAAGGTATTAAATTGATTATATTGATCAGAGAGGTAATGCACTTACAATAGACCTGAAAATCTACAATTCAAGTTATATGTGTGAACAGATCACTTTACTATTTTAGTTTAACCATTGAATCATCAAGTCTCTTAACCGAGCAAGACTTAAAAGTCTTTTCTAATTGAGATACATCCCAAAGAGTATCAAAAAGTTTGATCATACAAAGTATCATTAGATATGCCTGATACCTATTGATAGGCCAAGTGAGTGTTTGATCAAGGATGGTAGCATTAGATGCTAGATAGTAAGTGACAAAATATCTATTTAAATCCTCTAATAAGGTCACACCTAACAATGTTTTTGTAACCTTTAACAGGGTTGGCTCTTAACCAAGCTCACTTTGACAGAAGTGTGAAAATTTGGGGTACCAGTCCCAATGGTTTTTCCCTTAACAGGGTTTCCACGTTAAAAATCCATGTGTTATGTTTTTATGAGTCATTTCTTTATTGTTTTGCATTTCACATAGTTAACTCTGGATTGATTGGTATACTCTATTTATTTAGTATGTTTCGGTAAATAGAAGACTGCTTATCGGTAAAGATATAGTAGAAGGTTTTACAAAGCATTCTGACAAGTAGTAATTTGATATATGTAATTGGAGGCATTCATCTTGAAGGACTAAAGATAACTAGAGGCATAATTTTTGGTTATAAGTTTTAATGGTTGATTTAAGGATTAATTTTTTAGGCCACTAATTCACCCCCCCCNTTAGGCCACTAATTCCCCCCCCCCCCCCCCTCTCAGTTATTACTAACAATTATTGGACAATATTACACAAAGATGCAATAAAATACACAAAAAAATGTGATAGGCTCCAAGGAATGGGAAGACCAACCAATTTTTCTGAGATGCCTCTATTTCCCCAGGTGGTGGTGACTCTATTTGAAAAATGGGGACCATATTTTGTAGGACCCATGGAACCATCCTCAAATGGGAAGTAATATATTCTAGTATGCACAGATTATGTTACAAAAATGGGTTGAAGCATGCAAGAGATAAGGTTTCTAAATTCTTGTATGAAGAGATCTTTACCAGGTATGGAGTGCCAAGGCAAATAGTTATTGAGTAGGCCATGCAGTTCACCTCTGCATTAATTAAAGCCTTGGTCAATGAATACGATATCAGGCACCAAAAATCTTCACCTTATCACCCTCAAGATAATAGCCAGATCAAAGTCACAAAATGATAAATTGATTCAATTCTCACAAAAATAGTTTCACTTCACAAAAAAGACTAGGCAACTAAACTATAGGAAGCAATCTGGGCATATAGAATGACATGGAAAACTACAAAAGGTTTCACACAATTTGAATTGGTCTATGGTAAAGCGGTTGTTATGCCAATTGAATTTGAGAATAAAACACTAAGGACAACACTTAACCTCGACATTGATCTTACCACTACACAGCAAGAAAGGATCCTACAGCTAAATGCTTTGGATGAGTTCAGGAAGTCTACCCTACAGCACACAGAAATTATTCAAAATTAGAGGAAGTGTTGGCATGATCATTAGTACAAGAAATTCAAACTGGGTGACTGGGCTCTTCTCTATGACTCCAAATATCATCATATTCTAGGTAAGTTCCAAATCCCCTAGCTAGAAACATATGAAATTAATAATGTGCATGACAATGGAGCCATTTAGCTAGCTAGGATTGATCTAGTTTGGTTTAAACTTCTATTTAATAGTCATTGGTTGAAGTTGTATCAAAAACCCACAAGCATATCCATCTTCCTACAAAAATTCTTGTAGGATCATTCAACTAATCATATTCCTACAGCCAAAGGAATAGGACCCGGTGTCCAACTTCCTTCCTCTTATAAGCGACTCCATCCAAAATTCATAATAAATATTTTCACATTATGAGGAAATAATTTCTTCTGTAATAAAATTCATTCCTCTATACCAGTCTCCTTTTCTTCCATGTCATCAACTTATTGCCACCTTTTTTCCATCACTTCCAATTAATGCCATAAAAGAATGTGCAGTTAAACTAATGACAATGCAAGTGGTAGGTATGCATGCAATATGTGATTATTTATTATGCTTTACTTCATTCATTTTATTTCAATTTTGTATATATGCTTCTATCACATGGCCCTAGTCCTATGTGTCACCATCCACAATAGGAGGACCTATTGATCAATTTAATTTATGGCGGGTCATGCTTTCATGTCATGTCAAGTCATCAATTAGGTTAAATCAACATTGAATGTGTTATGATTATTTGAAAATAGTGATTTATGTCATTTATGTTTGTATTTATTGATGTGGCATTTTGAGTAAATAAGATCTTTCAAGTACTCATTCCCCATCAATTCCTTGAAATTCTTCCTGTGGTTGTTTCAAATTTAGAAAGAGTCCCAATTAAGTTACAGTGTGTAGATAGCAGATTAGAACATAGGGAGACATAAGGGTTACCAAAATATTTTGGGTTATAGTCAATATTCCAGGGAACAAGCTGAATTTTTTGATTAGTAAGCTACTTACAAAATTTTCAGTGGGGGTAAGAAATAAAAATTTTAAAAAAATAGGGGGATTATTTTTACATTTCACCATGGGAGGTCTGCCCATCTTCCATGAGCTTGTAGTTCACAATGACCTTCTACAGGACCATAGGTGTTGGAAAGCATTTCAATATTTTGGATGGTTAGATTACTTCCTAAAGGTCAAAAATTTTAATGATGATATTGCTTTCAATTTTTCCAGTTCTCTAAGGAATAATGTGGTAAAATTAGATGTTTCTAGGAAATAATAGCTGAAGTGATTGGTTTACCTTTAGAGGGTGAAATTTTTCCTAAGACCCAAGATGCTAGAATGGCTCATACCCAATTTACTTTGTATGTTGATCCTCTTCTATCAGTAGAAAAGAAAGGTACAAAGAGGTTATCACTCCCACCAGATTATATTATAATATCTTCTTATGTGATAAGATACCTCACCTAAAAGGGTCATCTTTCATATCTGCATTTCATCCATTTCAAGCTACTCAGCTACATCCAGCATAACAACCAGAAAATGAAAGTCCCAAATGTCCTCTACAATTTTCTTCTTGAAAGTGTTGTTGAGGTACAAAAAGGTATGCCTAATTCTGTTTCACACCATTTCTTAATTAACCTTCTGGTTGAAAGGGCATTAAGGAAGAATTATACCATATCATGGGATGATTTGGTATCTATCAAAAAGTTTAAGCATGAATTTGTAGGACCTAGGGGGACTATTTTGTTCTATAAGGTTAGTACACCTGAGGGAACTTTCAAAATTGGGAAAGATCCTACACCCTCAAGGGGTAGTTGTGGAAACCCATGCAACTAAGCATATAGCCAAGGCTCAAGCCTCAAAAATCTTTGAAGATGACATAGAGATTATTTCACCAAAGCCTAATGTTGATAGTACACCTTAGAGCTCTATTAGAACTAGGTCAGCAAGGAGGACATGAAAAGGGAAGGAGAAGGAGATTGAATAGGAAATAGAGAAAATAGTGAAGCAGGACACTGAAAAAGTTTCTCCTTCTCCCAAAAGGAGAAAGATTGTTCAAGAAGACACTCCTATAGCCACTCCCAAAAAAAATAACCCTCATAGGAAAACTGGAAAAGGAAGTGTCCCTAAGGAAACACCTACTAAAAAGACTAGTTTTCCAAGAAACCCCCCAAAGAATACTCAAGAGAGAACATCAACCTTTGTTGAGATAGAATCCTCTGAATCTATTAATATGGAGGAAGAGGGCATGGAACAAGGGGTGTTACATAGAAAGAGGAACAACAGGTTCCACAAAATCAAGAAAAAGATGGCCTTACCAAATTGGTTTTTTTAGCACAGCAATTGAAATAATTTTCCCTGGTAGTATACCCAGAGAGTCAGGTATTTGAAACACCACTGGCATATCCATCTATAGAGTACCAAGAGCCTGATACACCTCCTGAACTCTCTACCACACTTGCTATAGGATTAAGCCTACATAAAGGCATGATGATACAAAAGACTCTATGGAAGCTAGAGAATGATAAATTGTAAATAATAATTGATAATCGGAGAAGTGAACTTGAGTACAAAGATGAGAAAATTAACAGATTGAAAGACAAGATCACCACCATTACAACCCTGGTTCCTGAACTTATGAAATTTAGGTCACCAGTAAGGGTTTATGCCCTCTACCTTAAGGAGTAGTATTTGAATCTAAAATTGATGAGGGTGGTATAGGGATTGAATCCATCCATGGAAACATCTCAATAATTCTATGATATATAAAACAATTCTCCTGCGGCCATCAAGAATTTGTTGTTTGAATTATATTTGCACAATTTTTTTGTTCCTTGTGATACTAATTGGAATCCACTTATTTTCATAGGCGATATGCAATTATGATAAATAATGTCATGGATACAAAATGAAACTATCAGGGAACTCCAGGCTAGAGCTTACCAACATGAGGAGGTAGATGCTCCATTGATAATAAGATTTGGATTTAATGAGGCCAAGAAACTTTATTATGACTGGTTGGGCTTATTCATAGATTATCAATATAGGGCACAGATCTAGGATTTAAGAGACGAGACATTTAGAGATTATGAGAATATGGCCATAAATAAAGGAAGGTTGGTCCTTGGATCCATTAAATAGTGACGGAGTATTTAACCTAAGAATTTGAAAAGGGTTAAGCCACATTCCCCACAAAACTATTTAGTTGCAACACAGAGGGCACCGTGGTACATTGAACAGGTTTAGGCAAGACAAGAACATTGGCTTCCTCTAAGGTTATAGCCTCCACTCTTACTTTGGCCACTTCTGAGCATAATTGACAAGGGCATGAGCATGACATGAGTGAAGAAGTGAATATATGGTGGAAGTTGAAGGAGAACAAAGGATATTATTGGAGATTAGAGAAAGGGGGATCAGTTCAAGGTTCAACCATAGACTTCAGAACAAATGCAAAGATCAGGAACTTTACAGTTGTTGGAGTACCATCAGGATCTTAAGTTGGGGTGAATGATGGGCCATAATAATGGCCATGTTTATCTATATTTTTGTTGCTCTGTTTCAAAAAATCTTATAAGTTTTAGGATTTTTTAAGACTCTTTTTCTTATAGTAGGTCTAAGACTTTGAGAAGGTATTGATAAATATTTGATGGTTATATATCCATGGACTTATGTCTATTATTAGAAGGATACTTGATGTTTTGAACTTTAGCTAAATTTATATTATGACTTTTTGAATGATTCAATTGTAGTGGGCTCCTAAAGCCAAGTAGTTTATCTTCTTGTAGTCATGTGATGTATGCATATATATGAGATCATAGATTTAATTAATGAATGCAATGTGGAAATGAATGCATCTATATATTTTGTGCTCCTAACCTCTTGTTGCAGGAACAATCAAACAATAATTCAGTCGATCTCACCAAGTTCTTGGACCAAATCATCTAGCATGGAGAGAAAAGAAGAACAACATTAAAGACCTAGCTGATTCACCCCACTTCTAGATGAATCAGTTAGAGATGTTTTACTGTTTAGAAAATCTAGGAAGTGGTTTTCCTATATTCTCTCCCATGAATAAAGATGAATATTGTTTCTTTCCTGTTAAAGAAGTTTCTCATTTCTATTTTAAATTTAATAACTGCATCCACATATTCTATTGGAAGTGGTCAGTAAGTGAAGTTAGTTAGTTGCAAAATTCTAGTATAAATGAGTTGCTGAAGTACCCTGCGGGGGAGAGCTAGTAAGAAGGAAATCAATAAGAACTTGGTTGATATTAATATAATACTTTCTAAAATATATTTTCCAATTTTTCAAGTCATTATATGTACTCAAGATTAGTAATATGAATAAAAGCAATGTTCATACCAAGTATATAGTCTGTTAGAGAAATTGGATCCACTCACCCAAGGGGACCCACTTGGTGAGTGATCCCTTGCATTTTTATTGTGTTTCTTTCATAGTTGTTGTTTAGTTCTTTTTCTATTTTGTAGCCACAGGGAAGTAGTTCATATGTTTGTTCCTACAGCCAAAGTAGATGGAGTAGTTCTTTCTTGTAAAATTTAACTCATTCATTTTTCCTTATGATTGGTTATGCTTTGATAGATAAGATTTAGATAGGTTTACTTAAGAAACTACTTACTTCCTTTCAAATTTCCTTTCCAATCAATTGTAGCATGGTTACAATGGAGACTTAGTGCATATATTTTGCAAAACCATTTCAAGATTACACCCATGGGTTGACAAATTAAATGAACCTTGCCATAGGATAGATAGTTGCTCAGTATGGATGTCCAATCTATGAGTATGGAATTTGTGCCTAGTTTTTAATATAATTGGAAAGGATAAAATATCTCTTATGTGATTTTCTTCCATTGGGGTTGTAGTTATGTTATCTTTGGGGGATGATGTTAATTTATTTTGATATAATTCTTTATATTCATGAGTTATCATATTATCATAGTGACCCCAATGTTAGTAGATCTATTTTATGCTCACTTTTTCATGTGTTTCATTTTCCTTGGTTTATCTTTTCTTGGGAGCATCTCATAGTGGAAACATCTCTTGTAGGTTCATGTGAGCTTCGTTAAATCCATTCCTTCCATTATGGCATTTGCAATCACTTTAACATGGGGGCATACACTCCACTCCTTATTTCACATTTTTCACACACACATGATGATTCAATGAAATATCGTATGTAGATGGATAAGGAGTTAATGTTTTCCTTAGGAATATCCTCTCATTATATTATTATGGGCTCCCAAGACTGATCCTCCTTTCCTAGATCCCTTTAGAGACTATGCTTTCCTTAGGATTGGTCTCTTTTTCTAGGTCTCTAAATAGAGACAAATATTTCATTAGGGACAGATCCTCTCTTGGTTGATTTCCTAGTGGAATATGCTTCACTTGGTTATCCTTTGTTGATGGGTTGACAAGAATCTCATTTCTTTGTAGACTATCTATTCCATCTTTTTAGTGGTGCCTTCTCTTTGTATGATCCATAGTAAGGAAAAACATTATTGGGTTCATCTCTCTCTCTCTCTCTCTCTCTCTCTCTCTCTCTCTCTCTCTCTCTCTCTCTCTCTCTTTTTNCTCTCTCTCTCTCTCTCTCTCTCTCTCTCTCTCTCTCTCTCTCTCAATTTTTTCCTCTTTTATCTTGGTTTTGTATTTGATGAGGACCTAAGTCACTTAATGGCTTGGTGGTTCCTTGTCTCCTTGACCTAGATAAGAAATTTCCAATGCAATTATCTGCTTTAGCATGAGCATGAGGTATTCTCATACTTTAGCTAAATTGGGGCTAAATAAACCATCCTAAAAAGTTAGCACCTATAACTAGATGTTTATTTAGGCCCCATTTTGGTGATTTTCATATTTTATGTTCGTTATGCCTGATCTAGCTACCTATCTTCACTTATTCCAACATCCTCTCTTCATCCCCGACTCTCCATTTTAATTTGGGCCCATTTTTCTAGGTATAGAACACATTAGGTGTTGTATACCTAGGTATACAACACCCTAGACATTGTATACCTTGATATTTGAGCCAAAATTTAAATGGGTGACCCATTGTGGTGTTTTAGTGGGAAATTAGATCATGTGTCTGCCTCTTTTGATTTTTGAATCCTAAAATGGTTTGAGAGGTATATAAGTGGCCTATTCTCTCCTCCTTTTGGTATCCATCCATTCAGAACCATGGTCAATATTATCAAGCATTATCAAGATCTGAAGGCAAGCATTCAGGATCTAGTATTCTTCAAGCATCCAAGACAATTTTGATGGAAATGTTATCCATTATAGAAATATTACCCCCCATGATGGCCAAGTAGAGGATTTCTATATTGAGCAATAAGATACGTTGACCATCTACATGTGTTCTTCCTTTAAAGAAAGTTTTCATCAAGCATAACAATATTGAGGATCTAGGAAGTTTATTCACATATCTATGCATTTGTGAAGGCCTACTTTATTCCTTTCTATATTCCAAGGTTTAACAACCACATTTTGAGTAAAATACAAGCATCTTCATGAATATGTGTATTCTCAATATCCATTTATGAAGGTATATTCATTTACAAGGTAGATCTAACACTTACCTTTACATTTACATACTTCCCTTTTATTCAATTTCAATTCATTTTGAAGGTCAATTCCTCAATCAATTTTTGACCAAGGTAAACCCCTTTCCCCAACATTTTCCCCATTTTTATGTGTAGGAACAGGTAATGAATCTATTGGGACTTAATTTTGAAAGTGTGGGATCTGGCAAATTGTCTTTGAAAAATTCAAATAAATTTATTGGGTATATAGCATGCCAATCTATCTATACCTGGATAATCAGCTTCAGATTGAAATTTTAGGTTAGTAGTGTCTTATGGTTATTGTTTTAAGTCACTATAGGTTTCTATGTATTTCTATCAGTCTGTATTTTCTCTAACTTGTCATATTTACTTATTTGTCCTTATATCTTGCATCGCCATATAATTTCCCCTTGAAACAAACTTACCCTAATTCATTATTGTGAAGGATCGTTACACTCGCTTATCACTTAAGTCTTACTTGATCCTACTGAGTCATCTTCATTCTAATTTTTCATCAAGGAGGGTGATTCCTCTTGCATCATATTTTTTCCATTCTATTACTATACATTTTTTGTGAACCTGAGGAATGATATTTCCACTTTTGATTTGATGTTTGGATGTGCTCTTGATTTTTTTTATATGCAGTTATGCTTAATTCAATTCATGATGCATAAACCTGATGAAAGTTTGCATATTTATTTCAAATCTACTACTTTTATTTGTTAGAATTATCTCTCTTTCTTTTCCTTGTACATGAGCATTATAACACTGATTCCTACCTATAGCATTTCAATTAGGAGAAGCAATATACTTATTGGTTCTATTAAATCTAAGTCTTTTTTTATTTCCTAGGAATCTTGATGAGACACACATTCCTGCTAATGGCATTCCAACTATTGTTGACAATCATTCTTCCCACTCATCTCATGATGAAGATGAGACCTTAAGGGTTCCCCCTATCCAAGTGCAAAAAAATTTGATGATTTTTGAAAATTTGAGTAGTCAATAAAATTATAATACAAAATCCATCTCATTAGTAGAAGGTTTAAGAAATTTGATTCACGCCGATGAACATGATATTAATTTTTTACACACTATTTCCCATATTATTGATAGAAATGTTAAACCTATTAAAGAGTGTACACAAGAACTTGGTTTAACTCAACCTCCTACTAGAGTTGATACTTATATTCCTATTCTTAATTCATTACCTAGTGTTTCTACATCCATTCACAACATCAATCCTTCACATGTTAGTCTTGGAACTATTCCTAATTCTATTTCTCCTTCAGTTATTCCACGTGTTTCCAAACCTTCATAAATTCCTACATGCAAAAATGTTAAATTTTTATATTCCAAGGTTCCTTTCATTTCCCATAATGGTCCAAACCTTTCACACATGTCTCATACCTACCTTTCCACCGAAACAACTATCAATAGTCTTTCTCAAAAAAATTCATCATTGCAACAATAAATTACCTCCACTTCTCAATCCAAATTCAATATTCCCACTTGTGGTATTTCTATTCTTTTGTCCTTGGATATCATTCATGTTTTTATCCCTCAATACATGGAAATACCTCACTTGGATACTTACAATTGTAAAGGTGATCCCTTGACTCGTGTGAATACATTTTAAAAATTGTGTAGTGATTTTTCTCGTGATCATAGATTCATGGATATGTTACTTAGAAAATATTTAGAGGTAAGGATTTTCAATGGTAATGTTCTTTACCTCCTTATTTCATTAATTCTTTTCAAAAACTTGCTAATTCTTTCATTCAACAATTTCAAAATAATAATGGTCCTAAGATTTATTTGACTGCTTTGATGTATTATAAATAAGGTGTTAAAGAAAAGTGACCCATTTAATTGGTAGATTTAAGCATTTGCATGCTCATATTTCTTATCCTATGCCTGATATTAATATGCAACATATTTTCATTTCTAATTTACAAAAATACATTAGAGATAAGATATTTCTTTCTGAATTCTCTTCCTTTACTCAATTGTGTGTAGTGCTTCATAATTATAAACTTCAAGTGAGTCAATTTGAGAGGACTAATCCAATGGCTCTGGTTGATAAGAGTGATGTCACATTCCAACCTTTTTAAAAGTTTCAGAAACCTGAAGGGTTTTTCAAGATCAATAATTCATCAAAACATATTGATGTGCAAGTGGCAGGAGCATCCAAAGGTGTGGCTCCTTTGTCATCTATTTTTATAACTTCTCATAATTATACACCTCTTTCTAAATCTTTTTATAATGTGATGTTGACTTTAATTGATCCTAATATATTAACACTTCCTCCCATTAAACCAATCGATCCTTAAAAACAATCTAGAAAAAACTTTGATTCAAAATCTTTTTTTCAATATCATCATCAACCCGGTCATGATACTGAAAAATGTTTCTATTTTAAGTCTATTGTTCAAGACCTTTTTTATTCGAATGTTGTGTTTGTTGAGGGTGTTAATTATCAAGTGAATAAATTTATTTCCCCTACCAACCAAAACTTGAAAATTTATACCAATCCTTTACTTCTCATTCTACCAAGTCCATTGAGTTTGCCCATTCTTTACCTTCTTCATCCACCACTATTGTTGATCCTCCTACTATTGTGCAATATGATGATGAATGTACTAAGGCCAATAATGGTGTTAACAATATTGATCAATTCAACCCCAAACCCAAACCAACATGTGATTCTTGCACTAAATTTGATCCTAATGAGACTATTACGTCACCCGATGGTCCTCTTTACATTGTTGTGAAGATTAATGGTCTTCCCTATCATAGATTCCTTACAAATACTACTTGCATGGTGAATATTATAACTAAATAACATATATACACAAGGAGCCTCCAGAAAGATTCCTATGAAAAGTTATTGTGATGATAAAAAATTTCAATGGTTTCACTTGTCCCACCCATGGTTCCATTACATTTCTTGTAGAAACTGGTAAGAAAACTTAGATGTCACCTTTTTTGTCATCCCAACTTATGATCAATTTCAAGTTAGACTTGGCCTTCCTTGGCTCACTTCCATGAAATATATTGTCTCCCATGTTAATAAGTGCTTTAAATTCTCCCATAATGGAGAAATCATCATGATTAACCAAAGTATCTATCATCCTTTATCTAGTCATGAGAACTTTGACCTTGACTTCTTTTGGCCTAGCATGCCTCAACCAGTTCAACCTTGCAAAGATAATTTCTTCCTATCATATCAAAAACTCAAACTCAAAAATATTTTTGTACTTAGAAATTCTTCTATAATTCCATTTCCATGCCCTGGACCTAGAATTCTTCCTAGACCTCCCATATCTCCTATTTATACTTCATGTCCACTTCTTGTATCTTACAAATTTCCTGTAGCTATTATATCTCCACCTAGTGTGGTTCCTTTAGTTCTTCCTCATAAATAAGAAAAGGGCTTGATGTTGATTGATCCTAAACCACCTCAAATTTTAAACAAAACCAAAAGTAACCATTGTGCTCATGATCGCCATTGTAGATTTTGGGCTAGTGCCCATGAGCTTGCCTCCCAAAACATTTCCTCCCCTAATACTTTGATTCCCTTTGACAAACCTATGCATACCCCAAGGGAGGAAGTTAATCCTAAGAATATGAAACTAAAAAAAAATGATGATTCTATTTGTATCTTAGATTCTATTGTGATTAATTTTGATGAAGAATATACTCTTGACAGTGATGATTATAATTTTTCCAATGAAAATGATGTTACTGCTAAAAATTTAGATGATATGTATGAGCTTATTGATGTTAATCATGATTTACCTACTAGATTTTTAAAATAATTATATCTTTCTCTTAGTGAAAAACAAAGTGACTCATCCTTAAATCATGGTCCTTGTTTGGAACTTGTGATAGCTCCATCTACCATGTTTGATGTTTCTCCTCTTGCATGTTTCCCACCTTCTTCAAATAGTATGGACTGAGATGGGGGGCAGGTGATATGCTTGACTAGATCCTCTTATATGGTAGGTTATTTTGTGCTTTCCTATTATTTTGTGCTTCTCTTATGATGTGTTTCTTGTTATGTGTTTTGTTTAGATTTCTTTAGATGACCCATGTTGCTTCGTTGGCGCAAGGTGTAAATTAATCAACCTGTTGTGACATTTTTCTATTTGTATCTCATTTCTTATATTATTTATTCATGTACTATTGTTTGTAAATGTACCTTTGTGTTTTCTAATTAGGGATGATGCAAATCAATAGTTACCATTCTTTTTTGTCTTTAAAATGTCAGCCCAAAAATACTCTTCTTTGTATCTCTTATGTGATTTTCTTCCATTATGCTTGTAGTTCTTATACCTTTGGGGTATGGTGTCAAATAATTTTGATATAATTCTTGATGTACATGAGTTATCATGTGATCATACTGACCCCAAAGCTAGTAGATCTCTTTTGTGCTCTCTTTTTCATGTGTTTCATTTCCCTTAGTTTTTCCTTTCTTGGGGGCATCTCATAGTATAAATGTCTCTTGTGGGTGCATGTATGCTCTGTTAAATATGTTGCTTCCATTATGTTGTTTTCAATCACTTTAATATGGTGGTATACACTTTTCTCCTTGCTTCACATTTTGCATGCGCACACACAGCGATTCAATGCAATCTCTTATTTATATAGCTAAGGAGATAATGTTTTCCTTAGGTTTATCCTCTTGTTATATTTTTATGCCATCTACATTATTCATTAGATCCTAAGAATAATCCTCCTTTTCTAGATACCTTTGGAGACTATGCTTTCCATAGGACTGATCTCATTTTATGGATCCCTTAATAGGATTTCCTTAAGGATTGATCCTCTCTTGGTAGATTTCTTCATGGACTATGCTTTGTTTGGTTATCCTTTATTGATGGTATGAATAGCACCTCATAGATTTCTATAATATATATTCCATATTATGTACCAGTGCCTTTTCTTTGCACAATCCATAGTAAGGGAAAATGTTACTAGGATAGTTAGTCATCTCTCTCTCTCTCTCTCTCTCTCTCTCTCTCTCTCTCATTTTTCCTCTTTTATCTTGGTTTTTAATTTGATGAGACCTAAATCACTTAAGGGCTTGGTGTTTCCTTATCTCCTTGACCTTGCTGGTTTTTTCCAATGCATTGATCTACTTTTCCAAGAGAATGAGGTTGTCTCATACTCCTGAAAAAGTGGGGGTTAAATGTAGCATCCTAAAAAGTTATCACCTATAATTAGATGCTAAATTAAGCCCCATTTTGGTTATTTTTAGATTTCATATTCGTTATGCTTGATCCAGCTACCTATCTCCAATTATTTTGGCATCTCCTCTTCATCCACGACTCCCCATTTTAGTTTGGGAATTTTACTAGGTATATAACACCTTGAACATTGTATACCCAGATATACAATGCTCTAGATTTTGTATACCCCAACATTTGAGCCCATATTTAAATGGGTGGCCTATTGCAGCATTTTAATGGGAAATTAGAAGTCGTGTTAGCCTCCTCCAATTTTTCAATCCTAAAATATTGTCAGAGGTATATAAGTGGCTTATATCTCCTCATTTTGGAATCCCTCCATTAAGAATAATGATCAATATTATCAAGGATTCTCAATATTTAAAGTAAAACATTAAAGATCTATCATTCTTCAAGAATCCAAGGCAATTTTGAAGTCAATCTTCTCCATTGTAGAAAGTTTCCCTCCTGTGATGGCCAAGTAGAGGAGTTCTCATTCAAAAAAGAAGATCCTTTAACCATCCACATGTGTTCTTCCTTTAAATAAAGTGTTCATCAAGCATAAAAACATTGAAGATATAGGATGTGTATTTGCAAATATAAGCATTTATGAAGGCATCATTGATTCCTTTCTACATTCCAATGTTCAATATCCATAATTCAAGCAACATACTAGCATCTTCATGAATATGTGTGATCTCAATATTTGTTTATGAAGTAATTTTCATTTACAAGGTAGACCTAACATTTACATACTTTTATTTTATGCAATTTTATTTCATTTTCAAGGTTGATTCCTCAACCAGGGATTGACCAAGACAAACCCCTTTCCACAATATTTCTCCCTTTTTTTGTGTGCAAAAACAACTAACTAATTGATAGAGACTTAATTCAGAAAGTGTGACATCTAACAAATTGTTCGTGAAATTTTTAGATAAAATTACTAGGTATACAGCGCCCCAGGTTATCTATACCTAGGAATGGAATGCCCCAGGCAATATATACCCTGCAAATCGGCTTCAAATTGAAACTGCAGGTTGGTATTGTCTTCTTATTTTTGTTTTAAGTCACTACAGGTTGTTGTCTATTTTCTTTCAGTTTGTATTTGTTGTAATGTGGCATATTTACTTATTTAGTCTTCTATCTTGCATCACCCTATCATTTCCCCTCAAGTCCAACTCACCCCATTTCTTTATTAGCGAAGGATCAATACCTCATTTAGTGCTTAATTCCTACTTGAGCCTATTGGGTCATCTTCATTATAGTTGTGCATTAAGGAAAGGAGGGCAATTCTTTTTACATTACATTTCTTCCATGCCCTTTGTGTATATGTATTTACACATATGTGTATATGTATATGTGTCTGTATATATATTTATGTATGTATGTGTGTATATATATATATATATATATATGTATATGTATATGTATATGTATAAGTATATGTATATGTATATGTATATAAATACATATATATATATATATATATATATATGTATGTATGTATGTATGTATGTATGTACATATATATACATACATATACATACACACACACACACAAATATGTGTGTGTGTGTGTGTATATATACATATATATATATATATGTATATATATATATGTGTATATACATATACATATATATGTATATATATACATATATGTGTATATATGAATAGTATATATATGTTTCTCTTCTAGACATGTGTGTGCTATTATGGCTATCCATAATTATTTGGTGTGTGTTGCATCACTCCCTTATATTTGCATGAGTATGTGTTTGTGCCCAAATGACTATCTCATATAATGGTGGGGTGAAACTAAAGGTAACAAATGGTTAACTTATGCTAAACATTATTGGAGACTTGTAGGTTATCAGAGAGTTTGGGATTGTGTCCAAGTAGAATTTATGTAGTCCTTGCCTTTAATTTTCTCATTATTCCAATATGGTATCAAATGTGTAACTCAAGATATTGGTGCACTTTTTTGACAACTTGTATAACATTTTCAAATATAATCTTAGTGTTGAGAACAAGCATTGTTTTGAATGCTCCTTATCCTTTTATGGTTATTGGTTAAATGAACCTACAACACCTAATTATTATTTGGGATAAATGAAATAACTCAATATTTAATTAGATGAATATTATGTTCTCTTGATTCAACACTCTTTCGAAGAGCTTGTGAATCTCTAGTCTTGTGTCATTGATCGTTCAAAGGACTGAAATATATTGTTGAGATCTTAAATGGATGATAATTTTTTGGGTTGTGCTCAAGGTCAAGTTGAACATGTGTGCATCCAATTTGTTAGTTTTGAGCACAAGACATAATATAGTCATTTGTTTAGTCTATATTCAAGAGTACAATGTTGAAGTCAAACATTATTCCAACACTAGAATTAGATTTTAATGCTAGTTTGGGACTCTAGCACTATAATATGACTCTAATGCCATTTGAAATAAACAAATAGAATTATAATCCAACCCTACTTTGGCACTTTGGCACCAAAAATAGATACTAGAGGGAAATGTCCAGGCCTTTCCTAGGGTTTGTAGTCTTTTTGGGTAGTATTGTCCCCTAGTTTTACTCATATGTCTGTGAACCCTTAAATAATAATCACTTCTCAACCTTTTCAAACTAAACTTCTTGAATGAAAGTTTTTCCCCTTGGCCTATTGAATCTTATTTTATCATCATTTTGTAAGTTTTGTAATTGTGGCAATAAAATTTGAGAAAGATAAAATTATTAAGAGACTAAGCTAGAAATCCAAGCTAGACTATTAAATACAAACACTTAAGATAAAGGAGTTAAAAAGAAACTAATTAAAAAAAAAAGAAATAAATAAATAAGAAAACTAGAGCCTCTTTTGATGAGGATGTCCCTTTGATGCTCCAATTTTATATATGTTCTCACTTTGTGCTTCCAAGGGTGCTCAAATTAAGCTCCACGATGATGCAATGATATGAATTATTGTTTTAAATGATATTGAAATGAAGGATCTAATGATGAAATATGAAGGGAAATGAGCCAAAAAGGATGCAAAATGGATGTTGAATGATGAACTATGGATGCTAAGATGAGTAAAAAATTTGGCATTATGTAATTACTATTCATGAAAGTGGATAAATAATAAAGGAAATGAGAGGGGTTTTATAGGAAATGGGTGCAAGATGAGGGGTCTCTAAAATGCAACACTTGTCATCATAAATGACAAGTGGCATCTCAAAGGATGACTAGTGGAAGGGAGGCTAGTATCCATTTTGGAGGAATGCCACCAAAAATGGAGGTTATTTTCCTATTTTATTAAAATAGGAATGTGCAAACATATGGGGGAGGTTAGGATAAGGTTGGTTTGATGGGAGGTTAAAGGGATATGGTTGGTTTGAACCTTGGGTTAGTTGGAGGTTTAGATAGTGGGTTGGGAGTTAGATGGAGGTTAAGGGGATAAGGTTGGTTGGGACCAAGGGTTAGTTAGTGGCTAAGGTACACGTGACAAAAATTAATTAATCATTTAAATTAATTATTTTTTGGAGAAAAGTGGAAAAGGACAAAGAAATTAATTAAATAAGGTAACTTATTTAATACAGGAATAAAAGGGTAATTAATTAGTTAAATGAGTTATGATATTCCATTAATTAATTAAATAAAACCTAATTATTTAATTAATAACTAGGATAACTAAATTCAATTAATTTAATTAATAAAATTTAGGTGCCTATATTTTCCCCTCTTTGCAATGGCACTAGAATAGTGTTAGTACAAAGAATAACATGGTATAGGTGGCGTAAAAAAAATGAAGCAATAAAATACCCCAAATGGATTGGAAAATCAGATAATCAATCTAAGCCGACAAAGGGAGGAATTATTGATGCCCCCTCAAGAGGGTTCATGGGAAATGGAGGCATAGGAAGTGTCTCAAAAGAAACTATGCCCCCAACAAAGATGAATAAAGAGAGCATAAAATGCAATCCAATGGTGAAGATGACACTCAAATCATATTTTGAAGGAAGAAATGAGGAATAATATGGTCATGAAGTGATCAAGATGGTGAAAATTAGGGTCTGGGAGGACCCTTAAGAGTAAAAATAGAATTTTACCCTTCATTTAACTGTGATAAGGAGAGAATTGGAGAGAAAGTAGAGCCAATTAGCACTTTTACCCCCTTTAAGAGAATTTTAGCATGTGAGTACAATGGAAGATGTAGGATGGCTAAGGTACTAAGTGGCCATGGTTGCGAATGTGAGGAAACATCAGAAAATTGATAGAGGTGTGAATCAAAAAATTGGACCTTGCACATTATATATTACATTTATTATATTTTAAAGGGGGTAAAAATGTAATCCTATGTAATGTATGTTGTGTAGGTTTGTGGATCAAGGTGATAGAAATGCATTATCGCTGCTTGGGCCAAAAAGTGAGATTAACATGGTAAGTAGGTTTGGGGGTTCAATCTCGCAGGTTCAAGGATGCATTCTTGTGAGGTGGAAGTGTAAATGGGAGAGAAAAATTGGCTTTAGGATTGCATTTTTTCTATGCGGGATTGCCAATGAGGAAAAATGGCATAATCCCATCATAGTGAGTTTGTGCTATGGCCCAGTGGGATTGACATCCCAGGAGTTAGAAATGGAGGGATTGAGGTCTTTCCAAGAAATGGGAAGAAAAGGGAAATTGGTGGACTAGAGGGGAGGGAAAGTCTCATTCAAGAGGTAACAAGGGACACAAAAAATATTGTTTTTAGGGAGATTGACTTAGTCATCCTGTAGGTTTGGGTTTAGTGGAGTGTCAACATACTAATGAACCAGGAGAGGAGATTTGAAGTTCACAATGTGGTAGGGTAATTTGAACCGATAGATTAGGAGAGGATAGATGTCATAAAATTAGGGAAAGTGGCAAGGATTCCTTATATTTGGGCCCATTTGGTTTTTTTGATGGTGTTGGTGAAGCGATGGAGGTGTGAGACCTCCACATTTCATCTTCCCTCAAGGGAGATTACAATGACTAGTGAGGATTTTTATTGGATCCTATAATTGTCAATACGAAG
>MU227093.1:881644-897116 GCA_018584345.1 Thuja plicata | reverse complement strand
TCTCCTTGAGTGAAAGCTTAGCTTCAAATGCTGATTCCATGTTCTTGGAAGCTGGAACATAGTTGTCATAGTTGTCTAACTCAAATGCAGTTAATCTTCCAACTATGGCTTCTAAATTTATCTTGTGGTTTTCTTCACATCTTCTTTCCTGAATTGCAAAAAATCTAATTGCATAAATGGGTAGTAATGTTCTGAGAACTTTTCTTATGACTGTTTCCTCTGAGATATCACCTCCAGAAGTTTTGATTGCACTGACATTGGCTTTGATTCTTTCAACATATTTTGCAATATTTTCATCCTCTCTCATTCTTAATTGATCAAACTGTCCTCTCAAGCTTTCTTCTTTGGCTCTCCTCACATTGTCATCACCTCCATAGATATCATTCAGCTTGTTCCACATTTCAAATACAGTTTTTCAATCTTTGACATCATCAAATTCTTCATAGCTTAGGGCAGATGCAATGTCTATCATCATGGTGTTATGAGTCTTCTTTGCACCAATATCAGCAACAGTTAGTGTACCAGTAGGTGTCACATATTCTGCGTCAAGATGTGTCAATCCTGTATCTCCAATAGAGGCCAAATGGAGTCTCATGAGACCTTGCCATGCTGAAAAGTTATTTCTGTTAAGCCTTGTAATTTCCCTCTTGTAAGACATCAGGATATCTTTAGCTTAGATCCTTGAAATCCTTCCTGCAAGCACCGAAAGCTCTGATACCAATTATTGGAAATATAGATGGAGTAACTGAGAGGGCAGGGGTGAATCAGTTACTACAAAAATATTTCCAACACAGGGCACTTCACATTGAGGTTAAATTGTCAGCTTTGGGTCCTAAGTCATTTCCTTCTATTGAGGATTTCTTGATAAAGTTCAAATCTATAAAGTCTATCTTACAAGGTTGTGGAAAGAATAAGATAGATTTAGAGTGCATTTACCTGATTCTTTCTAAGCTTCATGATCCCTTTCAGATATTTTCTTCTACCTTCCATTCTACCATGGATGCTTTGGGTCTATGATTTACCATGCCTACATTTGATGTGTTCTATGATCATTTGAATCGTGAGCAGGCAAAGCTATCTCAGCTTGATTCTCTCATAGGATCAAAGAACCAAGCATTGGTTTCCCAAACATCTAAGGAGAAACAGAAGCCAAAACTAAAGCCAAAGAATGATTCAATAGGCAGTGAGAGTTCCATCTATTACCCATAAGGTAATGGACAGGCTGAGGACTCAAATAAAAATTTGTTGAAAATCTTGCATCGTATAGTTAACAAGTCTAGAATGGATTGGCATCTGCAAATCAATCCTGCATTATGGGCTCCAAGAACTAGAGCTGCTAGATGAATGTCAGAAAGTGCCCTTTGATCACCTTAGAGCTTATCAAAAAAGAATGTCAAGAGGATACAACAAGAAAGTCATACCTAGAGAACTTCAAGTGGGAGACCTTGTATTGAGAGAAAATCCCTGCAATCAGTCACATAGAGAATAGAAGGGGAAGTTTGAACCCAACTGGATGGGTCCTTATATCATTACTATAGCATTTGGCTCTAGAGCCTATTAACTCTCCACACCTAAAGGAGAACCACTTCGAGAGCCCATCAACACTCTCCATCTAAAGAAGTTCTACACCTAAGGCATTCTCGGTGATCAACACCATGTACATAATAATGTCCTGAAAAAATCTAAAAATTGGAAAAAGTCCTAAAAAAATGATCATCTTGGTGAAAACCTAGCAATAGGCACCTTGATGCATCAATCAAAAAAATCAAAAAGAGAAAAAATAAAAAAATGGAAAAATGGAAAAATACAAAAAAAATTGAAAAAGAAATAAAAGTGCCTTGGTGAAAACCTGGTAAATAGGCGCCATGGTAGAAAAAATAGAATCTCTACCAAGTAGGTGAAAACCTAGTAAATAGGTGCCTCTTGCACTTAGTGCTCCATCTATCAATGCTCAATCTTGACATCAATCCTTTGATTCAATTTGCACATATCTTTCGGTCACTTTCGTGACACTCTGGTTCTTCTGAGAACCCTCCTGGCTTGAAACTGAACTAGATTCATAACCTGGGGGCAATCAAATCAGTTTTGTCCTTGCAGCATGAGTCAAGTCTGTTATCACCATTTTCTACTTGGGGCATGGGTCCCCAATTTGATCACATCTTTGGTTACACCAGAGTCAGTAATCTTGTCATTTCTAAAGGACAACTCGCTACTAACGCAAATAGGTGTTTCTCAACACCATAATCAACAGTTTTTCTTAACACTATCTTTGGACACATCTATATTTCTTAACACACATTGGATATTTCAGATGTAAACAATAGATCAATAACAATCAAACACAAAGCACTCACAAGCACAACGGTGTTTCTCAACACCCCATACATATACACATTTGAAAACTTTGAAACTGGCTAAAGTATGCTGAATTTCTATTCGTATGTTGTTTGTTCTCATTGATTTTGCTAATATTTTCTTTGTCTAGTACTTTTTGGTGTGGTCTTGATGATCTAAAAACATCAAATAATCTAGGTGTATGTGATAAGAGCTCCTACATTAAGGTAGAAAAGCCTCACATCCCTTGATCCTCCTTATTTTTACGACAAGGTGAGGTCGGAACTATCTCCTTGACTGTTATTTCTCTATTTTTTTATGCAAAATTGCACTCATGGTTATCTTGGCTTGGAATGCCTCGATACTGGTGTACTCTTGCAACATCAACTAGAAACAACATTTAGGTCATCTCTGTTGTTGTGCCTCAATGCTTACATTAGTTTCCCATATCTTATCCGATGAAAGTCATATTCATATTCTTATGGTTGCAATGGCACTAGTAAGGATTGTATCGACTCTGATGTTCCAAAAATGCTCGATGATGAAAATTTTCAAAGCTAAATCTCAGTGACTATACCTTAGGTTGCATTCATTGCATTCACGTTAGTCTTGCTTCTGCATCTACATAGTGTTGAAATCTGCATAATAACTTTATTTCTCTCTAATGTGAAGGATCTGAGATTCTTATCAATCAATCTTCTCATTTTCAAGTGGTCATTTGTATGTGAACATGACATCCCTTTCTAAATCAACTGTCCTAATTCTATTTTCAGGATTGAAATCAAAATTTTCTATTGACTACTTGCACAACCAATGGAAATCTCTCATGCTTTTCTTCTAATCAATCCTTGTATCTTACTTTTGGTCAATCTTGGTCAAACATGACCTCTCATCAAGTACATCTTTTGTCCTAACCACATCGGACCTCTTTCTAATCAGATCAATTTCTTCCCAAATTGTCTAATCAATGGAATTGCTTCTCATCACTGGGGCACCTAGCCATATTTTGATTTTTCTCCCAAGGGGGCAAGATAAGGACATCAACATTCCATTTATCACATCCTCAATCAAAACCCCATCTCTTGGGGCATCTTAGCTTAATTGCATCAAATCAAGTTGAGATCATCTTAAATCAAAGAAAACCTAATCAATGGTCTTATACAGTGGTGAATACACTTGAAACCAGACAAGATCAGTCTTATACGGGCTATTCATTATTGAAACCAGATACATTGATCAAATTGGCTTCATGGCTTCAAATCAAGTCAATTTTCTTGCTAATCAAATCTCTTAACGGTAATCAATTTCATCACTTCAAATCAAACTGGTCATTCATTCAAACCAATCAAAAAGGTTTTAAGAGTTCCTGACAGATGTTCACTTTCATCACTTCAAATCAAACTGAGCATTTTGTTTTATAATTTTTGATCGATCTTCATCCAATCAAGCTCAAAGTCAGTCTTCTTCTTCAAAAGAATAGTTTCATCACTTCAAATCAAACTATTTTGGGTCTTCTCACTAACAAGTCTTTGAATCAATGCATTGATCACACATCAATTCAAAGAGGGTCAAATGTAATCACCTAAAAATGGTCACCTAAACCCTAGACCCCCAATCTCAGCAATTTATCAAGAAACCCTAATCTTGATTACCCTAAGTCTTGAATCAAACAGGCAATTATCAAATTCAAACTGATCTGACCTAAACCATAGGTCCTAATCAATCATCTTACTTGATTAATTAATTAATTCCTAAAAACACATCACATTGGCAAATATATCTTATGTTAATTATTTAATTGATATTTTGATATATTAATTAAATAAAAATTACAAAATTGTCAATTAAATCAAAAAGGAATTAAATTAATTATAAAAACATAAATGTGCATTCAGAATCAATTAAAATATTAAAAATTCATATGACATCATCAAATCCAGTTAACTGATTTATCATTTTGGAAACAATCTAGTTCAACTCAGTTAACTGATTCTCATCTGTTTATCATTTTGGAAACATTTCAGTTAACTAAAAATTGAATGTGGAAGTTTCCAAAATAACTGATTAGTCAGTTCATTCAACTGACTCTCTTGACCAATCAAATCACTTGCATATGGATTGTGCTTCTTCAATCGAATCTGAACCACTCTTTTTGTTCGATCTCGACTGTCAATTCAAGAGATATTTCTATAAAAGAGAAACTATTTCCCTTCACAAAGGATTCTAATTTTTGATTAATGTTATTATACTGTATTTTGCAATTTAGATTTCTTGCATTTTCTCATTTACCTTTAATTGTTGTTAATTTCCTTCAAGAAGACAAACCTAACTTAGAGCACACTTTCAATTTGGGTTTTAAAACTGAATATCTCACATTTCAATTAGTTCTCTAAAACTGAATCTTAAGTAGCTTGGATGAACAAAAAAATTGCATAATCATTTAGATTAATTAGTATTTTACTTTCATCATATAGCTTTTAAATCCTTCATTTAGGTTAGTGTGTAGTCACTGAGCTTGCAATGATCTGAGAGCAAGCTCATACTCTTGCCTTCTAGAAGGTAACAGGTTGACTCTTTCAGACATGCAAGATGAATGAATCCATATTAATTCCTGTATGCAACTGAAGTATAATGACTATGTTGAAGTGTACTACTAAGTAAGAAGGATACTTTTAGCACGCACAACAATCACATCCCAAACAGGGGAAATCTTAAGAGTCTCATGAGTCTTCCTCCAAGACTACAAAGTACACTGCTGATCCTTGCAGTTTCTATGGCAAGGAAGGAAATCTAGTTTCCAAGTGTTGGAAATGGTTAGAAGTTTTAGAGAGAGCCATGCAGTAGCATCATATCACCTCATCCACCTTCCTCTTCCATAGGGAAAGGACATGTAATTTTTGCATGAGTTTTTTCTTCTGGATCCACATGGATTATTGATTCAAGTGCTTCTCACTACATGTCAGACTATCATAAGCTAGTCCCCACACTTGCACTTAGTCATACTTCACATATTGTCATTGGAGACTTAGCACAGCTTGTAGTTATAGGTTTTGGTACTATCTCATTCACAGGTGGTTGTCTATAGGATGTACTTCTTTTTCTTTACCTTTTGATAAACCCCCTTTCCATTTATTAGATTTTCCATTCTAGCTCTATTAAAATAGTTGAGTTCTCACCACATTATGTGGTTATTCAATAACTCCATGATCCTGATACAATTGTGGCTATTGGAAGTGTTGATCCTCAGTCTCTCTTAAATAGGTTTGATGGCTTTGAGAGTTTAGATGGTTTTGGGGTCTCTCTTGTGACACATGCAGATATAGGGATAAGAATTTGGCATGAGCATTGGATAAGGCTATGGATGAGGAGTATTCTTCTTTGATGAAGAATCATACTTGGGATTTTTGTTCTCTTTCGAAAGGGAGAAAGTTGGTTTGGTGTCGGTGGTTGTACCGTACCAAGTATGCTACAGATGGTTTTATTGATAATTTTAAGGCTTGTCTTGTTGCAAAGGGGTTTTCTCAGGTGGAGGGTATTGATTACTCTGAGAACTTTGATCCTATTTCCAAGATGAATTCTATTTGTCTTGTACTTTCACTTGCAGCTTCACAGGGATCGACAGTGTTTTAGATGGATGTGAAGAGTGCCTTCTTGCATGGGGACCTCTAGGAGGATATCTATATGGAGCAATGCTAGGGTTTTGTGTAGGACTCTTCCTTAGTTTGTAGGCTTTGACGTTCATTATATGGTCTCAAACAAGCCCCTCGGGCTTGCTATGAGAAGATGGATTCTTTCTTGCTTTCTACACACTATACACATTATCATTCCACCTACACAATGTATCTTTAGCATCAGGGTGTTGACATTTTCATACTTGTGCTTTATGGTAATGATCTTTTCATCACAAGTAGCTCATCCTCCATGATTCAGGATATACAACGAGCATTGATGGATCATTTTGAGATAACCAATCTTGATCTTCTGCATTATTTTTGGGCAAGTACATATTATTCAATCTTCCAATGGGATTTCACTCTTTCAGCAGAAGTATGCTCTTGATATTCTTCACAGATTTGACATGCTTTCTTGCAAGATTTCCCCTACACCATTTTAGTCAGGTGTTGTGTTGTCTTCCACTTGTCCTACACCTTCAGTGGACTCCACCTTGTATAGATAGTTGATTGGCAGTGTTTGTACTTGACACACACTCATCTTGATCTTTCCTTTATGGTTGGACTTGTCTCTAGGTTCTCCCATGATCCTCATGAGAGCCATTGGCAAGCTGCCAAACATGTTTTGTGGTATATTTGGGGAAATACATATTATGGCATTCACTACACATTAGGTTCCCCACACAACATTGGCTTCATTGACTTAGATTGGGCTGGTGAGCTAACGATCAAAATTCTACTTCTAGCTTTGTTTCTTTCCTTTGTCTTGGTCCTATCACATTATCTTGCAAGAAGCAGTCTATTATTGCATTATCATCTATAGAGGGTGAGTACCGAGCAGCAGTGTTATCCAGTCATGAGATTTTGTGGCTTTTTCAGTCGATGACTGAGTTTGGGTTTCCTCCAAATAGTCCCACTATTCTTTGGTGTGACAATCAGAATTCCATACATATTTCCCTCAAACCAATGGAGCATCAGTGCACCAAACACATCAAGATCCACATGCACTTCATCAGATATTTGATTCAGGATGGTGCTCTCACCTTGGAGTACATACCTACAAATGAGCAAGTTACAGACATCTTCACTAAACCTTTGGCATCTCCACACTATCTTTAGTTGCATGCCATTCATCGAGTGAAGGAAGTTGTCCTTGAGGGGTCTCGGTGAGGAGAGGCCTTCCTTCCTTTATGTTTTTTTCAGCATTATTTTTCCATCTCTTTTTGGAGTAGAGTTTTTCCCATGTGGTTTTCTCTATTTCTCCACTTTACAGAGATTTGGTTGTGAATGGGTACCTAATCAAACTATGTTGACGGGACCCATCTCCTTCTTTTAGTAGTTGTTTCTAGGTTTTAGCTACTCCCTAATTTTATCTTAAGGTGGGTGTTGGAGTAATAAGATATTTCACTTATTAATTAATTTTTTTTGTTTTAATTATTAAGTCACTTATTATCTCTAGTTTACTTAAGTTAAACTTTAGGCATGTAATAATTAATTCTTTTATTAATAATTATCATGCAACCTAGTTACTTGTTTTTTAGAGTTTTGATATCCTTTATAAGGAGTGATCTCTTTGTATTTTATCATTCCCTCTGTGAATGAAGATTTCATCTTTTAGATCATTCTTTGTTGGGTCTTCATTCTTTATTTTTGTGACAGGTTTTTGCTACAGTGGATCTTGGTGATAGAATTCTATGAATTCTAACATGATCAACTATGTTAATGCAATAGCTTTGACTTAACACAAAAACCCAAAAGGAAGTCATGAAAGACAAAAGCTCATGTAATATATGTTTTAATTCACCGCAATGTTTTATTGAGGGAGAAATAAGAATACTTGGATGAATATGTGTCTCCTTCCTTGATAGAAAACTCCTTTTAATTGCCTTTAATGAGGGAAACAAGATAGATCTATGGAGAAGAACACCTTGAATTCTTCAGAAGAATGTTATATCTTAAATGCTTGGACTTGATAGCCTTATGTCTCTTCAACTTGATTTACTTCCTTGCACTTGATAACTTGAATACTTAATTTCTTGATAATAACCTTGGATAATAATTGTAGATGCCTAAAATCATCCCTTAATATTATAATTATTTAATTAATTATGTGTTATATTCTTCCACCTATTTAATTAAATTTGATTCATCTTCTATAGTATTTAAATTTAATTCAAATATCTCCCTCGTAAGTGTATTAAATTTTATTTAATACCTTTCCTCCATTAATTTCCCCTTTTAAAATTTTAATTTATTTATTCCCCTCACATTCTAATATTCTACTAAACCATGATTAGTCTAAATTTAATTTAGATTAATCTTAAATATAGACCTAGATCCTACCCTATCATCAGTCTCAACAAATAGACCTATCTACTAATTAACTAAAGTTAATTAGGCTAATTTTAGGATTCCTACACTCATTAGTCCTAGTTATTTTCTCACACATGTGTGAGAAAATTTCTAAAATTACCTTTTCAAATAATTCTAAAAATGTCTAAACAAAGTTTCTTACAACCTTGATGACATTTTTTTTCACTTACCAAAAATAACTCATTTGACTAAATTTATGGCATCTATGACAAGATCTCTTACATGTGTACTTGAAGTACACATTGACCCATCACATTTCAAGTTGCTCACACATGTGTGAGAAAACTTGGACTCTTGCATGGCTTATGTGTCCCTCATGTTGCACCTATGTGGATGCCACATGTGATCCACCTCACCCAACCCCTCCAAAATCCTATAAATAGGAGTCTTTCCAAGAGTAAAGGAGTTATCATTATTGCATTAGAGTTATCATGCTAGTTTATACTTAGAGTTATTTTATCCATTTAGAGCTTTTATACTAACCTTGTTTGGTAGTTGTTGCATTTAAATCATGGTAGTTGCATTCTTAGTTTTTCATTCAATACTAGATTCGTGCACTTAGTTTCATTCTTACTTAGTTTTCATGCATTGAATGCTCACTAGTACATTAAGCCTCTATTTTTGACCAAAATTTTTGACAACCGGACAATTTGGCTTCTAAAATTATTATTTTTTTGTTTATGATCCCGAAAAGGTCAAAATTTTGACGTGTATTAAGAAAGGTCGAATGTTTGACGAACACGGGATTATAAACAAAAAAAAAAGTGAAAAGTGAAACACATTTTTCATTTTTTCATTGAACACAGGAAGCACTTTGGGTGAGAGGAGGGCATCACAAATTTATGCCTGGTAAGTATGTTTGCATCACATATTTTTTGGTTTTAAATGAAGCACTTTTCAAAATTGATCATTTTGCAAAAACCGTATAAACCCTAGATGCATAATAATTGTAGTCGTGCAATTTGTATGGATGGAAAAACCATGATATGGTGTAGAATGTTGCCGTGATTATTCAGAAGCGAGTCACATTTCTTAGCAAACAAACCCTTGATTTTTGTTGAAAAAATCAATTAAAAGACTGTAAAAATGATTCAATACTATTCCAACGATTCCATTTTAACCTTTCTATATAACCTACCATTATATCTACTAGCAATCGCACCATATGGTGCAATAGGTACGCCGAAGAAACTTGTAGCATGCATTTTTTGATGATGTAATTTTCTAGAAATGTAATTGCGTATGTAACAATGTGTTTTTTTGAAGTTCTAAGTTGAACTAATCTCTCATATATATTTTTATCTGTAAATCAAAAGGCGTGAATAAAATCAAAGTTGAGTAAGAGATTTTAAAATGTGAAAATATATCTTGTTATACTGCAAACACAGTATAGAATTTTGTATATGACAATTAAAATCATTGTTGGTCATCAGTTTGTAGCAAAAGAAGTTTGTCATGCAGAGGAAAGAAGCATAATCAGTGACAGTGATGGTGCCAAAGTAAAACATATATTTTGATCTGTAAATCAAAAGACATGAATCAAATCAAACTTGGCTAAGAGACTTTAAAATGTGTAATTTTATCCTAGTAAACTGCAAATGTAGTATAAAACATTTTTAAAAACTATTACAATAATTGTCATGAGTCAGTAGCAAAATAAGTTTCTTATGGAGAGGAAAGAAGCATAATAAGTTAGAAAATTTAAAATTTGAATAAAAAGAGTTACTAAACCCTACAAATTTAGAGCTCTTTTCTGCAGGTGGAAAGAATCCTTAATTATTTTTCAAAATTTATCATGAATTTCAATTTTTTTTCGGTGCGCAGTCTTAATTTTTTTTACTTGAAAATTTGATTTGAACAAACATTACCATTACAATATTTTATTGTTGAGAAGGTTGTAGAGACCTGATTCAAGAGGGAGTAGTACACTTGTGAGAGTAATCCCTATCAATTGACCAGGAATTCAAATAGAACAACTAATGGATGAGCTTAGAGGACAAGAAAAGAATTTTCTTTATTGCAGCTCATAAATGATGAGTCCAATTTGTCTTATAGTATAGATGAAGCTATGTGTTGAAATTAGGTGGGGTAGGTTCTCTCATATCCAACCATGTAGCTGGTTGCTCTTGGGTTATCTGCAAAGATAAAATCAACCTACAATGAAATCATGAAAACATATAATAGCTTAGAAGGTGGGTTAAAGAATTTAGTTAAGACCAAATGCTAGAAAATGCTTAACTTTTGAGTGCATTTGAGAAGGCATGATATACAAAAAGATCAAATAAATGAAGGATTTTTTCTATGAGAAAAAATAAATTCAGTCAATGATATAGATTTAGTTTATATTTACCTGAGATTTGGCCAAGGCTTGAAGCTTGGAGGGTTGCCTAGAAACCATGTGTCAGTGGAAGCTTTTCACAGCAGAAGTAAAGTAATCTGAATAAACTTAGAGGAGCAATGATGCATTTGTCACAAACTGAATATTGTTCCATTTATGCACATGTAGAAAACCAATAGTAGTCGTGTGCACATTTTGGTATCAATTCTAACAAAGTAAATGGATATTATAATTTGTCTATTTCAAAAAAAAGTTAAACGAAGTAACCATGCTAAATTTGTCAAGACCGTTATAAAATTTCCAAGAAAAATTGTGAGTGAGTTCCATATTAGGATGAAAAATGGTGTCCGCCCAGATAGATAGAGATGCAGTACTATGTTTGCAATGAAGCTGGAATGTTTGTACTCGGGTTTGTTTGAAAATTAATAGAAAACTTTTATAAAATCTTAGCCTGTTGTTTGGATTTTATAGCATGGATGCAAGAGAACTATTTGAAAAAATGTCTAATCTAACTTAAAGAAAAGGTTTAATATATCATGGATGCATGATATTCATTAATGAAAATGTTCGAGCCAAAAGCACAACCGAAAAACAAAACTACTCCCCAAATTTTGTGGGCTAAGTTCCTAACAATGAAAGGCTAAGCTCACTGAATATTGAATGAATCTTTTGGACAATAAAATGATGCCCAAAGAAGGTATTTACCAAAATAATTAAAAATATATTACCCAAAAAGGTATTTACCAAAATAGTTACAGAGATCTTACCACCATAATGTGAAACTTGATAGATTTCTCTCTTAAAAAACAATTTATATATTATATACTTTTGATCCCAATTTAAAACATAATTGCAGACATTCAGCGACTTGCCTTCAAGAGATTCATCTAGAAAGAAGGATTGATGATTTTCCTGTGTTGAGCCCATTTCTCACCTATCAATCCCGTAAGCCCCTCTCTAAACACCTATCTTCAAAGGGAATTACCCAAAAGCTTTGTGTAGTTGCCAAATTTAGTGGACAATATCTCCTTAATAAGCTTAGGGTGGGGAACAACCAACCTGGCTTGAAACCCAAACCAAAAAATAAAATCCTGACCTATATCACATAGAATAAGTTTATTAATAAATAGAGTCTTCAAAATTGTGCATATTCTTCTTAATCAATCGCTAGTCTTCTTTTTCAGCCACTATTCTAAGTTTTAACAACACCAAAGGAAAAAAATCAATGATACTAAGCAGGAATTCCAGTAATACGATTAATAGAATACTAGATAGAGTTAAAATTTGTAGAATATAAGTGTACCATAGGTTTTGGTTCACTGATGATAATGGGGAAGAACGTGAGGGAGTATGTCATGTGAAAATGGCATGGGCTTTTCTCTCTTCTCATTCATCATTCTAGATATTTATGTAGAATTCCCATCCAATAGCCTGTACGGAGGACCCCTGATTGCTTGGGCTTCAAAGTACTTTTTCAATTGCAGAGGCTTCCACCATATTGTTGTTGCAATCTTGAGAAGAAACAAAACTAAACCAGCACAAACAGCTGCCAAACCCCAAGATACCCACTCCATATTCTAGACGTGCCCAACATAGATTAATTCTTTTGGTTCTTAAAGATTTAGATATTTTTACACTCAAATCACTATATTTTATCACGACAAGGCACGTTTGGCAAAACAAATTGGTAGATATCATGGCCACACGATGCCACCACTCCCCAAAAATGGCATAGTCGGCTACCAGTAAATGGTAAAAGGGAACACAAATGCCAATGGATTTAAACATTAAAAGAAAATACAAGCAATATTAAATGAAAGGAAAATTAAAGTTCAAGATTCTTTCAATCATCTTGCCACTATATTGAACATTTGAAACTGTTGATGTCAAAGTGAAAATATTTTCTTAAGAAAAGGAATGCCTTCGGCGTAAATATGTGGTGTCAACACAAGGCATATAGCCTATAAAGTGAATGCTACAAATGAAACCTCTCACCTATAGTGTATATTGTGCCTCTTTCCCTCCAATAACCATACATATGACCAAACAGAACAATCTACAGTAGAACTACAATTTTTTAGGGAAATAGATGAGTGGCTTACCATCACACCAAGTCTTTCTCATGAAAGTAGAGGCACCATAACAGATGTTATTCTTTTATTCCTATAATATGTTAGCAAAACGGGTACAAAACATGGTCTTGGCAAGAGGTTACATCAATTAAACACATCACGGGGCTACATGTAAGCACCACATATAAGACACAAACTATGTATGTATGTATCCTCCTAAGGTTACGAAAATCTAAACTTCTCCTTGTTGAGTCCCTTGTCCTCCATGATAAAATTGTTTAAGAATATGAAACCAGTCAGGGAAAATTAAAAAAGGGTAAGGAGATAAAGATGATTGAGTCTGGTGAGACAAGTGATGTAGCAGAGCATTCAACCTGAATCTTATTCCTTTGTAACACTTGTGGATCAATATAAATTTCTTGGGTCTTCAATCAATATTCAATAATTTTACAAGTATTTTCTCCATTACCACAACTAGCAATGAACATCTATGTGGATGGAAATGTTCACTAAATATTCAATATTGCAAATTTATTGGCTGTCTTTCTTGATTCCATTTAACCTCTTCAATCATCTACAATTGAGTACATGGAACAAGTTCATAAAATTCATCAAATAAGATCCTTCTCAAGTCTTCCATACAATCAAATTGTGCATATAATCATCTAAAATCAAAGAAAATAGAAGAGGAAGAAGAAGAAGATGCGTGAGATAACTTTGACTTGGTCCTCTAGTATTGTGGACAATGCTTCCTAAGGATAACACATATTATGTCCTTAAATACAATACATTTTGTGACATGGTGTTCAGCAAGATATTTTATTTTGGAGCTCATATTTTATAACGTGAATAGTGATCTTCCATCCTTGGGAATTATATAGTTTAATATGTAATACAAGGCACTAATATAAAATGTGGCCCACATAATAGGTATGGAACGATTAGGGTTTCACATAATCGCAATTACATAAGGAGTCAAACACTCAGCACTAGAGGTCACAATAATCAACTAACAGAACATGACTCATATCCATGGATGTGTTGACATACAACTAACAATAACGGGATTCATTAAGCTCAAATTGCATTTAGTTTCGCATCAAGGTGATGTCAAGGATAGATTCACAAACAATATGGATGTATAAATAAACATCGATTAAGATTAATATGAAGCAACTATTAGATAAACATTGATAGCAATCAAAGAGAGTCAGAAATTCATGCAAGTAATCAATTAAGGCATTTGCAGTGCAAGGAGGTGACATCAAGCATCAATTAAGTGGAAATATGGACTTATATATTACAGCAACTTGAGTGGTAATCAACAATATCAATATAGAAAGTAAGTAACTAATTGATCAATTAGTCATGTTCACCGATCATAACATGTGCAAAGGAAATAAATTATAATTGACTCCTCTAACTTATTGTAAACAATAAACAAGAATATCGATTAGACTAACTACACAAGTCTAATCGAGATTAAGAGTTGATTGGACATCAATTACGATAAGCAGATATTGTCATTACTTATGAGAAGAGGCACGAGTTAGAAGTATAATGGCAATGATCAAGTCTTAAAGAGGAATTATGAAGAGATGCCACCCTTGAAAAAGATTAGTTCCCAACTACAATTACCAGCGATCACTAAGAGTGTTATTGGTATAATAAACTGATTTAACCTTGAAGGGAAGCAAATGAGAAAGATATGAGTTTTCATTAAGAGATAGAAGTATAAATGAAGCCTCAAACACATTCAATCATCATCAGCTACGAGAAATAAAAAGGGAAAGAGAAAGAATAACTTCAAACTATCGATATCTTGGTATGAGTATCATTTGATACAAAAATTGGATAGCAAGTATTTCTGTAATTATTATTGTTTGGACTTTGTGTATTATAGAGATCTAGATAATAATAAGTGATTACATATATATATAGACATTTCTAATATGCATTTATATATCAATGATCTAATATGAATTTAATAATTATCTTATTTAGCAATTATAGGTATATTGCTAATGTAATGACTTAATATAGAAAGTATGTATAAGACCAATGATATCAGATTTCCACAATACATAGAAAATATTTTAACACATTTTTGGGTAGATTGTGTTATAGTTTTTTTCATCAACGTTTCAGATCACACTTCGTATGGTATTTCTAAGTGTGCTCCTCTACTTTTCTATGGTATCACTCATTTGTATCAACTCTTGTCTTGGAACCATACCTTTGATCCCCCATGCCACCTGTCCTTCCTCCTTAAAAATACCATGCCTAGAGACAACCAGTATTGTATCCAAGGTCATTTGATGTACCAAAACTAATTTTAGAATAAATTAATTTTTTGTATAATTTAGGTGCATACAGATGATACATACTCAGCTACAGAGTGAAATAAAAATTTAGTTCATCAAAACATGAAGTAGGAATAGTTTGTTTAAACATTTACAGCATCAATGCTAAGTAGATATTTTTTTTTGGGTTATAACCCATGTAGTTTTTAGTCATTTCAAGATGACCTCAATCAGCAGTCATTACGCTAATGAATTTATTCTTCATTTACATTGGTAATAAATACAAGGCAAAGGGGATCCACTTAGCACACATGCACCTTTCAACCTTTTGTTGGTTTAGGTGACAAATGGTGAAAAGCCCAAAGCAGTGCCAACTATAAA
>MU227093.1:858463-872417 GCA_018584345.1 Thuja plicata | reverse complement strand
AGGCCATGATGTGCAACACAGTGGTGGAGGTATTAATTTTCTATTGGAAATAAATTATGTAATTATTAATAGAATTTAACATCTTTAATTGGAATTGGCCGTGTAACCTTTTTTTGAATATTTTAGAACATGTTGAGCATGTTGAGGTGGCGGTAGATCAAAATGTTATTGTAAATGATGTGGCATTGTCAGGGAAAGAAAAATGCATTTTATGTTCTACTAGTTAATGAAATACTTGTAACAGTAAAAAATAGTATATAAATTTAACCCAATTACTTGTTATTGCAGCAGACCCCCCTTTAGTGCAACAACCTCATGCTCCTTAAAACATGAGGAAGCATCATAATTTGAGATCACAGCCACAAGAGGAGGAAGATATTGATGCTCCTGGAAGCCTTTTCCAGCTTAAGAATGCTAAGAGAAACCCAAAAAAGAAATGATCTCTTAAAAATGCTCTTTGATAAAACTTGTTTGATTAACTTTGTTGGATAATGAAAGAACGTTGTTTTAAGTAATTATCTATGAATGTTACGTATTAATATTGAATTTTATGTCATTTTAATGAATATTTTTATGTGTTAATGAATTCTTGATTAGTGTTGCGTATTAATGATTAATGTTATATCATATAAGTGAATGTTATTCAATTGTATTGATTGAATGTTATCGTTCATAAATGGATGAATGAATGAATGAAGTGTGTAATTAGATTTTAATGGGGAATTTAGATTGATGTTAGGGGGAGGGGGGTGAGGCTGACGACATGTAACTAATTGAATGTTTGATAATGTTAAGTTGAAGATAATGCAAGGCATTAAATCAGTTAATGGTTTGTATTATCATTGATGTCAACTTGATATCATCTATACGGTCATATACATAATTCCAAAGACTTCAGAGAATCAATGGAAAAAAGGCTATGCTTTCAACAATGCATAAAACTCAAGTATTCACTAAGTGATAGACAACACCGACGGAGTGCACACCATTGCTAAAGACAAAGAACAAAAGTCATAGTGACACCCGACGAACAAAAGACATTGTTGATCGACAAAGCAAAATCACAGGATGCCCGACGAGCTGAAAACAGAGTTACCCAATGAGAAAAATCCAATGATGCCTAACAGATAGAGATCTCAAAGATAACTAGAGTCACACTGATGGAACTAGCAGTTATCACTGACGTCTAACTGCAAAGTTGACCGACAGAATAGAGAGTTCATAAAATGACAAAATCTCTAGCTGGCAGAGCTTAAGGATAGACTTAACTAGTTGTTTTATTCAACCAGAGTTAAGTAACTAATTTAAAGAAGATTTGTACAGTTGGCAAGAAGATAACTACGAGATAAATCAAGAGTTATGCTTTAAATCAGATTGGCTAAATTGTTTTTCACGCCAAGAATCAAGAATTAAGGAATATCATGTATATATAAGAGACAAGCATAATTCATTTCCAAAATCACATTCACATACATGGGAAGGAGAGTGAATAGAAAGAGGATGTTGAAGAGAAACTAATGAAGGATAACTTCATACAGTCCTGACCAATCAAGCTGAAGGAGAGCTAAAGAATTTTTGCAGACACCGATGAACAATGAAGCACAGCATCACAGAGAAGAAAGTGTGGAGCACAAAGAATTAAATTGATACATTGATCAGAGAGGTATTGTACATAAATAGATCTAAAAATCTGCAATTCAAGTTGCATTAGAAATAGGTCATTTTGTTTTAGTTTAACCATTGAAGCATTAAGTCTCTTAACAGAGCGAGACTTAACAGTCTTCTACAATTGAGATATATCCTAACAGATTGCCAAAAAGATTGTCATGAAGATAGCATTGAGTGCCCGATACCGACACACAGTCTAAGAAGGAGGTTGATGCAGTTAGGTAGCACTAGATATGCCAGATACCTATTGTGCCCATAGAGGTTGATCAATATTGGTAGCATATACATTCCAGATATCAAGTGACATTCTATTATTAAAATCCTCTAACAAGATCACAATTAACAATGTGCTTGTAACCTTTAACAGGGTTGGCTCCTAACAGGGCTCACTTCAGAAGAGTGAAAATTTGGGGTATCGGTCCCAGTGGTTTTTCCCTTCATAGGGTTTCCACGTTAAAATCTATGTGTTATGTGTGTATGGTTTATTACTTTATTGTTTTACATTTCACATATGCATTTTTGGATTGACTGGTATACTCTGCATATTTACTAAGTATCAGTAAATAGTTTACTACTTATTGGTTATCAAGGAGAATAAGGTCAGAAAAAGAAAATCGATAGACAGTTAATTATTATAAGTATTTCAAGGCATGCATCTTGTAGGGACATAATAATTTAAGATTTATTTGATTGGTGGTTAGTGATTAAAGGATAAATTTTTGAGAGCTTGTGTGCTTAGAAGGAAGGTTTCAAGACCTAAGTCAAAGATCACAAGATGAACAGATGAGATGTGCCCAAGTTAAACAAAGAAAACTTTGCTTCATGGCAAAGTAGGATAAGACTCCACTTATCAAATATTGGTAATGATGTTACTCAATACTTAGATACTAAATATATGTTTCCCACAGGACCATTAATAGTAGATCAATTGAGAGTGAAGCATGAGCAGAACTACATGGTGATAGAGCTTTCTTCCTCTCTCTCCGATGCTAAATTTGAAGATGTCAAAGATTGCACAACTGCAAAGAAAATGTGGGACAAACTAAAGCTTGTACATGGTGGTGATGCAAATGTTCTAAGAGCCAAGGCAGAAAGCCTTAGAGGAAAATTTGATGATCTCAGAATGAAAGAAGGAGAAAACATCACACTATATAGCACAAGAATAAAATAAGTAGTCAATGCTATACGAGGTGTTGGAGGTACACTTGAAGAGGAGACAATGGTAAGTAAAATCTTAAGAACCTTATTGCCTGTATATGTTATTAGAGTTTCTGATATTCAAGAAATGAGAGCAGTTGCAAACAATATAGTTACTCTTGATAGTTTGATTGTAGACTAATTTCATTTGAGATGAATAACTTTGATAATAGTGTCTTACCAAACTTAGATTCTGCATTTAAGTCTTCTATGAGAATAAGCAAATCTAGTCAGAGATACTCATCTAGAAGAGATAGTAAAAGTGAAAGTGAAGAAGAAGATCTAGATGAAATAGAATCACTCGTGGCAAGGAGAATGCAAAGAGGCAAAGGTAAATACAAAGGAAAGTTACAACTTGTATGCTTTAACTATAAAGAGATTGGACACTTTGTTGCAAGATGTCCTAACAGAAGAAAAGATGACAGAAGTAATGAAAGATATTTTGAGAAGAAATCTGACAGAGGTGATAACAAAGATTACAGAGGTTACCAACAATCAGAAAGAAAGGATACCCAAGACTACAAGGATAAAGGCAAGAAGGCTAGCTACCTAGATGCTTGCAAAGATGAAGATACTGACACCGAACCTGATGATGACATTGAGATGGTATTTGTAGCTGTGAAGGTGATTCAGATGAAGATGAAAGGTATGAAGAAACTGAACTCGTATCTAAGGTTAGTAAGAATGATATCTGGATTATAGATAGTGGTTGTGCTCACCATATGACCAGTGAAAAAGAAAAGTTTAAGACTTTTGAGTATTATAATGGTGGTACAGTAAGAATGGGTAATGGTACACCTTGTCTGGTTGAAGGTAAAGGAACTATAATGTTAAATAACCTGATTAAATGTGAAAATGCTTATTGGGTAAAAGGATTGAATTATAATCTATTGAGTCTCTTAGTTGAATAATTCAGTTCAATGAATCAGGAAAACTGATTGGTACCGGTGAACAGACTAAAGGTAACTTATTCTATATGAATGATACTAACACCACTTGCTTAATAACTAGAAATGAAGACATATGGTTGTTGCACAAAAGATTGTGTCATGTGAATTTTTACAACGTGATGAAAATAAGCAAAAGAAGAAGTATAAGAGGCTTACCAACGATGACAAAGCTAGACAACATCATGTGCAAAAATTGTCAAAAAGGTAAAATGACAAAGTCTAGTTTCAAAAGTAAAACCCATACATCTGATGATATTCTAGAATTAGTCCATACTAATTTATGTGGACCTATGAGGATAAAGAGTTATTATGGAGATAGATATTTTATTCTCTTTGTTGATTATTACTCTAGAATGATGACAGTCGTGTTTCTAAAAGAAAAATATAAAGCATTCAAGATGTTTAAATGGTATAAGGCTATGGTAGAAAAATAAAGTGGTAATGATCAAAAATGTTTAAGATCATATAGAGGAGGATAATTTATATCAGATGATTTCACTAATTTCTATAATGAGCATGGTATAAAAAGACGGGTTTCTGCACCAAGAACACCACAGCAAAATGGGATTGCTAAGAGAAGGAACAAATCAATAGTTGATTGTGCAAGAACACTGATGATAGAGAAAGGCATCACCCAAATATTCTAGAGAGAAGCTATCAGCACTGTTGTTTATACACTTAATAGAGTACAATTGAAAAAGGACACAAAGAAGACACCTTATGAGCTATGGTATGGTAAAACACCCAATGTAAGTTACTTAAAAATCTTTGGTAGTCAATGTTATGTCTTAAAGGATGATAGAGATGGGAAGCTTGATGCCAAAAATAATGAAGATATTTTTCTGGGGTATACTACCAAGAGCAAAGCTTTTAAATGTCTAATCAAGGCTTCTAACAAAATAGTTGAAAGTGCAAATGTAAAGATTGATGAATTTGCAGAAAAGAATGAGCTGGAAAGCACAAAAGAACCAAAGGACTACAAAAAGTTTGTATACTGTGAAGAACCCATAACTCTACCCAAGCAATAGTACTTAATTCTAGAACAACAGAATGTTGCAATCGACGGTCAGAATGTTGTTACTGACGATTAGGATAATGATCAAGATAATGTGCAAGGTAATGAAGATCAAGTTGATACACAAAGAGATGTACCTATACTTGCAAGATATGTAAGAAGGAACCATCCAGAGGACCAGATCATAGGAGATAAGAAAGCTGGTACAAGAACAAGAAGTAAGTCTTTAAACTCAAATTGTTTAATTTGTGAGTTTGAGCCAAAATTTGTCAATGCTGCACTAGATAATGAAGAATGGATAAGTGCTATGAATGATGAGATTGAACAAATTGAGAAGAAAAAAACATGGTCCCTTGTGCCAAGATCAGATGATAAAAATGTCATAATTGGTACAAAATGGATATTCAAGAATAAGCTGAACGAGAATGGAGAAGTCACGTAGAACAAAGCAAGACTAGTATGCAAAGGGTATGCACAAGAGGAAGGTATAGACTATGGAGAAACCTTTGCACCCATTGATAGGCTAGAAGGAGTAAGAATACTACTTTCTTATGCTGCATACAAAGGATTCAAAGTATATCAAATGGATGTCAAGTCAGTATTCCTAAATGCAGGAATACTTGAAGAAGAGGTATACATTGAGCAACCAGAAGGGTTTGTAGATCTAGACAAGAGGAACATGGTATGTAGACTTTACAAAGCCTTGTATGGATTAAAACAATCTCCTAGAGCCTAGTATGAATGACTTCATTCCTATCTAATAAGTATTAGATTCATAAGGACTAGTGAAAACAGTAATCTTTATTTGAAAGAAGATACTGATGCTAACACTTTGATTGCTAAAATATTTGTTGATGAAATCATATTTGGAGGCAATGATATGCTATGCAAGTAATTTTATGATGAGATGAGCAAAGAGTTTGAGATTTCTATGTTTGGAGAGATCATGTTCTTTCTTGGTCTACAGATCATTCAACAAAGTGAAGGTATTATCATTACTCAGTCCAAATACATCAAAGATGTCCTGAAAATTTTCAAGATGGGAGATTCCAAACTAGTTGGAACACCAATGGCTAATGGATGCAAATTAACAAAGGAAGACAAGAAAAAAGAGGTAAATCAGACTTTGTATAGATCAATGATTGGAAAACTCATGTATGTTGTACACACTAGACCAGATATTGCACATGCAGTAGGAATTGTTGCTAAATTTTTTGCTAACCCCAGGGAATCACATATGACTGCTGTGAAAATAATTCTAAGATATCTGAAGAATACTAAGGAATTTGGCTTATGGTATAGAAGAGAAGGAAAATTTGAACTTAAGGTGTTTACCGACTCTGATTGGGCTAGAAATCTTGATGACTAGAAGAGAACAACTGGAGGAGCATTCTTTATGGGTGACAAATTTGTCACATGGATTAGCAAGAAGCAAGGATGCATCTCACAGTCCACTGGAGAAGTAGAATATGTTGTTTCTGCTGCAAACTTCTCAAATATTGCATGGATCAAATAGTTGCTAGAAGGTATGCATATGAAGATCTCAGAACTAGTGATTATCTATTGTGATAACACCAATGCAATAAACATTTCCAAGAATCTAGTCATGCATTCCAAGACTAAACACATTGCAATCAAGTATCATTATTTAAGAGAACAAGTTCAAGAAAAAGAGGCGATACTTGAGTATGTGCAATCTAAAGAACAATTGGTTGATATCTTCACCAAGCCACTGCCCAAGGATACATTTAAGTACCTTAGAAAGAGACTAGGGGTCAAACCCTTGTCTATCAGTCAGTAAAAGACTGAAGGCTACATCAACCTATATATTATCAGAATATCATTCATGTTGATGCAAGCAAAAAGATGAAATTCAAAGCTACATCTATATATAGAAAGGTATATATCAAAACTGAGCACAGATCATATTGATGTATTGCTGATGGATAAGGGAAATTCAAGGAATATATTATGGATTGAGAGAAAAGATCACTTGACATTAATGTCAAATATCTGTGAGATATTTGTTTGGCATTGTTGTCAAAGGGAGAGAAAGTTTCCATATTATCACAGTCTTCAAAAAAAGAAGAAAGATTATCCATTATCTGATTACTCCAATAGGGAGAGATCATATCCATAGGGAGAGTTGCTGACAAAATATAGAGACATCAAGAAGAAGAATAGTAAAAAAAGAGAAAATTGACACAAGAAGAGAACACAACACATCATTACAAGAAACACAAAAAGCTGCAAGAATCAAATCTAAGCTAACACAGAGCTTACCGGCGGTCAGACATTTTTATCAGTTATCAAAAAAAACTATTTGGTAATCTAATGAATCTCAACAATTGTATTTCATATTGTATTAGAAATAGTAAAGTGTGATAATATATTATGTTGCCATCAATGCCAAAGGGAGAGATTGATGACATGTAACTGATTTAATGTTTGATAATATTAAGTTGAAGATAATGCAAGGCATTAAATGAGTTAATGGTTTGTATTGTCATTGATGTCAACTTGATATCATCTGTACAGTCATATACATAAAGCCAAAGACTTCAGAGAATCAATGGAACAAAGTTTATGCTTTCAGCAATGCATAAAAGTCAAATATTCACTAAGTGAAAAACAACACCGACAAAGTGCACACCATTGGTAAAGACAAAGAACAAAAGTCACAGTGACACCCGACGAGCAGAAGACAGTGTTTCCTGATGAAGAAAAATTGCAGGATGCCCGATGAGATGAAAACAAAGTTACCTGACGAGAAAAATCCAATGATGCCCGACGGACAGAGATCCTGAAGCTGATTGGAGTCACACCAACGGAACTGGCAGTTATCACTGATGTCTAACTACAGAGTTGACCGACAGAACAGAGAGTTTAGAAAATGAAAAAATATCTAGCTGGCAGAGCTTAAGGATAGACTTACCTAGTTGTTTTATTTGTTTTATTTGACCAGAGTTAAGTAACTGATTTAAAGAAGATTTGTACAGTTGGCAAGAAGATAACTATGAGATAAATTAGGAGTTATGCTTTAAATCAGATTGGCTGGATTGTCTTTCATGCCAAGAATCAAGAATTAAGAACATCATGTCTATATAAGAGACAAGAATAATTCATTTCTGGAATCACATTCACATACATGGGAAGGGGAGTGAATAGAAAGAGAATGCTGAAGAGAAACTGATGAAGGATAACTTCATACAATCTTGATCAATCAAGATAAAGGAGAGCTAAAGAATTTTGTAGACACCGATGAATAGTGAAGCACAGCATCACAAAGCAGAAAGTGTGGAGCACAAAGAATTGAATTGATATATTGATCAGAGAGGTATTGTACTTAAATAGATCTGAAAAATGCAATTCAAGTTTAACCATTGAAAACATGAAATAGGTCATTTTGTTTCAGTTTAACCATTGAAGCATTAAGTCTCTTAATAGAGAAGGACTTAATAGTCTTCTATAATTGAGGTATATCCTAACAGATTGCCAAAAAGATTGTCATGAAGATAGCATTGAGTGCCTGATACCGACACACAGTCTAAGAAGGAGGCTGATGCAGTTAGGTAGAACTAGATATGACAGATACCTATTGTGCCCATAGAGGTTGATCAATATTGGTAGAATATACATGCCAGATATCAAGTGACATTATATTATTAAAATCCTGTAACAAGGTTGCACTTAACAGTGTGTTTGTAACCTTTAACAGGGTTGGCTCCTAACAGGGCTCACTTTAGAAGAGTGAAAATTTGGGGTACCGGTCCTAGTGGTTTTTCCCTTAACAGGGTTTCCATGTTAAAATCCATGTGTTATGTGTGTATGGTTTATTACTTTATTGTTTTACATTTCACATATGCATTTCTGGATTGATTGGTATACTCTGCATATTTACTGAGTATCAGTAAATAGTTTTACTACTTATCGGTTATCAAGGAGAATAAGGTCAGAAAAGGAAAACCAATAGACAGTTAATTATTATAAGTATTTCAAGGCATGTATCTTGTAGGGACTTAATAATCTAGGATTTATTTGATTGGTGGTTAGTGATTAAAGGATAAATTTTTGAGGCCACTAATTCACCCCCCCCTCTTAGTTATTACCAACAGAGGCCAGATGAGCATCCACCTTCACATGGTTGGCCTTGTTAAGTAGAGAATATTAAAGTGTTCTTGAAATCAAGTGAAGCTCAAACTAACATACCTTCATTATTTAATCAATTTCATTCATTTTGGGTCTTTTCTCATAAGTGCATTTTGAATGTGTCATTGTCAGGAAACTTTGTATCGAGCTCTTCCCATTGGATGACATCTTCAACCTCTATCACTCTCAAACTTGCCTATTGTTGTGATTTGTTCTGATCTTTGTATCCTTTCATGTATGTTTGTCTATGTTTAATATTGCAGTCCCTCATGTCTAGTGTTAGTATACAGATTTTTCCCTTTAATAAATGTTTACAGAATGACTCAAGAATTCCTGAATAACAAGACGCATTTGTAACTAACACTTGGGTCACTTGCAATGGCTATGTACAAGTGCTCTCTAAGTTTTGATACAAAGGCTCAGCTCCCTTCTTTCAAGCTTTCTCTCCAAGACAGGGAGCATCCAAATGCTTTCATCACTTTTACCTTTGTTGCAAGTAGGTTCAATCTTCGTATATGTGTGTTGGAGCTGAGACATTTGAGTTGGAACCTTTGGGATTTGAAATTTAAAGTCACAACCTATGAACCTCAGGGGTCCAGTTCAATCGAGTTTGACTTGAATTTGTGGATCACCTTAGAACCATCTATAATGTGTAGAGTCATAGACTTTTGCACAACTTGCACACTAGTGTAGTCTTCTTGCTGATAATCATCATATAAGTAGTGTTTTTGAGTGTTGCAAATTACATGCTTAGGTTGACAAGAGATAGAGAATTGTGGCTTCACAAGTTAAACTTACTAACATTGTTATGATACTTCAGATCACTCATAGTGCAATTGTGTTAAGCATAACAAGTATTTTTTTCCCTGGCATATTTTTCTTATTCGAGAGTCAAGATAGAGGGAATTCTAAGGAAAACAAATATAGAGTTAAGAATTCTTTATAGGCCTTCTCCATTTTTAGATTGAGTTGATATAGTGAGCTTCTCTGGAGTCCTTTTTTTGTGTATCATCTTAAAATTCATCCTTGCTCAACAACATTCATAAAGCTAGTGTTTCCAAATTTGATTTCCAAAGGATGAACTTCAACTTAAGAAAAGAGTGCTGAGACTGATTAGTTGACTGGTTATAATGTTTTTTAGTTCAATGAGACTTTATTTCAGGTCAAAATGATTTAAATGATCTTTTATAACATCTTTATTCTCAAGCAACTCTTGTTAATCTTAAATAATAAAATATTCAACTATTCTGTCTAGAATACTTGCACTGTTCAATCTCCAAAAATAGAAGACATATTGTACATATAAATAAGGCAAGACTTTTAATGAATATGACCTGAAGAGTTTTGCTACTACCTGAATAGTTTTGGCCACATATTATTCAGTGCGTAACCCCAATTTTTTTTCAATTTGAACATGATGGTTTAGAATTTAATATATTTTTTAAAAAGATGAACAGCTAGATTTAAAATCTTCAACTCTTTCTCTATAGCGGCTATTGTTAGAATCTTCATCTTCGTTGGATTGTGAAACTTGCCCCCACAAAATATAAAAGACATATTATTTGAGTTAATATCAGGATTTGGTCTATTCGTTCCAACATGTCTTAGTTTGACTTTCATGAAGAGAATCCTACTTCTTTTCCAGTTGTAAATGACTATTTTTGGTACAAATCATTTCAGGCTACAATTTCTAATTACTATAGTCAATGAATTATCCTCAGCTGAAGACCTTCAATTGTGTTCATACTATATAATCCTAGCTTTCATTTGTTGTATAAATAGTTCTTGCTGATTTGCAAGTGTTATTTATTATATTATTTTTTGTATTTGCAGTGAGTTGATTTCTCATTTTTTTTGTTCAACTCCACCAAGGGTCACTCAATTCTAAATTGTAGGAGATGTGAGGGAGGGTAATAAGGTTGCAATAAGTAATATTGTTTGCGGTGGGGTAGAATGTGCCAGTAGAGTGCAATGGTTCAAAAAAAATGTTGCTGATGTAGAACCTGATGAAAGTGGCATGGAAGCCATAAGCACATCAAGAATTGCTAAGGTTGGAAATCATTGCATCTATGTTTTAAATTTAGATGTGTTGTCTATTTTCAAAACTATTGTTTTCTTTGGAAAATGTTTAATTTTGAATTCGTTTCATGTTAAAATGGCTTTGAACAAACAAGCCAGTATTAAGATTTCTGATATAAGAGTGAATACTAGAAGGCTCATATATATGGTTGCATGTCATAATTTGAAGTGATCTTATGCTTTATTTATTCAATTGTAGACATTTCATATTCCACTTGTTGTTGTTGGCTGCTATCTACTTGCAAAATACACTCCTGTAGCTCAAGATGGTGAATGTGGTGAACCAGCACTGATTATCTTAGACAAGCGAGTGGAAAGTGAGAATCTAGCTTATGGCATTGTTATTGTTTCAATTGCAATTTATTCATTATTACAGATTTAGCCAGCAGGAAAGTGAAAAATCAGGCCATAGTTATGCATCTTTTCTGGCATTTAGTTTCTCTTTTGAATGTTTCTTTTTACCTAAGTAATTTGAAAATTTTTGTTTCATGGTATTCCTATTAATCTCTATCATTAATGTATATATTTCATTGAGTTCTCCTCGCTAAGGGAACACTCATCAGCAGAAAAATTACAAAATATAAGTTCAATGTTCATAATCTATAAATTTCTTCTATGACTAAAGCTTCTTGTTGAGGAACAATATCATCCACAATAGGAGCCTCCAGTTCAATCATGTTTGCATTTTATTAAACCCACTTTGATGCCCTTCCTTTCACCTCCTTGTTTGTCACAGTTTCTGTATCCCATTTTGCTACCTCCCTCTCCAAACCAGCTATCTCATCCATAGTAAACATTGGATTGACATTTGTATAAATCCAATTTAAATATGAATGGATGCCATTGAGTTCAAGCTCCACATGTATCTCCTATCCCTACACCTTTGCATTAAACTAAAGTTTAAACCACAAAAAAACAAAGTCTTTCATGCTCTTTCTGATGAGCTTCTTTGTGTGAATGGCCTTAGAAATACTTCAATGTGATCACAATCTAAAACACTCTAGGGATGGATCAAAATGTAGATGATTAGTTTTGAAGATTGGGTTTGTGCCAAAATCTCCCCACCAAAAATTTTCAAGGACAACAATTACAACATTGTAGGAATTTTAGTAAACTGAAAGGTAAATGGTGAACTAAAATTAAGCACACACTTACGCACATACCTAGCTGCAAAGTGACTCTTCTTTGAGTGCATTGAGGTGGAGAAAAAAAACTCCCCTCCATGCCTTTAAGTTTATAAATATGCAACTCATAATATATTTCATATTTGATGTTTCTATGGTTTTCATTGGGGACCATCATCACCATAAATTGTTGACGCCATCCATAGTCTCCTCATCTACTCCAAATGAAGTAGAGAAGAATTTTTTTGGGTAAAATAGTAGGAAAAAACATGAATATGCTAGTGAAGTTGTCTATTCTAGATCCAATCAATAATATGCCAAATGGGTTCATATTTATTTTTATTTGACTCGTATGAATTTTGGATTGTCTCCTCAGCCTTGTCCATGGCCTCTCATAGATATTCCATAGAGTTTTTCTCCACATCCAATAACACCAAGGCTTTTGACACCTAAAAGAAGAAAAATTATAAAATTGAAATAAAAATGTACTATAGCAGAACATGGACATCCCAGATTCTGACTCATCTAATCAGAGTTTTAGAAACATCTAGCATTTTTTTGCAATATTTACTATCTTTTATAGAGGCTTACTCTACCATTAATATTTTTCCACCCGCTTCAAGGTTTTAATTTTTTTTAATCATGTTCATGTAGTAAAAGAAATTTATACTCATGTATATAGTCTTACTATTAAAAGCACAATGAAAAATATTGCGATTTCATTTGTGAGATATTTGTCATCCTACTTTGTTTTCCAACTTACAGCATTGCCACCAAGTTTGAACTTCCTTTCTATTACTGGTGACTTTTCTAAAGGGGGGGTTTTGACAGCCACTTATGGCTATATTGGAGGTCACGAAGGTAATAGTGATTACAACTAGCATTTGCATGAGGTAGTTAATACATTTTTCCTTTTATGAGTACTAGTGTTTTATGAAATACATTTTGGAATAAACAAATAATACCTTGAAATTGACCTCAATCACTTGGATTTCACTTTGCTGCTGTTTTTATGTAAGCAGAGTGAGAATGAATTAGGGACTTTAATACTTGAAGCAAAAGGTCAGCTCTAGTATCAAATAACAAAAGATGTTGTACATAAATTTATATCCTTCAAGTGTTTACCTATTTGGGATGATAGTGTCATTGGAGAAGTACTGACTACCATGAGCCATGAGCGTGTCAAACCAGGTGTTATATTCCTCTTCACTGAGGAAATGTTGTAGATAAACATTTTTCTTGGCAGCACATTCCTTGAGGATTTACAGCTGGAGCTGTAATCATTTGATTAATTCCTTTTTGACATGCATGATTTTAACTCCTGTAGGTTCTCCAAGGATACTTGCCTTGAATATTATAGGAGATTATGTTGAGGGACTTGAGTTACATCTTGACAAAAGATATTGGGGAGGAGAGGAAGGGGCTTCAAAATTGCAATGGTTCCTGTTATTGTATATATTTTTTCTTAGTAAATAGATGGCCTGCTTTATGTTTCATGTTAGCCTATGCGTATGGATGGGGAAAGAGGCCCTATCACACTATCTCAATGTGTAGGACCTATCTTACCTAGTAAATTATTATCTTTGTCTTCACCTCAAAATACATATGCTAAGTTTTCAGGTATTTGCCTTATGTACACACACACATATGGCCTTTGGGCTACCATCCCTAAAATGTGTCCCTTGCCATCCTTCTTTTCATATCTCAGAAACACCGTGGAATATAAGAAGTGAATTAAATCTTTTTAATGAATTTGAAGATTGTCAATTTAG
>MU227093.1:762011-853633 GCA_018584345.1 Thuja plicata | reverse complement strand
TGTGCTCAAATCTTTATCATTTTGCATTCATCAATAGTGGGATTTATTGCATTGTGTTGGGAGAGCACACCCACAAAATCTCTAAGAGCAAATCAAACAAGTCTTGGGTGCACTTGTTTTAGCTCATAGGAGGTTGTAGTGAAGATTAAGTTGTATTTCAAGTTCTTTGCATGCTTTTAATATTTGATATATCTTGTATATGCATGTTTTGACTTGCTGTGCAGCTGCAGGTATTTTCACTGCATACAGGAGAGTATGAACTTTTCTCCAAGTGGGAAATTTAGAAATCTAGACTCCTGTCATTGCCAATCCATGCTTTCAATTTAATCCTTTAGAGGGCCTATCACAATGGGAAAAAGTAATCACCCTGTGAGAACGACCCAAGTGAGTACAGACTAAAGACAAGCCACTCTGACTCACTATCAATAAATCACTTCCTTGAGATTAAAGTCTCTGAAGATGAAGACATTTGAGCTTATACTCAGCTCTTTCCTAGCACATAGTAGGGCCATTGAGGTCTCAATAAATTTCACATGACTACTTGTGCTAAGGTGCTTTGTGGGGCTAACCATCTCAATCGCATGGACACAAAGGATGTATTCGAACAGAAACCCTTACTAAGAACCCTACAATAGAAGTTACCTAATTCACCCCCAAAAGTGTGATAATCCAAGTGCAAGGAGGATAGTAAGCTCCCCAAGACACTCTCCATATTGTGTCTTCCTGAGCATTTGGAGTTGGCTAATACGGCATTGTTAACCTAGTGCATGGTTGGCAGTGGTTGTATTCTGACTAGCTCTTGAAGTGTGCCTAAGTTTGCAAGTGAGAATTTTTGTGCTCTACCAATTCCTTGGGGTAGGAACTATGCTTGACTATCTTTTATTGATATTTTACCAAAAATGCACATACCTCAAAGACCCATCATTTCATATCAGCTTCATTTTCACTACTGCTTGAATCCTGCAATGTTGCTTTGTCCCTTGTTGGACTATTTTTAGACATATGACTATTATTTTTCTAGTTTGAGTGCTTGAAAATGGTTCTTTCCATTGAACAAATTGACCAAAAATTAGACTATAAAAACCCAATTCATCAAAATTCATCAAAAACACATTGGAATCAAATGGTCATCTCTAACCTGAGATTGTCGCCTACATCTGAGAACTGTCATCTCTGACCTAGAATGGTCATCTTTATAGATCATCATCTACGTCTAAGAATAGTTTTCTCTTCCTAAAAAATAGTGAGCTATCAAACCCTACAAAAACAACTAAAATTTGATTTCCCAAGAGATCCTAAAATTATTCATCACAAAATACATATCTACTTAAAATCAACATTATCTCTATGGGACATGACCGATTCAAGAAAGCATAAGAAAGTGAAACACCCAGCTCCCTGTGTCTATAGAGAGAAGAAAGAAGCTAATAGAAAATCCAAGGAGTATCAACATATAACCAAATCAATTCAGCAAGAAATCAAAGACTTTGAGAAATTTGACGCCATCATCTCCAACAACAAGTTTTGCATATCATGGCTAAAAATCATGTGAATCATGCCTTTATCTATTTTGAGAGATATGACTAGGTGAGCCTCATTTTAGACCTTTGAACCTCCAATCAATTCACCTCCTCATTATCAAAAAATCATCACTCCTTCTTGGAGCAAGAATCAATCATCGTTGTACTATAATCAAATCAACTCAATCTTTCATTCTTTCATCCCTAATTAGGTTGAAAGATTTTAATCAAAGTGTTCCAGACCGTCATCTCTAGAAAACACATTTAATCAAATTATTGCTTGTAGAACATCAGCCTGTTTCAAGTAATTAATCTCATTGATCTTATCTATTTTTCTTGGGATCATAAGTCTATCTCCAAGTTGAAGAAGATATTATCCAAATCAATCACTTTTGTTTCTATCATCATAAGGTCTTGTCTCACCTAGTTTTTTATCTCAAAACCTTCAAATCCAATTCAAATTAAGCAGTCTCAATCAAATCCAATTAACACAATACAATCCAACCCAATCAATCAAAATCAAATCAAGTCTAAATATTTTTTCTCCTAATTTTATCACCAATCAAATTCTCAAGATTTCATTCTTCATCCTTCATATTTCATCTTTCATCTTTTGGAGGTTACCATTGTATGGTAGTTACTTGATCCCAAGCTAAAAACATGAGGCGCGCACAAGAAAACACCAACCAAGATGATGAGAATCCTTTTGCCCATCTCTTCTTTCAAGGCCATGAAGTACAAGCTGGGGACATCACCCATGTCCCTGAAGAAAATGAATTGGTAGATCAAGATGAAAGACCTATTCAGGTGAATGATTTCCTTAGTGATCCAATAAATTTATAAATGGGTTATAAAATCATTAATCACAATAGCAGAGAGATCTTCCTAAACCTTATCAAGAATGGTGTCATAATACCCGTTGATTTTGATGAATCTCTCCTTGTTAGTAATGTCATCAAGGCTAAAGCCACTGCAAACATGGCTACAAACTCAACCTCTAATAAAATATCATCCCAATATAGAGGCAAGGCCACTTCCAATGGACCTGCTACATCAATCCATGCATCAACTTCACAATCAGCATTTCAATTGACAAGGGAATGACTTCAATAGATCCTTAGTTTTTTTCCCAACCTGACCTCACATAATAACACTCATACCATGATCAACACCTCAATTATTTTTGGTGCTAGTATTTTCAACATAGGGAATACCTCCACCCCCTTATCTACATAGTCAGTTTCATCATCACAATTCACATTTCCATCATCCGCAATGAAGACATTCGTTCAACAAACATCTAGAGCTTATCATTTTACACCTCCTCCTACAATGGGGATGATAATAATAGGCTTTCCAACTTCACAAATGGGAGGAGGAAAATATTTTGGATCGCAGTTAAGACCTTCCCCTCAAAAACCATGAGTTATTTATTTGGGATCAGCAAGATTCATTACCATCCTTGGACATATGTGATTCGAAAAAGGTAGTGTTATCATTCTTTGGACTTAAGAATCTCTGAAAACATGAGCATTAGATCCACTACAATGAGAAATCCTAATTTTGTAGACAGGTCAACACTCTTAGTCAAAAAAATGAAAAAGAAAATAAAAATATAAAAGACAATAAAACATCCCTTGGTGAAAACCTCTTTAAGGCACCTTTGGATGAAGAAAAAAATAAAATAAAGGGCATGTCCTCTATTAAAAAACTCTTCAAGGTGCTAGAGGGGGGATAATTTTACCTTCCATTTATATCTTTACAGCGAGAAAAAACCTCTACCTGATAGAAGACACAATAAAAGTCAATCTCGATACAGAAGACAATCCAAAGGTTACATATATTGCAGTCTCCCTCAATGATCAAGAAAGAAGAGATATGACTGAATTCCTCAAGATGAAATAAATCAAATTTACATAGACTTACAAATATATGCCTAGATTGGATACATATTTAGTTGTACACCATCTTGTGGTTGATACAAAGGTAAAACATGTAAAGAAGTTATGGAAGATGCATCTGCAAGTTGCTTTGTTAGTCAAGGTTGAACTCCAAAAAATGTTGGATGTTGAGAACATCAGACCAGTTGATTATCCTGAATAGGTCTCTAACATTATGCTAGTAGGTAATTCTGTTGGGGGCATTTGCATTTGTATAAACTTCAGAGACCTGAACATAGTGTTGATCACTAAGTTTTGTTGTCTATTAGTGTCCCACACTTATTCATATTCAAGGCAGGTTGGTCGATCATCACTGTGACCGAGCCATCCCACTAAGGTCAAGACCAAGTATTAGTTACTACTAAGAAATTCAGAGGTCTCTAAGTACTTAAAGGATGCTGAGTAGAATGATTTTCAATTTGCATAGAAGAGTTAGTGTTGAGCGATAACATACAATTATGCTAAGCGACATAGTATTGCTAAGCAACATAGTATTGACTGAGCACCACTATTTGTTTATATCGAGTAAAATAGATTATATATATATATGTGTTTGGAATGGCACAAACACCAAGGTAAACCATTTTGGCCAAATTCTATGGAGAATTTAATGATCATGCAATGAGATTTAATGCATTAATTATGCACTATTTTTATGATCATGGATTCCTATGAAAAACATGCAACCAATCTAAATTAGGGATGCCTAAGTGGAAAAAGATGATGGATCTAGATCGTTGATATCGATATGGATGGTATATTTATGGGATGATTCAAACCCTAATCTTTATGTATCCATGTGTGTGTAAGCATGTATGTTTGGATGTGGATGTGAAGAGAAGAGATCAGGAGTATATGCATATTTTGCATATCTGAAGCATTGACCAGAAAAAGTGACCAAGCAGAGCAGTAAAGAGCATAACAGAGATAAATCAGATTGAGAGATCAGTTAAGATTTAGAAAGAGGAGATATTTTATCATCATTTGTAGTTTAGACCAAAGGATCAGGTACTGATACATTTTAGAAAGTGAATCAGGGTAAATCTCTTAATAGAGTGGTCCTAATAGGCCTTTGTAAATATCTTAACCGAGATCTTACTTTGTTGTAAGTTCAAATCCTTTAACAAGGTAGATTGTATCAGTCTATAAGATCTTAATAGGGTAGACCCCTCATAGGGTGGATCATCAAAAGTGATCAAAACTTTATAGCCCTAACAGGCACACTTTATTACTGTAGTAGTGAATATTTGTAGGTGTCATCCCCACCCTAGTTTTACCTTCAAGGATTTATTGGTTACAAAGATATTTGTGTTATGTGTTCATGATTAGATGTTAGATATTTTATGGTATTTTAGTTTATGTTTATGAATACATGGTTGAATTGGTTTGTTAAAAATTGGTATAATTTTTATAGATCTGATTCACCCCCCACTCAGTTATTGCATTTCCATATTAGACTTCCAAAAATTGGTATTAGAGATTTGTTCTCTTAAAAGAAGTCTAACCACTTGAGAGTTAAGATCTTAAAAATGGAGGCTTATAAGTTGGGAAAGGTCATTGAGAATTAGAAGATTGGTATTTAGCTGGAAATGCAGTAGCTTGAGACAACAAGAGAAGAATTAAGGAAATCCTTAAAAGCTAGGAAGGAGTTAGCAACTCAGATGAAAGATAATCTATATAAAGAAGAAGACACTAAAAGTTTTTTTTGACAATGGAGATTCCAAAGAAAGTAATGCAGTGATTGTAGATCTATTAGAGAAAAACAACACACTAAAAGAACAAGTCAAAAGTCTAAAGATAGAACAAGAAACTCACTCAATAACACTATGTGAGGTGATTGATTAGAAGAAGAAAGCTTAGGAAGACAAGACAATGGAAGAAGAAGACAAGAGACAAATGGCTTTCAGACTTAATGAAAGGACTAGTGATGTGTAGAAGCTCACAAATATTCAGTTGGACATGGTCAACCAACTATTATTTGCAAATCAAGATATAAACATAAAAGAAATTGAAATCACATATATGAGATCTAAGAACAATCAACTAAAAAATGAGTTGAGATCTGAAAGAGAACTCATTGAGAGGATAAACAAACTGAATGAAGCATTGAGATACTTTGAAGAAATTATGAGATCACAAAGAATGAATAGTGGCACATTTGGACTTGGACATATTGAGCACTATTCTTCCACTGAAGAAGGAGAATCATCAAAGAGTGGATAAATGAGGAATGCAAAGCTGAAGAATAGCAAGCCTACATGTTATCAATGTGGGAAACCAGGTCACACAACAAACATATCCCAAAGTAAGAATAGTAAGTCAAATCCTAAACCTAAATTCAATGGATATTATTTTGACTGTAAGAAGCATGGACATCAATCACATGAATGTAGGTCAAAGACTAGAAATACACCTACTTCACCTAGATTCCAAGGACATTACTACAATTGTCATAAATTTGGTCATAGAACCTGAGAATTCAGATCTAGTGCAAAATCGAAATGGACATCCAAGAAACAAGGTAATATACTGAGGAAAGGTAACACATTCATTGGATTATAATACAAGGCACAGTTGTCATTATTGTAATGAATATGGTCATGTTACAGAGAATTGTATAAGTACACATTTTAGAAGTAAATCTAAGAGTTGGATGAATGGAATTATGGTATTTTATGGTTATCACAAGATCGGTCATACCAAGAGAGATTGCAAGATTAGAGCCCCAGAACCTACTATTGAGAAAATAAGGAATCAAATGAATCTGACATGGGGACAGAAAGAAGAAGAAAGTAGTACTGGATCTAGTGAAGTTGAGAGGATCTAGTGAAGCTCAGATCACCCAATCCAATGGATCAGATGATCACACTACTTTGAATTAAGTAGAAAGGTATGTAAGGAAATGTTTTCTCAAATGCCATATTTTACACTAGTTCCTAACATAACATGTATTAAAGTCCATATATGCATAAGTTAAGATGTATTAAGACAGATCTAAGACAAGAACCAAGCAAAAGAACTATAATGAATCTTTGATGTTGAGCATCAGTATCAACACATGTCGAGCTTTCATACCGACCGAGCTAATATGTCAACCAATTTTCATTCAACCAAGCGTCAGTGGTAACTGAGTCACTATTCTGACTGAGTGGTATGTGATAACTGAGATACTTAATCAAAGATGGAGGACATATATTATCCACCTACCACTGTAGGAAGCATTTATTAAAGACCTAATCCAAACATTTGAGGGTATATAATCAATTCAAGCATTCATTCTTCATTTCACACAGCAATTTAGAGTTTGCAAAGAAGTCTAAGGTGATTTGAGAGTGATTTGAGTTGACTTTGAAAATATTTCACATGTCAATCGTCAGCTAGTATTAAAAGGTTGTAGACCAGTTGTTGCTGAGTTACACAAAACTTATTTTGCAAACCCTAACTTGTATAAATGGAATCCATTTCATCTGTTGGTGTGAAAAGAAAATCATAGGTAGTGATGGATGTTTACTTGGTCAGGAGCGATGTGTGTGCACCACCAAACTTCTGATTCATTCCTGAAACTGTGATAAAGGGAGATCTTACAGGAGCCTTGTCATTGATTCCACCAAAGATACTTATGATCCCATGATGTACGATCATGTTATATGTGTAAATTTGGAGAAGTTAGAGACTTTGAATTGAGGGAAGCTTATAAAAAATTATGTGAAAATAGAGTTCTATAGGTTGATCATCTGCACATTGCTAAGAAAGGATTAGTCTGTGCCCTAGACTTCCTGTGTGACTTTAAGGTTGAATAGATTAGGAATGTGTTGAGAAGAACACATGACATGTTTTTATGGTTAGAAAATGGACTGGTAAAGATTACCAAATACATTATTTATCAAGTTACTGGTTATCCCGTTGTGCAAGGGAAGCATAAAATGCACTGTCAAAAAAAGAAGGATATTAGAAAGTTCACTTTGGCTGAGTGGAACAAGCAAGGAATGACAATTTCTATGATCACCGATCTAGAAATTGATTTCATAGTCAGAGTCATTGCACACAAATTCTATCAATCCAGAAGATCGGATAGTGTCCCATGTATAGAAGTTGATCAGGCATGGAAAATAGTCAAGAAGGATCATACCTATGATCTTGTCGAGTTACAGTTGACTCAACTTTCCAAGAACCTATCAACAATAAGGAAGGAAAAGAACTTTATGTATAAGTTTAGTTCCTTACTTGTTTTCATATTCTTCTATGTACATAATACTTTTCCTATTGTAGGAGAAGTTGTATGGAGTCAGGATCAATGAACAACAATTTAGATTACCGAGTTCATTCAGAAACTAGGAGAGAATTTTGATACTGTTATAGGCAATTAATTGTGAAATTTAAGAAAAATATGAGACTAAGGATAAGAATCCCGGTATCACTAGTGGAGAAACATTATAATGATGTTTTCTTTCTAGTTGACACTGATAACACCTATGTACAATATGTAGTATCGAGGGTAGCATGGCTAAGGCCATTACCTTATGAAGTAAACATAGGTGAAACATTTGTGGCTATCACAGCTTTAATTATAGAGGAAATTGATTAGAAGGCCAAGATTTGGTACCTATGATGAAGAAAAATCAAAGATAGCTTCAAATTTGAAGGCTGCAACAATGGAGAGAAAGAGAAAGAAAATTGTGAAGAATATTGAGAAGATGCTTGGAGAAAAAGAAGAAGATGATGCACCAGTACAAATCACAACAAGTCTAGGAGAGGACCAATCTACCAATTTTGAGGATAGTGATGATGATGTGGAAGTGGACAAAAAGGGCAAGAAAGTGATGCCTACCAACCCATCCAAGAAGAGGAGTTCACAACAGAAATCTACTCCTCCTATCACATCTTGATCAAGAACTGGGGCATCAATAGTTACTATATCTATCGAGCCACCAAAGAAGAAGTTGGTAAAGGATGTTGAAGGGGTAAGCTTAGGATAGAGAAAACAAGTTCAAACTCAATCTGAGCTAAGCCACCCTAAGAGGAAACTAAGAAGAAGATATATTATGGGTAAAGATGAAGAAGATGAAGATTTGACAGAAACTGAGGATATCAGCAAGTTCAAAGTTACAAAGAAAAAACACCCTACCAATGTTGATGAAATCTGTTACACATCCTGAACTCAGCAAGTTTGTGAGGTTTTAAGTTTATTAAGTTTGAGAAATCAAGCAAAATTGATAAGGCTAAGATAAAATATGCTATGATGGACATGTTAGTATCATATAAGATGACACCTTTGGAGATTGGGAATTCAGTCCCTGATGAACTAGAAAATAAAATTGATGAGAGATGGTAGCATGCCATGATGATAGAAAGGCAAATCAGAGAAGGAGCATTAGCTCAAATTATGCCTGATTTAACAAAGAAGCATAAAGAAAAATTTATGGATCAATATAGGAATAGATTCATTCCTAAATTGAGAGCCTATTCCATATTGAAGAATGATGTAGAAGATGTTTTGCAGTGAACCCAAAGGATATGGAAGATTATCTTTGGATTAATAGTTGACAAGAATAAAGATGAGGGCACATCTAAGAAAATTGAGCTTGACAACAAAGAAGACATCAATAAACTAGATAATACTGAGGATAAGACACGTGATGATATTGAAGCTAAAATGATTGACATTATTGAAGAAGAGTTGAAGAAAGATGTTGACGATGAGGAGAAAGATAAATTTGAGGAATAATTGATTGAATATTTGACCACTGATAAGGTAACACAAGGTTTGAATGCTGAGGAATAGGGACAAGAGGCACTCTTAATTCTAGATTCACCTACCAAGGAAAACCTTAAAAACAATGCAGAGGGAGATAAAAGAAAAGAAGAACAAGTAGATAAGTCTACACTAGATATCTCTAAATCAATTAAATAAGTCACCGAGTTGATTAAGACTTTTGAGACAGGTGAGAAACAAGAACCTAAGGAGGAAGAGGTCATTCAAGAATTGGTACAATTACCTAATGTTTCTCCTCTGGTATCTACTAAAGTTAAGAGAGGTGATACATCTACCGAGAAGATACTCAATACTCAGAAGGAGATAGTATCCATTAGTGGTGATACTAGTATTTTGAAATATTAATATAAACTGAGTAGCAACTCACCAGAGCCAATGAAGAAGAAATCACATAAGAAGAAGAAGGATAAGAGCTCTGAAGTTACACTTGATGAAGTTATAGTCATTCCAAAATGGGATACTGATAAGTTATCTTATGAACAAATGCTAATCTTGCAGGACTTATTGAACAGGAAGAGGAAGCAAGAAGAATTGAAATGAGAACATCAACAAAAGAAGGTATTACATGAGATTAAAGAAATACTTGTTGATGCATTTGAATTTTAGGACCTAAATGAGTAGACACCTATCTTGGAACAATTAGTTCATATTGTTCAGAAGGTGAACACAGAAGACATAGATGCTAATGAGAAACTCTTGTAAAGATCAGAGAGAAAATTTGAGACCGAGGTAATTGAGAAAATTGTAGCAAAGCTTACTAAGAATCAGGTTGCACTTTCTGATCTAAAAAGAAACTTAGAAGAAGTGATAGAGAATGTTCTCTCTTTGTACAAGAAACTATGTGATACTAAATTCTTTACAAGGGAGAATCAGCAGCTTATTCAAGATCTACAGATAGATTTCAAGTCAACGAGATAATCACTGAGCATGGATGCAAGTTCAAGATCTTTTCATTTTAGTAGGTTGACACATGACCAAGGGAAATTATTTGAGCTTATGGATAATTATGGTATAATAAGGGAAAAAATTATTTTAATTTAGATAATGTTGATACCTCACTTGGAGGTTATGTAGAAAGAGATGAAAGTGGAAAAGGAACTATCATAGAAATATCCACCTATGAACATTGCCAAGAGTCTCATTGACTAGCTACCTAGATAGAAATCAAATTTCAAGTTTTGGAATCTGTAAGGATGAGTTCGGATAATGCTTTAGCTATGATATTATAGATCCATAAACTATTTTTGGATAAGTATGGTTTGATCCCAACGACCCCAGTAGAGCAAAGTGACAAGCATGAAAAAAATAAGGGGGAAATGTCATAAGATTCAATAGGGGAAATGTAAGTATGTACATACATATGTTGTATATATAGTGAATTCTTTATGGAGAAAGACTGAGTCAGAATCCTAGGGGGAGTTCTGAATTCTGAATTCTTTTGAGTACTATTTTTTTTGTAAAGGACTAAAAAGACATGACAAAGTGTTTTTGCCACTAATTACAAAAGGGGAGATTGTTGATCTCTAAGTTTTATTGTCTAGTAGTGTCCCACACTTAGTTATATTCAAGTTAGGTTGGTCAGTCATCACTCTGGCCGAGCCATCCCACTAAGGCCAATATCGAGCAGTAGTTACTGCTGAGCAAGTCAGAGGTCATCGAGTACTCAATGGATGCCAAGAAGAATGATTGGTGAGTTGTATAAAATATTTAGTGTTGAGCGACAATATACGGTTATGCCAAGTGACAGTATTGACCAAGCACTAGTGTTTAATTATGCTGAGTAAAATAGATTTTGTGTGTTTGGAATGGCACAAACACCAAGATAAATAATTTTGGTCAACTTCTATGGAGAATTTAATGATCATATACTGAGATTTAATTAAATTAATTACATGTTATTTTTATGATCATGGATCCCTATGAAAACCATGCAACCAATCTAAACTAGGGATGCCTACGCAGAAAAAGATGATGGATCTAGATAGTTGATCTTGATCTAGATGGTCTATTTATGGGATGCTTTAAACCCTAATCCTTATCTATCCATGTGTGTAATCATGTATGTTTGGATGCGGATGTGAAGAGCAGAGATCAGGAGTATATGCATATTTTACATATCTGAAGCATTGACTAGACAAAGTGACTTACAAAAGTAGTGAAGAGTAGAATAGACATAAATCAGATTGAGAGATCAGTTAAGAGTTGGAAAGAGGAGATATGTTATTAGCATTTGTTGTGCAGACCAAAGGATGAGGTACTAATACATTCTAGCAATTGAATCAGGGTAAATCTCTTAACAAAGTGGTCCTAATAGGCCTTTGTAAATCTCTTAACCGAGTGCTTACTTTTTTGTAAGTTTAAATCCTTTAAGAAGGTAGATTATATAAATCTATAAGATCTTAACAAGGCATACCCCTCACATGATAGATCATCAAAAGTGATCAAAACTTTTTATCCCTAACATGCACACTTTATTACTGTAGTAGTGAAGATTTGTGGGTGTCATCCCCACCCTAGTTTTACCTTCAAGGGTTTCTGGGTTACCAAAATCTTTGTGTTATGTGTTCATGATTAGATGTTAGATCTTTTACAATGTTTGAGTTTATGTTTATGAATACATGGTTGAATCCGTTTGTTAAGAATTGGTAGAAGTTTTATAGATCTAATTCAGCCCCCCCCCCTCTTAGTTCCTACTTTCCCATATTAGACTTCCAACACTTAGCATGTCCTAAGGATGATTTTATGCTACCAAACATTGATATCATAGTGGATTTGACTATTTGACATGAGATGATTTCCCTCATGGATGGCTTCTCTGGGTATAATCAGATCATAATAGTACTAGAAGATCAACACAAAACTATTTTCACAACTCCTTAGGGTACATTTTGTTATTAGGTAAGGCCCTTTGCTCTTAAATATGTAGGAGCAACCTATAAGCAAGAAATGACCACAATCTTTCATGACCTCCTGCATGTCATCATGGAAGATTATGTAGATGGCCTTTTGGGAAAATTGAAGATGTGAGACTCACATATTTCCATCTTTACAAAAATATTTGAAACATTGGAGAAGTACAACTTCAACTCAATCCCAAGAAGTGTGTCTTCAGAGTCTAATCTGGCAAACTAATGGGCTATATTATGTCACCGAGGGGTGTAGAAGTACATCCAAAAAAATTCAAGGATATCCTAGAAATGGCGCCCCCGAGACATTAAAATAGTTGCACAGTCTACAAGGAAAACTTAAGTCTCAGGAGATTCATGTCACAACTGGCTGATAAGTTGTATCCCTTTTCCCACCCACTACATAAGTATATCAAGTTTTAGTGGGATTGCCTATGTTAGAAATCATTTTAATGAATAAAAGACTATCTAACTAATCCTCCAATGTTGGTTCTTCCTATCCTAGGCCAACCTCTAATTTTGTACATATCTGCTAGTGAGTTTGCACTAGGAGCTCTTATGGCACAGTTAGATGATAATGGAAAAGGGAGAGAAATATACTATCTTAGCAGAATGCTAGTGGGCTATGAACTGAATTATTCACCTATTGAAAAAGATTGTTTAGTTGTAGTTTTTTGTACACAGAAACTGTGTCACTACATGCTCAATCATAAGCTACAACTTTTTGCAAAGATTGATCCACTCAAATATCTATTGTCTAAAGCTTCTCTTACTGGACACGTTGCTAAATAGTTCATGATTCATAGTGAATTTGACATTAGCTACATGGACCAAAAAGATATTAAAGGACAAGTGATTTTAGATCAGTTAGCTAAAGCTCTTGTTCAAGGGGATCATCCTCACATTGTCAATTTTCTAGATGAATCCATTTTGACTATCACCCCGAGCGTCCAATGGAAACTTTATTTTGATTGATCTTTTACATAGAAAGGCTTAGTGGTAGGCATTTTTTTTGTCACACCTCAAAGGGATCTGATCCCTAAATCTTATAAATTTCAATTTACATGTACAAATAATATTGTAGAATATGAGGCCTTGGTGATAGGACTTCACCAAGGAATCCAATGGAAAATCCTTAGCTTGCTGGTCCTTGGTGACTCTTCGTTGGTTATCAAACAAGTCTTATATGAAGATCAAATTAAGGATGAAAAATTACTCCCGTACCATTGCATAGTTGAAGATCTAAAACAATATTTTGCATAAATTGTCTTCCAGCAGATTCCAAGAACAAACAACAATGCAGTCAACATCATGGAAACCATTGGTTCTTTGATATACATGCTTGAACACAGTTCATGGTGTGATTTTCTCATTGAGAATATTATAGTCCCTTGTTATGACCAATGGAAGACTAAGATGGTATATGAAATTGTTGATCCTAATTCCTCCTGGTACCAATAAATTTATTCCTACCTTAAGGATGGATCCACCCGCACTTACCCTCACACAAAACCAATGTTATACCTTTATCCATCAAACCTCACATTACACAATCCTTAGCCATACCCTATTTTGGAAACACTTCAATGGAACTCTTCTAAGATGTCTGAATTCATAGGAAGCACAAACATCCTTAGAGGAGGTACATCAAGGAATCTGTAGAGCTCATTCTAGTGGCCTCACTTTGGAAAATAAATTGTTACGCACAAAGTACTATTGGCCCACCATGGAGCAAGACACCTACCACTATGTGAAGAAATGTGTACCTTGTCAGCAGCATGGCAATTTGATACATGCCCCCTACCAATCCATTTAGCCTACCATTACACCTTGGTTTTTCTCCTATTGGGGAGTCGACCTTGTTGGCCAGATATTTGCAAATTCCTCCAATTACCACAAATATTTCATTGTTTCCATAAAGTACTTTAAGAAATGGGTTGAATCTATTCCTCTTACTTATACCACTAGAAAATAGATTTCAAAGTTCAATTTGAACTATCTTATCTGTCGCTATGGCATCCCTCAAGACATTATCATAGATAATGGGACCCCTTTCAAAAATAAAGATATCATAGAGCTATGTGAGAAGTTTGGTGTTATCAAGCACTATTCCTCCAAGTACTTCCCATAAGGTAACGATCAAGCAGAGGCTATGAATAAAAACATCCTAAAAATCCTCAAGAAAATAGTTGATGATGTTGGCTGTGACTGGAATCATCAGTTGAATCCCTCCCTTTGGGCCTACCATACTTTTATTTGTACCCCTATTGGAGCCACTCCATTCACCCTTGTCTTTGGTAATGATTCTATTCTTCCCATCAAAATTGAGCTCCCTTCCCTCAAAATCTCCTTAAATAATCTGATGTCCGAAGAAGAATACCAAGTCGCCCAAATACAAGAGCTTGAACTCCTTGATGAGACACACTTCAATGCCCTGAACCATCTCCATGTGTATCAAAATTCTTCATGCTTACAGTAAAACAAAAATACCAAACCCTATGAGTTTGAAGTTGGTGATCTTGTCCTATAGCAGAACATGAAAATCTCCAGAATTGTGAAAAGAAAGGAAAGTTTGAGCCTAACTGGTTGGGACCAATTGTGGTTACAACTAAATTTGGTTTTGGAGCCTATCAGATTGTAACACCAGAGGGAAATAATATTCCTGATCCAATAAATATTTTGAATCTCAAGTGCTTTTATGCGTAGTCCGTCAACAACTCATCTTGTACAACAAAAAAGTTAGAAAAAAATCCAAAAAATAGCATAAAATAGTCCTGAGAAAAGAATATAAAAAAGCAAAAAAAATCCTAAAAAAACTTATTATCCTGGTAATTCCCTTATAATAAACTAAAAAGGTCAAAAAGACATAAAGTAAAGAGAAATAAGTTCATCCATTTGTGAAAACCAATTTGGTGGTGCAGTGGATAAGTACCATGGTGAAAACCTGTTTCAAGCACCATGTGTAGCTAGATCCATTATCTATTTGGACCATCCTACACGTTATCCATCACTTTTCCATAATAAAACCTTACATTTCCCATATCTGTGTAGAAGTCTTACCTAGTCCTAATTCGCTATCTTCACCTTCGCAATAAAGATTCGTTAACAAATTTCCCACAAGATGGGTTTAACCCCATGACATTGAGTTTTTTCCCAGACATAGTGATCGCAAAAGAGTTTTCATAAATCAACTGTAAGATTGCATTTCTCAACTATTATTCCTTTCACAAGCTATTGTTAGAGAATTTCCATTTCAATAATCAATCTTTTCCTGTCAGGATGTATCCTTCTAGCATTGGCTTATCAATCCTCAATCACACAATCTTGTTCATGGAAAGAACTTTGGAATGAATTACTACTTAGTCATGATGCATTTTTGTTGATTTTATCTTTATATTTCAATATACCTTCCTTATGATTGCCTCAATTTTCAATATCTTTGCGTATATTGAATGGTGTCTATTGGAATACACGCCATTTGCAATATGATCTATTTGTGATAGTTTTTAGTGCATTTTGTTATATACATAGTTATGATTATGTGTGCCTCATTGGGGGTAGGATTCATACACATACCACCAAATCCCTCAACAATATTTGGGTTTGCTAAATCTCCCCATGAGTTTCATTGCATTGGTACCATTGTGACTACAATCTTACATCTATGTTCCTAAATATATCTATGTGTCTGAGAATCTAGTCCAGGTAAAGGAACAATTCCACTTGTGTTTTCTAATACATAGTGCATACCTCCTTTTACAATATCAAACTAGGGTGTGCTCTCCAACATAAACACAATATAATCCCATAGACAATTATATAGATAGGATGCATTTTAGTTAGGGTCATATTTCACTCTACCTTTAGCAAGGTTAATGTTTATTATTCTCCCTCCTAAAGCTAGTTAAATGATCCTATCGGTTGTAATTGCTACACACAAAAATAATATCCTAGTTTGAGTCCTCATTAGTTGCATTCACTTAGGTTATTTCATCCATTGCATTATTCATCTTATTATGTTGATGATGAGTTTAAGTATTTGTTGGAATGACTATGGAAATTTGGGACTAAGAGGGGAGGGGTGAATTAGTACCACAAAAACTTTTATAACTAAAACTGCCTACAAACCATATATTTTTGCTTGTTGTTTTCCAAATTTAATAACTTGAAATGAAAATAATGTAAAGCTCATAAAACATATCATCAAAAAAATAAACAATAGAACTCATAACTCAATGATTTTGTTTACACAAAAATCCTTGGTTAGAGGACAAAGTTGCAGTGGGGATGACACCCACAACCTTCACTAACTGCAATATAAAGGGTGCTTGGTTAGAGCTTACAATGTTTAGCCATTTTGATAGCTTACCCAGTTAAGATTATAAAAAGACTTGTTAGGTCTACCTGGTTAAAGGATTTTACTATCTCTACACTTAGAGATGTACCTTGTTAAAGGATTTACACATATAAGATCGGTTAAGGTCTACCTAGTATTGGGATTTACAACTCTCAATACAATAGTATCAACAACTCAACAATGTTTGTTATATTGTATAAAAAAACAAATACTAATCAAAATCTATGTGCTCTGAAATATGTTACCTCAATCTTAAACTGTAATACTTCTTAGATCTACTCTGCTATAGCTAAATATCTTCTTGGTGCTCTCTACTCTGCTCTTTGTTCTTCAAATAACTCCTTAAACTTTCACTAACAATATCAACATCCTCTGTGTATCATCATCATTCTTCTCTATAAATCATCCTTTAAATATAAGATTTTATGCATCTTAATCTTATGTGTTAGGTATGTTGTGAATTGTTTTTAACCATTAGATCTTCTTTTTTGTTTGGTGATTGTGTCAATTTTACCTCGATACTTCATATTTCTCTTAGAAATAACAAACTTTCATTAACCTCTTAATCTACTCCTTAGATCTTCTCTTTGAATTATCTTGATCATTGATCTTGTAACAAATTATTCTTCGTGCATTGTAGAATCACAATTAATGCTATGAAAATTCATTAAATGTGTCCTTATCGTACTTAGGATCAATTAAGTAACTCAATAGAGTAACTTCTCTTTGCTCAGTTAAATGATCTTTAGTACTTGGTAACTGTCAACTCGATGAACTTCATATGCGCTTGGTGCAGTGTAATGTTCAGTAACTATAGAATCTTGGTGTAGTGTCTTTAGCTCTTTTGTGTGCTTTACCGACTTCACTAACTTATTCAGTGTGCATTACTGACTAGTTAAATATTTTTCTTTCTCCCTTTTACCGATTGATTCTTCTGACTCATATGACTTTGACTTAACTAATGACAACAAAATATCTTATAGAGATAACAATCTCCCCCTTTGACATTAGTTGAGAATTTTTTGACAAAAACTTCAAAGCCATCAAAATTAGTAACTCCCCCTAGGATGTTACTCTCTATACAATATGTACAACTCTTCTTCTGCTTTTTTCATTTTCACATATATACTTTTTTTAATTTTGTATTGACTCTGTTTCCCCTTTTTTTATTTTCAAAAATCTTTATCTATCTAATCTATCTATCCCCCTTTTTTGACAAAAAGTGTCAATAGTAAAACTTATTTATCAAAAATGTGCTTGTACCTTTGTTTTATCCTAGCAAGTACCATCTCCCATGTGTCTTAGAAATTCTATAATATAACAATGTGCTCATTGATATCTGTTGATAGGTCAACTATAGTATTCAGGGTGCTGACCTATAGAAAACTTGCTAGTTCTTTTCCTTTCTTCAAATGTATATGCATTGATTGAATATGGGGAAACAATAATGCTTTCAATTCAATCAACTCCAATCTCAACTTATCTTCCTCCTGTCTCAATGAGAGTTGAACTCCCCATGAGTTCTTGTATCTTTGATTAATGGGGCTTGAATGATCTAGGATCAGTAGTTAGCTCTTTAAGCTGCTCAGTCAGCACTTTTTCAATGTCTTCCACCTTCTTCTTGATTTCCTTAGTAAAGTTAGAAATAATATAGAACTTTTAAAATAATGAAATTATGGATTGTAATTGTTCTTCAATTTTTGAAAATAACTTAGAAAGAGTTTCCTTTTCTATATCAATATTTTGTAGTAGGTCCTTCATCAATTTATTCTCCATAGATTCCTTGTGAATCTTCAACATGTATTCAATCATGTCCTTGTTTGGTCTTTTGATCTGTTGGACTAGATTTCCAACTTGGTCTAGCAGGGGCTCAAATTAATCAATAGTAACTTCAGGAATAATTTCTTGGAAAACCACCTTTACATCTTCTAAGATGTCTACCTATTTCTTCTTTGCAAATAACTCATCTTGCTCAGCCTTTTGAGCTACAATCTTTGCATAAATGCATAATTCATCAGGCTTCATCATATTTGGGTTTCCATTTGGTATGATTATTGGCTTCCTCAAATCAATCACTTGTTTCCTCTTTTTTCTCTTCTTTTTCTCAATCAATCTGCTCTCTCTAGTAGAGCATTTGGAATGTGATGCCATGGTTGCATCTAGTGACTTGGTATAGTGACCGGCTATACTCTCTTTGTCTTTAACTTCCTCTTGTTGTTTTTCTTCTTCTTTCTCTAAATCCTTCTCTTTCAGATTTGATTCTTGCAGAATTCCCTTTTATTTATCTTGTGTCTTTTGAACATTCTAAACATTGGATGTGTCGATGGTGGTGCATTCTAATTTTGTCCTTCAGTGTCGGTTGGGGGTTCCAACTCGGTATCTTTCCTATGTTCAGTATTGGTAGCCTTTGGCTCATCGACATTCTCTTTACCTATGTCAACTGGTGTCTCAGTTTCCATATCTTGTACAACTTCATTAGTACCGATTTGAATAGTAGAATAATCCATATAGTCATGTTGCTATTGGACATGATGTCCCCATGCATCACATCTTATGTAGGGAGTCTAGTCAAACCCTTGCATCTTGTCAAGTGTCCTACATCAATGGTCAATGGAATCTATTGAATCATATCTGATTGGTGGTTTGTATCTACATGCACAGGGATCATATTGTTGTCATTTCTGGTGGATTCTAATGGGGTGTACCACAGTGATATACTCTCATGCCCACACTAGCAAAAGTTTCACCCCCGCCTCTAGTGTCTTGCCTCTCTGGTAGGCACACATATACAAGTCATAATATAACTAACCAAGAATGGATTATCCCTAGAAATATCTCTCCCCCTCATCCTCCAACATGGTGCTTAGTACTCATTCACACCCCAAATAAAATCCATGCCCTACATGGTCAGGCATCAACTGGCCTCCAATAATTCCTACTAAATATAGAGCAACCTGCCGCAACCGCGGTTACACTATCATCACCACTCTCCATGGTAACCACTGTCTAACAATGGGTATCAGATCATATGATCAACCAAAATCCACCTCTATGTATGGCTCTAGCCCCTCCTACATGTAGTCAGGGATCAACCCCCTAATTAAATGTGGTAATATCCACTAGACATCAACAAGGGTGAAAGTTGCCTCACCCATCAGAAAATAGAAGCTAGAGGTTGGGATATGCCACCTCCAAATCAATATGGTCATGAGAAAATTATGTGCTCTCAACCATGGCCATAGATGTATATGGTCTAAATCGCACAGTGTAACCTACCCCCACTCTATTGAGGTCAACTCATCCATCAGTCCCATGGTCTCTGGTCAGCTATCTCATGACCTAAAGACTGATCCTACCTCCTACATTCACAAATCATGATTTCTAGTCCTTGTTACTCAACTTGGGGCATCCTCTAACCCTCTTTGTCCATTGCCAGAGATGTTGATTTCCCTGTGTAGAGGATGATCAGTGCATACGTCGATTGGCAGAGACGTTGATCCATGATCGACACCTCCAATGTCTACCCCCAGTCAACATAGTTGACTATCATCTATGCAAATGAAAATTCATAACTTTTTTCCTATGTCTCCCTAACCCTCATTCTCATAGCTAACAATCAGTAGATTGTTGTCTACGGAGACAGTGATCGCTAAATTATTGTCACTATAGATGACGATTGGTAGATCATCATCTACATAGATGAAAATCCATCGATTGTTGTCTCCACACCACCTGGGTCCCCCCCCCCATTTAATGCCCTTAACCTAGCAATAAATGTGAAATGAAACTTAATGACTAAGCTCAGTTAAAGTACTCACTAGTTAGTACTGCATTGGTTTCAAGCTGATGTGTCCAAATACGCTCTTTTAGATGCATGTGGCCTCAAGGATTGGCCATCGCTCTCTCTTTGCTTCATCGGTTTTCTCTTTGAGGGTGAATATGACTCTTTCTAGGGCCCTTGTGGACTATTTATAGGCCCCTTGGGACCTATTCTCCATCCCGGCCCCCATTTTTTGCTGTGTATCTTCCTGATCTCCCCATAAGTCATGCGATTGTCCCCTTTTTTCTTCTTCCTCCCTTCCACCTTTATTTTGAAAAAATTTCACAAAATTTGAGATTTTGCATTATTTTCTCGAGGGGGAACACTCCTTCACCATCATTGCCTTAGGACCTTTTGTTCCCTTTGGGGCATCTTTTTTTCTTTTCTTTGATGTGATGTCATCCTCAACACTACATCAAAGAGGGAAAAATATTGATGCCTAAAATTGTCCCTTAACATTATAATTATTTAATTAATTGTATTTTTTATATTCTTTCACCTATTTAATTACATTTATTTAATTAAATTTGGTTCATCGTCTATAGTATTTAAATTTAATTTAAATATGTCCTTCTTAAGTGTTTTAAACTTTATTTAATACCTTTCCTCCATTAATTTCCTCTTTTAAAATTTCAATTTATTTATTCCCCTCATATTCTAATATTCTGCTAAACCATGATTAGTCTAAATTTAATTTAGATTAATCATAAATCTAGACCTAGATCCTACCTTATTCCACATCACTCTCAATAAATATACCTATCTACTAATTAACTAAAGTTAATTAGGCTAATTTTGGGATTCCTACACTCAATAGTCCTAATTATTTTCTCACACATGTGTGAGAAAATTTCCAAAAATTACATTTTCAATGAATTCTAAAAATTCTTAAGCAAGGTTTCTTAAAACCTTGATGAAACTTTCTTACACTTGCCAAAAATTCCTCATTGGACTAAATCTATGACATCTATGATAAGATCTCTTACATTTATACTTTAAGTACATATTGACCCATCACATCTCAATTTTCTCACATGTGTGTGAGAAAACTTAGACTCTTTCATAGTGTATGTGTCTCTCATGTGGCACCTATGTGGATGCCACATGTGATCCACCTCACCTAACCCCTCCAAAATCTTATAAATAGGAGCCTTTCCAAGAGTAAAGGATCCATCATCCTTTCATTAGATTTATCATGCTAGTTTATGCTTAGAATTATTTTACGCATTTAGAGCTTGCATTCAATACTAAAATCTTGCACTTAGTTTCATTCTTACTTCCTTTTCATGCATTGAATGATTAAGATTAGTTCTTCATAACTAGTTCTTGATTTCATTCAATATCCTTCAATTTTAGTTTGCATCTAGTTTTCCCATTCCATTTGTCATTCAAACAAAGTGGGATTGTATGTTGTGTTGGGGAGCACACCCAAATTCTTCTCTAATAGAAAATAAACAAGTCTTGGGTGTACTTTTTTGGCTCATCGAAGTATATGATGGAAGCTTGTGTGTAGGAACTAGGTTTTGGATATGTTAATGTAACATGTATACTTTTTATCTCTAATGTGTGCATCTTTGAGCTTGTTCTACATAGGTAGTCTTTCATTATATAAAATAATGGATGCCAAAATTAGGAGAAGCGGGGTGTTTTTATACCTCTCACAACATTCTAAGGATTAAAACTCAAGAAATTAAACCACATGAATTAATTTCCCACCAAAACCTTTACATAAATCTCTGGTTCAATTTTGGGCCACTTTAGGTAGGTACATAATGCCTCGGTCATTATGTACCTAGGTACTTAACACCTCATATGTTATGTACCTAGTAAAAAGGACCAAAAATTGGACTAGGTGTTGGGATAATACGGTAGATGCAGGATTATCAAGTACATCTAGTTCTGAGGTTGGGACATAACACAAAGGCCACAAATAATGACATAGGGACTAGGTGATGAAATTATTTATGGGATTTGATGAAAAATAGAGGAGCACACTTAGAAATAAGTGCTTACCTCAATTTTAAACAAGATTTACGTGAAAGAGGACCCATATTTGAATTTAGGTGTCCATTAAGTGCCATATGAGTTCCTACTATAGAAAACACATTAAGGTGGGTAAAAAATATTCCTTTAATTATACACTAATTATGTGCTTACAATTTAGAATGGTACATTTTTCCCCCACTTTAGCAGGAGTATGAGGGAACCTCATGATCATAGTAAAGGAAATGAGAGAGAAGAGAGGAATGAGAGAGAGTTGATCATGGGTGAACTAAAAAGAGATGAAATCACAAAGTTCAAGTATGAAAGCCCCAAAAAAAAGTATCTCAACTTAGACATCCAAGAATAAGGGAAATAAAATCAAAATAGAGGAAAAAAAAACAAACAAAGATGCAAAGAAAAAGGGGTTAGTACCAAAAACAAAACTGCAAATCAAATATCAAAAGAGACCTCAATCAAGAAAATGTATCAACCACTAATATCATGTTCAGAAATATATTTCAAGAGAATAAATAATAACATGGAAAGAGAAAGAGTATTTCCAAATATGAGACAAAACTTCATGATCTAACCCACTAGCATATCTATGAGAGCATGGAAAGAACTGAGAAAGACCATGAATCCAATAGTCTAGCATGTTGTGTTATGCTAGGTGAATCAAGAGAGAATAAGAGGGGGAATATAAAAGGTTAGAAAGTTGTTTTATGCTAGTTCCACTCATCCTAAATAAAAATGGAAGACTAATTGATGATCTAACAAGTTGTGTAATGCTAGTTAATTCTACCTTTAAAAAAATTGCACCTGGCAGTGGCTTCAAAATAATTTCGCTCAAGGGCAGATTTGAAAAAATTTGTGCTTAAGGGAGGCTCTAAAAAAAATTTACTTAGGGGTGTCTTGAAAAACTTTGCACTCAGGGGCGGCTTGTGGGATCATTCCTATGGAAATAATTGTCTCCATAGGGATCCAAAAAGGTGATCAGTCCTAAGGAAAGCATTATCTCCTTAGGGATTAATAGACACAATCAGTCCTAAGGAAATCATTGTCTACTTATGGATCAATAAGATTTTATAAAGTAAAAGTAGACCGTATGTATTCCCCCTCCTTATGATGATGAAATAATACTATGGTATCATTATAACGAAAAGAGAACAAGGATACCTACTTCCAACAATAAGCAAATATCTTTAAAACAATAATGTATGTGTGTACCCTTAACAAAGAGTGAATACTCTCATTATCCAAGGAAATAGATAATCATGAAAGGATATCTAAAAGTGGGAAGATACCCTTGAAAGGAATAGATCATGTTTACAAGACATCTACCTTCAAGAGGATCTCTTGAACAAAGATAACATCTTCAAGACAAAGAGGGGAAGAGAACAAGAATGCATCCTTTTAGCCCCCCTATTGTTAGGTGAAAAAATGATTCTTGATGAAGGATGACACACTTTCAGCCCATAATTAATGGAATTTATTTAGGATGAACATAATTTTACAAACAAGGAAGAGGTGGTGATAAAGGATACACACCTCTGCCATAAAGAGAGAAACCAAAATCAAATGAAACAACTCCTTATAAGAAAATAATTTCACATGATAAACAAATGACACTATACTGAGGAATATAGATCCTTAAAAAGAAAAGAAAGAGTGATAAAATGAGACCTTTCCCCCCCAAGTATGAATCTAGGGGAAAATTTAATACATTGTACACCCTAAGTGATAGATCTTTTATAGCAGACATGCACTTTCAAGCAAAAATAAGTTGTAAACAAGTATGTAAAACTCCTAAAAAATAGAAGATCCTAATATGAAATAAACAAATTCATGCAAGAGAGGACATAATACTTTAAAAGAGACAAGTCAAAAAAGTTATAATTAATGAATTGTAAAGGAACAAAAAACATTAACTAAATGGAATATCATTTATGATAGGCATGTCATTTGAGGCATGAAAAAGGTTCATGAGAAAAGATGAAAATACCTTGCGTGAAAGAAAGAATATCATGCCAGAAAGGATGTAACATCATAAAACAATACATATTCATAAAGAGGAGATGAAGATAGATGGAAATATGTCACATTATTCTAACTTAGTAGATAAATCACTGATATGATATAAACACTTCCCAAATAAGGAAGAGCCTGTTAACAAGGAAATCGGCCCCAAAAGGAATATCTTAGACAAACAAGTCTGGTGCAGGAGCACCTTAGGGTCCTAGTAAGATCCTATTCAAATTTTGGATTGTAGGTGGTTCTATCCAACCTCTAGTGAATAAGGACTATGATAAATTCCCAAGGTGTGTGAGAGTCATGTAAATAGGATTGGTTTAGTTTCTCAGTCTTTGATTTAGTCCAAAAGGTCCTAACTAGACTATTTTTACACTAAGTGCTAAGAGAGTCAAAGTTGGTCAAAATATGGACCAGAATCCAAAATGAGTGGTAAGATGTTATATGAGGTATAGACATGATTTTGGATCAAATATTTTTATTCTTAATCAAACTATGCAAGTTAGGAGCAATGAGAAGTCAAAATGCAAGAAATTGCAAAAGTTGCTCATGACAACTTTGCAACTTTGCAAAGTTGTCATGACAACTTTCCTAAAAAGTTGAAAATGGAAACAAATGAACCTAAAGCCTGAAATTAGGGCCTAAACATGTTTTTGAGGGATATATAAGCCTAATTAAACCCTAATTAAGGGGTTGGTCATCATATTGTTCAGACTATTTTGGAGAAAGGAAGCAATTGTCTGGTATTTGTAATACAGTCACATTTTTTAACCTTCATCCACACTAAAATGGATTGAATGGTGAACTTCAATGGCATGAAATTTTATTTATTTGTATTTATACAATTTTTGTGGTATTATTTTTTGAATTTTTTACATTTTCTTAGTAGTTTGTAAATTCTTTTGTTTTGACAGTGTTATTGTCATGTACAAAGCAGTTTGTAAAGAAATGGCTCTTTCTTGATTTCCACCAGTTGAATCACTATGGAAAAATGGAATAAAGAAGATAACTTTACATATTTTTTAAATATGTATTGTAGCTTTGATTTGAGTATGTGAGCTATTTTTACTAGCAAGACCTAGGAGGGTCCATAGCCATCTGGCTAGGTGCTTGCAGAGTTGCAGAGGATTAAAGAATGGATGGATGGATTGGTTTGTGCCAATATCTAGTTGAGAAGTGTAGAGGCATGTAAAAATGCCCTGTGGTTTAGATGATAATATTGGATGAGTACTTTTGAACCCATTTTGAGCCATCAAGAAGTAGATTGGTCCAGAGACCCTAAAATCCCTTAAAATGGGGATTTATTGAAAGTACATTGTACAGACACTTGGGGAAGCTAAAACCTATAAAATATCAAGGCCTAGGTTTACCTATGAACAAATCCAAAGTTTATTTAGTGGATTGTTAAGTAAAGTTGGAATCACTTCCCAGTTTTTTCAAATTACGAGGCCTAATTGGAGAAAAAAGGCTACAAGGCCTAAAATATAGGAATCCAAGAGCTTAATGAAGAAACCAATGGAAGTTAGGATGAAACTCCACCAAGAGTCATGGAAATGAGTAGAGGGAAAGACCAAACACCTAGCTCCATGCCTATTAAGTAATTGGAGGTTTGATTGACTTAGGATAACTATGAATGCATAGCAATTATAGAGAGGGGAAGTGTGGTTTTGAAGTTGATAGGAGAGATCTTGTGTAGAAGAGGAATTGTAGAGAGATTCCTCTTGGTAGGGTAGAGAAATTACCCTAAGAAGGCTAGTAAAAATCCTTGAGAAGAGCTAGATGAGCTCAAGTTGTTGGATATCCCCATCAATGTGGTATCAGAACCATTGAAAGGCTTGGGAAGAGTATTGTGCATGTCAGAGGTGAGTGATTCAATAGGTGAGAGAACCATGATGAAAAATGTAGAGCTAGAAAGGGATTTCTTAGAACAAAAAGAGAAGAATATACTTCTAGATGAAGCTATGGAGACAATGAAGAAAAAGCTAGAAGAAGTAGCAGAGACTACTAATAAAGTGAAAGAACAGTTAGAGGATGATAAGGGAAAAGGAAAACCCTTAAAAGAAGAGGATGTAGAACCATAAATAGACCCTCCCTTACCAAAAGAACCTTTCCTCAAATCCCTCAAAGTATTGAGTGGCAAGGCACTTGAAGGTATCCATGTGTTCACTCATATAATGGATATAGAATTAGTTGTGGAATGGATTGAAGGTATGGAGAATCACTTTGAATTTGATGGGATTACAGAGGCCCAAAAAGTGAAGATATCCAACTCTAGGTTTAGGGGACAAGCCCTAACCTGGTGTAAGTTTCTACAAGAAGAAAGGGAGAGAGAAGAAAAGAAGCCTATAGTTAATTAGAAGGCTATGGTAACAAAAATCAAAGAAAGCTGTCTACCAGATGATTATGAAATTCAACTACATAAAAAGAGACAAAATCTTAAGTAGAGGACATGGATGTTTCATCTTACAGAGAGGAGTTCCAAAAGTTATGTCTTAGGTCCAAGGTACATGAAGAAGAAAGTATCAAAGTGGCAAGATTTCTAAATGGACTTAGATGGAGCATCATGTATCATCTTAAAATGGAAGAAATTCCATGTTAAGAACATTTAGCCCTCCTTAGGGGATCTTTTTGACAATCATCACATTGTCCCCTCATTTGTACATCTTCTCCTACTTTTGTGTCTGTTTAGGACCCTGATTGGGCCTCTCCAAACACCTTCCCTCCCAACTGGCATGTTTTCCAGGGGTCCTGACCCCTTGGGTCAAGGTCAACCTCAACCTTGACCTAGGTCAAGGATGACGCCAACCTTGACCTAGCTCCCCCTTTCAAATCTGGAAGTCTGTCGGCTACTGGAGGTCCTCAAAAATTCATTTCCCACTTCTGGGTCGGTTGTTTTGGGTTCCAAAGTGAAAAATATTAAATTATATTTAATATAGGTCCTCTTCTAGGGGCATGGGTCTTTTTGGAATTTAATTCTCCTATGTTGGCCTCTCTAGAAGATTGTTCCCTAGTTTCATATAAAAGGAAGTTTTCTCTTCTCATTGTCTCTAAAAAAAAACCATTAAGCATGAAGTCAAGCTAAGTAATATTAAGTCTCTCTATGTCAAATAAAGCAAGAGATCATCAAGAAAAAAATTTAAGCATAAATTATTCTACATGTTCTCAATCTCTCAAAGTTTTCAATTCTTCCTCGTAAGCAATAAATTTCTCCATTTAAGATCAAGGATTCAAGCTTTCAAGCCTTTGAAGGGATTTTGTTCAAGCACTCAAAGATTCATCATTCAAACCCTAGATCTAGCCATCATAGTGATGTGATCTTCCTTCAAGATCCTTTGTGCATCCTCAACATTCACTCCTTCTCTCCTTAAAGGTGGATTCCAAGCATACAATCATGGAGGTTTATGGTTTCTAATTGAGTTCAAGCTTTCATACTTACATACTTGTTTACATTCAAAATACATTTGCATATTTATTGAATATCATAGCTTCATTATTAGATTTACTTCTACTACTTGCTATCATTCTCTATTTCAATTATTGATTTCAAGGTTAATTCCTAAATTGGGGTTTGACTAAGGAAAACTCCCCCCAACAAACAAACCAATTTTTCTTGCAGGTACAGGTTCGGAACACCAGATCAGGACAGAGATTCGAATACCCTTTTCAACAAACTTCTGGAATCCGAAAGCAGAATTTCAGTCTAGGACTGTTTAGGTTGATTTTGACCTAGGGTGCAATCATAAATTTTGGCAAATGGTGGCATTGACTTGAGGGTAAAAATCAGAACTGTCTCAGAATAGAAAAATATTTCTCAATTTTGTCCGTCTCTGCGTTTTTATTCCAGATCTGGCCTCAGATTTTCCAAAAACTCAACATAGGCTTCAAAAAATAGCATTCTTTGGATCTTCCATATTTCAAGGTTAGTGAATTTCTCCTATTCAATTAAATTAAAATATACCCACACTCTCTTCCATAAAATAGGAATTAGGGTTTCTCTCTTTAATCCATATCCTTAATAGGTTGATTCATTTATGCATTGATCCTTTCTTTAGGGTTAATCAATTTGGATCTTCCCTTTAAGAAATTTGGGGTTAAAAGAACAATCCTACCCTCCATAATCACATTCACTACACATTACACTCTAAATTATATACACTAGTGCATATGATATATATTTTAGATCTTACAATTTGGCAAACCCGCAATAGACAACTCTTTCTTTTTGGTGTTAGATGCATTGCCTCTTTTTCTTCAAGACTAGATCTTGCATATTAAATTAATTTTCTTTTATGATTTTTCATTTCAAAATACAAAAAAAATATACATAAACATAAAAATATAAAAACACTTCTTGCATTTCATTCACTATGAAGATCTTTAAGATGCTTTGGGGTATGGTTACTTTTCTCATTATGCTTCTTTTAGCATCTCTTTATGGAACCTATAATTTTTATGAAAGTATCATCCATTTCATCATGTTTTTAAATCTTCATGTTTCACTTTCTTATGTTATTTTGAGATTAACTAATACTAGTCTTCCTACTTTCAAAACTTTCATCAAAGATTTGTGCAGTGGACTTATTTCTCTTTTGGATTGTGTGAAGAATATGGTAGATGATACCCCATCTGCTAATATTCCTAATCCTATCATTACTAATCTTCCTAATCCTAATCCTATCAATCCTAATCAAATTCTAAATATTCCTATTTCTATTTCTCCACCTTCAATCCCTAGTTCTTCCCACACTTATGATGGGGCCCAAGATAGGGTTCATGATAATGATGTTTGAGAATTATTTCATTTACCTTCCCCTTCTTATCCAATCCATGATGATATTAAAGGGAAAAATAAAGAAACAACTTCTAATCCTATCATTCCACCATACACAACATGTTCTCATGAGAACCCTAATCAATATCCTCCTATCGAAGCTTTGCAAGATAGGTACACTACTGGATATACTATGGTGGATAAACAAGGCTATAAAGGTTTAGGGCTTGGTATCAATGAACAAGGCATTAAAAACCTGATTCATTCATCTCCTAAACAAAATATGCATGGTATAGGTTTCCCACCTCCTCCAATTAAGGTAGTGGAGCTTAATCATCATCCTCCTCTTCATGTTCTTCTTCCAACACCTTCTTTAGATCACCATGATTCTCCTCAAGATGTGGCTAAGAAAGTGTATGTCCAATTAATGAATTCTAATAAAGAAATATTCAAACCTATTCTAAAAAATTATCTCTAAATATAGATGTTCATTTCATTACAGTAATACACATTTACTTTCTGATTGTGTGCATTTCAAATTATATGTTCGATAAAGGGTTGCTTTAGGAATTATATCTCATTCCCGTGCGGTATTACAATTTCTTCATAATTTTGATATAGGGGATTCCCCTCGTTCTTCTATAAGTTAGATTATATTTTTCCTCTTGTTGCTTCATTGGGGGGGGCAAGAGGTATATCATTCTAGTCTTCTAGGATCCATTTTTCTCTTAGCATATATTTTTTTTTGAGTTTAATTGGTTATTCTTTCTATATTCTATCCCTATAAATTTTTATCATCATTCATGATATCTTCTCTAGGACATTTGTTTTGCGAAGATATCTCTTTAATTACAATATCTCTTGATATAATGTGATATATCCTTTGCTTCCATCCCTAGGGGGCAAGGTATTTTCCTTCTTCCTCTATCTAAGGATCTACTTTCCTTAGCTTAGTGGCATTTGTTTATCATATAACATTATTTCCTTATAAAGTCTTATGTTTTGACTATGGATACCCTCTTATATGAGAGGTGATTTTCCTAGGTCATCACCTCTTCTGTATGTTGCAAACTTTGATTTTGATAAAAAATTTCCTTTGCTTTAGGTTAGAGTTTGACTCCTTCATTCTGAGACTCCTCTTCCTCTTCATTGCAGGGGGCTTGATGATTTAATCTTTGGTCCCTCTTTTCTTTGGAAGATGATATTTTATCCTAAGCACTCCTCTATGATGGGGGTATTTCTAATAAGATCTCTTCCTCTTTGAGGATTCTTTTTCCATATGTGACATATCCATTTCATGATTATCTATATTCTTAGAGGTAAGGGTCAATACTCTTTGCTAAGGATATATTTTATATTGTTGTTAAGTTGGATATCTCCTTACTTTGTGAAGTAGGTATTCTCTTTTCTCTTTCGCATTTTTATTTTTATTTTTTGCTAAATCCTTGGAAGGTAATGCACATAAGTTGCTAAATCCTGAAGAGATATGCATTTTTAATTTTACAATATGCTAAATCCTTGGAAGGTAACACCCATAAGTTTCTAAATCCTGAAAAGACACGCATTTTATATTTCCACAGTGATACAAGAATGTGGATCTATGGATATTTCAAAAGCCATCAAAAGATGCATTACAATTACAAAGCATAGTTTATGGGTGAACCTATTGGGCTCTCCCTCCTTGTTTATTCATGGTAAGGTGGGAATCTTACTAGGAGAGGTAATCAACCTCTTTTCTCTCTTTCACTTTCATGCTAGTAGGATTAGATCATGAAGCTATGTTATCTATAGTGTTGCTCGTGTCTTGCTTATGTAATCATGTATGTTTCTATGATTGATTGCTCTTTATTTTTCATACATTTATGCATGTATGCTGAGTTATAATCCTTGGTCTAGGGAATTATTTCCTTGACTTAGTTATGTTCTACCTCATTGAGATTCACCAGAGTCTTTCTTCTAACTTTACCGCAAGCATGTTTGATTTCCATACTTCCGCTAAAGTGGGGACTTAATGTATCATCTTAAAATGGAAGCACTTCCATGTTAAGAAAATTTATCCCTCCCTAGGGGATTTTTTCACCACCATCACATTGTCCCCTAATTTCTTCATCTTGTCATGCTTTTGTTTCTATTAAGGACCCTGATTGGGCCTCTCCGGACACCTTCCATCCCAACTAGCATGTTTTCCAAGGGTCTTGACCCCCTGGGTCAAGGTCGACCTCAAAATTGACCTAGGTCAAAGGAATACATCAACCTTGACCTAGGTCAAGGATGACCTCAACCTTGACCAAGGTCCCCTTTTCAAATCTAGAAGTTTGTTGGCTGTCGAAGGTCCTCAAAAATTCATTTCCCGCTTCTGGGTCAGCTGTTTTGGGTTCTGAAGTAGAAAATATTAAATTATATTTAATATAGGTCCTCTTATAGGGGCATGGGTCTAATTGGAATTTAATTCTACTATGTTGGCATCTCTAGAATATTGTGCCCTATTTTCATATAAAAGGAAGTTTTCTCCTCTCATTTTCTCTAAAAAAAACCATTAAGCATGAAGTCAAGCTAAGCAATATTAAGTCTCTCTATGTGAAATCAAGCAAGAGGTAATCAAGAAAAAAGTTTAATCATCCATTATTCTACATGTTCTCAAGCTCTCAAAGTGTTCAATTCTTCCTCCTAAGCAATCAATTTCTCCATTAAAGATCAAGGATTCAAGCTTTCAAGCCTTTGAAGGGATTTTGTTCAAGCATTCAAAGATTCATCATTCAAACCCTAGATCTAGCCATCATGGTGATGTGATCTTCCTTCAAGATCCTTTGTGCATCCTCAAAATTCACTACTTCTCTCCTTAAAGGTGGATTCCAAGCATACAATCATGGATTTTTATGGTTTCTAATTGAATTCAAGATTTCATACTTACATACTTATTTACATTTCAAATACAATTGCATATTTATTGAATATCATAGCTTCATTATTAGATTTACTTCTACTACTTGCTAGCATTCTCTATTTCAATTATTGATTTCAAGGTTAATTCCTAAATAGGGGTTTGACTATGGAAAACCCCTCCCCCAAACAAACAAACCCATTTATCTTGCAGGTACATGTTCAGAACAGCAGTTCAGGATGGAAATTCGGATACCCTTTTCAGAAAACTTCTAGGATTTGAAAGCAGAATTTCAATCTGGGACTTTTTAGGTCGATTGTGACCTAGGGCATGATCAAAAATTCTAGAAAATGGTGACATTGACTTGAGGTTACAAATCATAACTATCTCAGAATAGAAAAATATTTTTTTCTTTTGTCTGTCTCTATGTTTCTATTCCAGATCCGGCCTCAAATTTTCCAGAAACTCAAAACAGGCTTCAAAAAATAACATTCTTTGGATCTTCCCTATTTCAAGGTTAGTGCATTTCTCCTATTCAATTCAATTAAAATATACCCCAAATCTCTTCCATAAAATGGGAATTATGGTTTCTCTCTTTAATCCATATCCTTAATAGGTTGATTTATTTATGTATTGATCCTTTCTTTAGGGTTAATCAATTTGGATCTTCCCTTTAAGAAATTTGGGATTAAAAGAACAATCCTACCCTCCACAATCACATTCACTACACATTACACTCTAAAGTAGATACATTAGTGCATATGATATATATTTTAGATCTTACACATCCAAGAAGAACTAATCCTCTTTACTCTCACTACTATCCATGGTTGTGTGCAAATGGCCTTGAAGGTGGAGGAAAGAAACAAGAAGCAAGAATATAGCTCTAGAGGTAGAGGCAGAGGAAAGACTTCAGAGGAGGACATAGAGGAGGTTTCCATGGTAGAATTAATGAACATAGAGTTCAAGGGGATTCCAAATTTATTGAATAAGAAAGTGAGTCAAGCAATAGAGGTAGCTATGGTAGAGGTAGGAGTTTCAACAGTGGAGGAAGAGGTAGGATTGGTGGTTTTAGTAGAGGTTCACACTTTGCTAGTATGAAATACTACAATTGTGGACAAATAGGAAACCCTACCTATAAATTTCCATACAAAGCATCATCCTCACATGGTGAGAAGAAGATAGCCTATGTCCAAGAAGAGGATAGTCATATGAAGCATTCAAAGGTAACTCTTGATTTAGAGAAAGGCGAGAGTCTCATTCTTAGGAGAGTTCTGATTAAAGACCCTAGTAAGGAAGAGAAAAAATAGAGGAGAGCTCTCTTTAGGATCAAATTCAAGATCCTTGGCAAGGTGTGTAGAGTCATCATAGACTCTAGATCCATAGACAATGTAATCTCAGAGGAGGTAGTGCATAAGTTGAAGATTAGCAAAATACCCCATGCATATCCCTACAAGGTGACTTGGTTTAAAAAAGGGTAGAACATACTAGTTAATGATCAAGTGTGGGATGAGTTTACCATAGGGGAGTACCATGACAAGATACTCTATGATGTCTTACCTATGGATGTATGCCATCTATTTCTAGGAAGACCATGGCAGTATGACAGAGAAGAATTCCACCATGGAAAGGAGAATAAGTACTCATTCAAGAAGAATGGAGTCACCTATAAAATAGAGTCCTTAATAGAAGAGGAAACAGTGAAGGCTATGGACTCTAATACACTCCTCATGAATGGAAAATAATTCCTACATGATATGAAGAAAGAAGAAGGGATTGGGTATGCTCTCCTTATGAAACCAAAAGAAGAATAGACACAAAAACAAGAACCTATGTCTGTAGAGGTCAAACAATTTCTATATCAATTTCAAGACATCATTTGTGATGGGACACTAGCCACCCTACCTCCACAAAGAGTTATGAGCCATGAGATTTATTTTGTGCTAGGGGAATCATTGCTTAACAAAGTTGCTTACAAGATGACACAAGAACAAAACAAGTGGATCGCAAGGCAATTTCAAGAGTTGTTGGACCAATGACAAATCAGAAAGAGCATCATCCCATATCCTATTCCAATGGTTTTGGCACCCAAAAAATGAGGTAAGTGGAGGATGTGTACTGATTCTAAGGAAATAAATAGGATCACAATTAGATGATTTCCTATTCATATGATAGAAGACTTGATGGACTGTCTTGGGGGTGCTAAGTACTTCTCTAAAATTGATCTTAAGATTGGGTACTACCAAATTAGGATGAAAGAGGGGGGTGAGAGGAAGTCTTCTTTAAAACCATAGAGGGACTCTATAAGTGGTTAGTAATGCCATTTGGGCTTACAAATGCACCTAGTACATTTATGAGAGTAATGAATGAAGTTATAAAAGATTATATAGGTGTGTTTGTAGTAGTGTACTTAGATGATATCCTCATCTTTAGTAAGAAAAAATAAGAGCATATGAAACACCTAGAGATTCTATTGAAGAAACTCCAAGAAGAGAAGTTGACCATTAACCTTGAAAAGAGTGAGTTCATGAAACAAGAACTTGTTTACCTAGGTTTTTTAGTCTCACAAGGTGATCTAAAAATGGACAAAAGAAAAGTAGAAGCAATCATAAGTAGGCCTACTCCTAAAATAGGGACTGAAGTGAGGATCTTCCATGGTTTGGCTCAGTTTTATAGGAATTTGTTGAGAAGGTTTAGTGAGATTTGTGCACCTGTCTTAGATACTATAAAAGGTGGAGTAAGACCAGATTCAGGTGGACCAAGGAAGAAAAAGAATCCTTTGAGAGGTTGAAGAAAGAGATAGCTACACAACCAATCCTTGTGCTACCTAGTTTTGATAGATTGTTTATTGTGGAGTGTGATGCAAGCAATATAGCTATTGGGGTAGTGTTAAGTCAAGAAGGGAGGCATGTAGCCTTCTATAGTGAGAGGTTGAATTAATCCAATTCAAGGTATTCATCTTATGATCTAGAGCTTTATGCATTGGTAGAAGCTCTCAAGAAGTGGAGGCGCTATCTATTACCAAAGGAATTTGTTGTATATAGAGACAACCAAGCTCTAAGCTATATCAACACACAATAAAAGCTCAGTCTTAGGCACATCAAATGGATGGAATTTATGCAATCATATACATTCATTATCAAACACAAGAAAGGGTTGAACAATAAATTTGTAGATGCACTTAGTAGGAGACTGCTCATTGTCTAAGAAATCCAATTGTAGAGCATATGAGTTGAAGGACTCAAAGACTTGTATGAAGGGGATACAGATTTCTCAGAAGTTTATAAGGTATGCATTGATTTTGATAATCATTTTCACAGTAAGTTTGTTGAATACACCCTACATAATGGTTTTTTATTTAAAGATAAAAAATTATGTGTTCCAAGGGGATCCATGAGGGAAAACCTCATTCAAGATAAACATAATGGTGGCCTAAGTGGTCACTTTGGGTTGAATAAGACCTTAGATCTAGTTGAAAGATTATACGATTGGCTTAAAATGCAGAAGGATGTAAGGAGATATGTAGGACAGTGTATGATATGTCAAAAAGAAAAGGGTACATCTTTAAATGTAGGACTATATCAACCATTAACCACACCTAATAGGCCTTGGAAGTACATAATCATGGAATTTATAGTGGGATTGCCTAGAACAAAGACTGGTTTGAATAGTGTGTATGTTGTGGTGGACCAATTTAGCAAGATGATTCACTTTATACCTTGTAAAACAACCCATGATGCTAGTTACATTGCTCAACTCTTCTTTAGAGAAGTAGTAAGGATCCATGGTCTACCAATCAGCATTGTCTAAGATAAGGATGTGAAATTTATGGGGCACTTTTGGAAATACACTCTGGAAGAGCTTGGGAACCAATTTAGCACATAGTTATGCATATTATCCTCAAACAGATGGTCAAAAAGAGGTAATCAATAGAGTGCTTGGGAACTTGCTAAGATGTCTGACCAAGGAGTATGGTCAAGGATGGGATCAAGTAATCCCTCAAGCTGAATTTTCCTATAATGAAAGTACAAACAAGTCCACAAGGAAAATCCCATTTGAAACTGTGTATAGACTTCATCCAAGGGAAATTTGTGAACTCAGAGAGTTAAAGGATCGTGAAGGGATTAGTGGACCTGTAGCTGATTTTTCCCAATCCATGAGAGAGGTCCATGGAGAGTTGAAGAAGATTCTAATGGAAGCAAACTAAAAGCTCAAAGCTAAGGTAGATGAAGGGAGAAGGGATTTACAATTTGAAGTAGGAGATTTGGTGATGGTGTTTCTCAACAAAGCTAGACTAAAGAAGGGCATTCCAAGAAAGCTTCAGATGAGGAGATTTGTCCCATGTAAGGTATTGGCTAATTATGGTATTAATGCCTACAAATTAGATCTACCCAAGGATCTATCCATCTCTCTTATCTTCAATGTGAAAGACTTGACCAAATACAAAGGTCTAGATGTAGAGGACCAGGAGTACTATACAAAAATGGAAAAGGATGTGGAAGAACTTAGTATACCTATCCAAACTAAGCCTCAAGCTAAAAGGGTCTTAGATTGTAGGGTGAAGAAGAAGACTAGACACAGAATCTACATGGAACATCTAGTCAAGTGACAGCATCAACCTAAATCAGAGGCTACTTGGATAGCAAAGAGTTATTTCAAGAAGCATGGCATCATTTTAGATTTCATCGCACCTCAGGTAACTTGACTTTCTCGTTGCAAGGGGAGAATGGTACAGGAGCACCTTAGGGTCCTAGTAAGATCCTATTCAAATTTTGGCTTATAGGTGGTTCTAGCCAACCATCACTGAATAAGGACTATGATAAAGTCTCAAGGTGTGTGAGAGTCATGTAAATAGGAGTGGTTTAGTTTCTTAGTCTTTGATTTAGTCCAAAAGGTCCTAGACTATTTTTACACTAAGTGCTAAGAGAGTCAAAGTTGGTCAAAATGTGGAAAAAACTCCAAAATGAGTGGTAAGGTGCTAGATGAGGTCAGAAACTATTTTGGATCAAATATGTTCTTTCTTAATTGAACTATGAAATTTAGGAGCAATGAGAAGTCAAAATGCAAGAAATTGCAAAAGTTGCTCATGACAACTTTGTAACTTTGCAAAGTTGTCATGAAAACTTTCCTAAAAAGTTACAAATGGACACAAATGACCCTAAAGCCCAAAATTAGGGTCTTAACATGTGTGTGAGTACTATATAAGCCTAATTAAACCCTAATTGATGGGTTTTTCATCATATTGTATGGACTATTTTGGAGAAAGGAAGCAATTGTCTGGTTTTTGTAATACAGTCACATTTTTTAACCTTCACCCACACTAAAATAGATTGAATGGTGAACTTTAATGGCATGAAAGTTTATTTCTTTGTATTTAGACAATTTTTGTGGCATTATTTTTTTAATTTTGTACATTTTCTTAGTAGTTTGTAAATTGTTTTGTTTTGACAGTGTTACTGTCCTGTACAGAGCAGTTTGTAAAGAAATGCTCTTTCTTGATTTCCACTAGTTGAATCACTATGGCCACTTGGAATAAAGAATAGAACTGTACATACTTTTTAAATATGTATTTTAGGTTTTATTTGAGCAGGGGAGCTATTTTTACTAGCAAGCCCTAGGTGGGTCCAAAGTCATCCCACTAGGTGCTTGCAGAGTTGCCCAGGATTAAAGAATAGATGGATGGATTTTTTTGTGCAAATCTAAAGTTTGTAAGTGTAGAGGAATGTTACAAGGCCTTTTGGTTGAGAGGAGAAGAGTGGGTGAGAAATTTTTAACCCATTTTGATCCATCAAGAAGAAGACTGGTCCAAAGACCCTAAAATCCCTTTAAAATAGGGGTTTCTTGAAATTACACTGCGTGGACACTTGGGAAAGCTAAAACCTATAAGATATCAAGGCCTAGGTTGACCTATTAACTAATAAAAACTTTCTTTGGTGGATTTTTAAGTAAAGTTGGAAGCAATTCCAAGTTTTGTCAAATTAGGAGGTCTAATTGGAGAAGAAAGGCTACAAGGCCTAAAATATAGGAATCCAAGAAATCGATGAAGAAACCAATGGAAGTTAGGATGAAAGACCACCAAGAGTCATGGAAATTATTAGAGGTAAATCCAAAACACCTAGCTCCATTCCTATGAAGGAATTGGAGGTTTGATTGACTTAGGAGAACTATGAATGCATAGCAAGTCTAGAGAGGGGAAGTATGGTTTTGAAGTTGATAGGAGAGATCTTGTGTAGAAGAGGAATTGCAGAGAGTCATCTTGGTAGGGTAGAGAAAGAAACCTAAGAATGCTAAGAAAGAGCCTTAAGAAGAGCTATAATATCTCAAGTTGTTGGATCTTCCCATCAAAGTCCCTATATTGAAGGACGTCACAGAATAAAATATTTAACCAACAAAGATATAATGGATCCTTTGATAGGATAAATAGAAGAGATGGAGATAACTTTCCCCCCAAGAAGGAAGAGAAGGGAAACAACCTATAATGTTTCCCACAATGCACATTATTCAAAACAAGTATCCCTGAATTATGTAAGATATTAAATTTACATAATGGAGAGAAACATAATAGGAAAAAGAGATGCTAAGTTATGTCTTTGATATCAAGAAAAATTATAAGATCCAATGTTAAAGAAAGAAGAGATTTATCTACCAAATCTCAAGAAAATTGTCTAAATTCAATACAATTAAAAAAGACTATTTATTGCTATGATGAAAAAGAAATAGAAACTCACCATTAATAATTCTTTAATTCTATGGAAAATGACTATATGAAAAACAAATTTTAGTGTCATATTTAATTCTCCAAAAGATTTTTTAGCTAAAGCCAAGTGATCATAAAAGGGAGGTGTTATAATAGATGGTTTTGGTAAAATAATGTCAAGAGGAGGTTGGTGTTGAGATGAAGAAGGATTGGGAGAAGGAAAAATGGTAGCTTGAGGTATAAAACCTAAACTACACCTAGTGACTTGTGTAGGAGGATCTATAGGAACCTTTATACCTTGTTCATTAATGTTAATACTTAATCCATTATGACCTTGTTGAATAGTAATATCATATCCAAAATTTTAATAGGCTTTTAATGTAGAGGGGGAGGGAGATTCATCTTGAACATTATGGAAATGTGTCATGTAAATAGGAATAGGAGGAGAAATGTTCTCTTTATGGAGATTAAGATTCCTATCGCTATTCATATCTTCTTTAAGTGGAAAAGAAGAGGAACATTTATCAAGATCTTCATGTCTACTTAATGTTATTCTTGGAAAGAAGAAATCAATAAAATAATTAACATTGGGATTATGAATAATTCTTTGATAAAAGGAAGATTGTTTAAGATCATCTACGGAATTGCAGAAACTCGATTCCTTAAGACTATCCATTAAGGTGGGTTGAGGAAAAGAGGAATAGGTCTCAATAGGATGGGATCAATAGGAGTTATACCTCTATCATCGTGATCGATAGGAAACTTAGGAGTAGGATTAAGGTGATTTATGATATTTTCATTTTTAGGTTCATCCACAAAAACTATTATGTAATCAACATATTCCATGCATTTTGTTAAAAAATAAATGAGAAAACCACATGAAATATTGATAAAGGACTTAAAATTTTCCTTTTAAGGAATAAATATATTGGAAATTATCATAATACCATATTCAAGAAAATCATGAAGGAATACAAACCTCATGAAATGCAAGAAAGTATGATTCACTCTATGTGATTGATAAAGAGAAGTGAGGAGAAATGTAACAACATAGGCTATGACACACCAATCTAAATTAGTAAACTCCATGAATGAAAATGAACTTTTAAAATCACACAAAGGAGATCTAACACCAAAACCAGAATGGAAATTTTATGAGTTGGGTTCACCAAAATTTACAATAGGAAAAGGGAACCAATGCATAGAGTTAGATCACTTCTCCTTTTCAAATTTGCACATTTGGAAGGAAAATATCCCAATAGGAAAAGGAAGGTACCCCAGTGCTGAATGGGTCGATTATCCTTCACTAAATTTGTGAATTGAAATGGGAAGAGATAATAAGATAAGAAATGTAGATTAGGGAGTGTTTATGTCTACCTAAAATAGAGATAGGAGGTATGCTACTTGAAATCTAAATTTATTACAAATAAAATCTTGAAAATACATGTAACTATTGATCTAGAATGTAAAGACTGTAACCAATCTATAAACCAAATGTTAGCTGATTCTAGGAGGTATAGAAAGCCTAATCCATTCTATACCTTGGGATTTTGGCTAAAACTTTCAGGGATCCTCTGATAGTTCCCAATTTTCCCAGAAAAGTTTAGGTAGCTCCATAACTTGTTGATGTACATAGAAAAATGGGGAAGAAGGTTGAATAAAGGGGCTTGTCTCAGTCAAACCCCTATTTAGGAATCAACCTCAAAATGAAATGAAATGAAATAAAGGAAAGTGTATTGTCATGTAGCAGATGCTAGATCTAATAAATTAATTAGATCTAATAAATTAATTATATCAAACCTTGGAAAGGCAAATGCTTCTTGGAAGTGATCATATATGTTGATGTAATAGCTTTGAATTAACACAAAAACCCAAAATAAAGTCATGAAAGACAAAACCTCATGTAATGGATGTTGTAATTTTCCACAATGTTTGATTTAGGGAGAAAGAAGGAGACTTGGATGAATGTAGATGAATGTGTGTATCCTTCCTTGATATAAAACTCATTTTCTTGGTCTTCAATGAGGCAAAGAATATAGAATCTATGGAGAAGAACACCATGAACGCTTCAGAATACTGCTAGACCTTGAATGCTTAGAATTGAGATCTTGGTAGATCTTAAACTTGATTTGCCTCTTTGCACTTGATAACTTGAATGCTTGATTGATTGATAATAACCTGGGATAATAATGGATGAAAAAATGAGGAGAAGTAGGGTGATTTTATACCTCTCACAAAATTTTGAGGATCAAAACTTAGGTAAGGTGACCACTGGTGTTGGAAATAATGGAATTGTGTCTACTGAGAGGGGAGGGGTGAATCAATACCCTTAAAACTTTTATCACTTAACCTTAATCCTTTTAGTAATCAATTTCTTGTATTATCAACCATCCCTGTTATTCTATCTTTATGTATGTGATATCAATTCATAAAATCAATTGCATGTAAACATTCATATAAACATTCATGAAATGTAATGACACATGACACAAGATTTGTTAACGGAGAAAACCCCTATTAGAAGGTAAAAACTATGGTGGGGATGAAGCCCATAAAGCTTCACTATCTACAGAATGGAAGGGGCCAGTTAAGGCTTACAATTTTGATCACTTCTAATAATCTACCCTATTAGGAGTATTTTTTGGAGACTAGTTAAGGCCTACTCTATTAAGAGCTTTATCAACACTGTTTAGTGTGCACTGGGTTAAGAGATTTACAAAGGATTGTTAAATCCACCTTTTTCAAGGATTTCTTCTATTTGCCACACTTGTTAGAATGTAGTAAAAAATATTCATTGACCTGAGTATATGCAATATGGAATTAAATACTTGAGAGAAAAGATCATATAAAGGAAAGGTATACGGTAGACAAAGGTATTGAGAATCAGAAGCTAGAGAAATGGATCTTCTATGAGAAACACAAAGCAGCAAGAATCAAGATGAGAGAACTACTTGATGAAAGAAAGATTATGGCATCTCTTTGTAATGAAATAGACTATCATGAAGAAGAGATACATGATTTTTTTGAGTCATCAGGATCTACATCTAGCAAAGCATCAAACTCATCTAAAGGTAGCATCACAAGTCTAAATAAAAGCAATCAACATCTGACAAAGCAAGTAAAAATACTGCAAATCAGTCAAGAGACACAGATGGTAAGGATGATTGATATCATGAATAATGCTAGACAAGTTGAGTAAGAAAGAACATTAGCTATTGATGACAGGAGGAAGAGCACTGAAAAGCTACAAGAGAAAGAGTGAGAAATACAAAGACTTGCTAAACATCATCATGAGATCACCAATCAGATTATTCTTATGAGTCAGGAGGAAAACTGAATAAACATAGAACTCATTGAAAGAATAGAAGCTATTGGTGAGCTAAGAGAATAAAATGAAAAACTCAAGCATGAAACAAGAATTTAGAAACAACACAGTGAGATGATTAAGAGAGTTGAAGAAAGTACAAAAAGGATGGATGATTTTCTAGATGGACAAAGAAGAGTCAACAACAATACTGGACTAGGGTATACTAAGAATGGAGAATCACCATACCAAGTTGATCAAAAGAATGTCTACACAAATCCAAGACCAAGAAGGCATTCATACAATCACTGTGGAAAACCAGGCCACACATCAAATGTATACAGGAGAAAACTGAAACGTATTCCTAAATCCACATCTACATTCATAGGAAATTGTTATAACTGTAACAAGAAAGGACATAAAGCATATTAATGTAAGTCTAAGGTGAAAGATCCAAAGAAGGAAAACCACATGGAAAAGTATTGTCCTACTTGCAAAATGCATGGGCACACATCTCTTGAATGTAGGAAGAAGAAAAAGAAAGCATGGAAGCCTAAAGATCAAGAAAATTTTTATCAATCGAAAAGAGTCGGTAACTCATATAATTGGGATTACAAGACATGGGAAAACTGCACAGCATGTGGAATATTTGGTCACATAGCTGCAAACTGCATGAGAAAATGGACAAGAAATTCTAGAAGCTGGACTAACCCTAGAATGGCATGCATACACTATCATAGGGTCGATCATCTAAGAAAGGACTAAAAAGACCGAGTGACAGAGACAAGCACTTTTCCCAATGGAAATACCATTGAAGACATCAGGAAGATGAGAAACAAAATGTGGAGGAAAGCTACAAACACTGATGAATTTGGACCAAGCAATGCAATTGGTGACACCTTATCTAATGGATCTGGTGACATCACCACCCCCACCTAAGTAGAACAAGTAAGTATGGAACTGCATTATACCAAGTTATACTTACATCAATTCCATTATACATTGATGAAATTCCAAAACTAGCATGAATAAAGATGCACTGTGGTATTACTTCTTATGAATTTATAAATCCAATCACATTGGTCAATACATATCGAAAAGAATCAGTGTACCACAAAGCTAATTGTCTATACATACTAAGAATCGTCGATGTACATGTGAAAACCAAGTTAATCAATGTAACCCAAGACTCGTCAGTAATCATGTAAAATGCATTGAGGTCTTTGTCACTTACTGAGCACCATCAGTAAACCTATGAAAGTTCAAATGAGTTGTCACTTACCCCAAGACAAAATTTTGTGTCATACCTAAGAAACTCTGTCTTTGACACCTGACAAGTGGGTAGAGCATTAATTGTGCCACTTAGGGCACCATCTATAAATAGGCCAATGAAAGAGCTCATTATTCACAAAGTGATCAAGAATCATAGCAGAGTGGAGCAGAGAAGAGCAGAGTAGATCTTAACCAGTCTCCACAAAATACTCCTGACAAGGTAGATCATCAGAAGTGATCAAAATTGTAAGCCTTAACCGGCCCTTCCATTCTGTAGATAGTGAAGCTTTGTGGGTTTCATCCCCACTGTGGTTTTTACCTTCTAACAAGGGTTTTTTGCATTACCAAATCTTGTGTCATATGTCATTACATTTCATGAATGTTTCTATGAATGTTTACATGCAATTGATTTTATGAATTGATATCACATACATAAAGATAGAATAATAGAGATGGTCGGTAATACAAGCAATTGAATGTAAACATTCATAGAAACATTCATTAAATGTAATGACACATGACACAAGATTTGGTAACGCAGAAAACCCCTATTAGAAGGTAAAAACTGTGGTGGGGATGAAACCCACAAAGCTTCACTATCTGCAGAATGGAAGGGGATGGTTAAGGCTTACAATTTTGATCACTTCTAATGATCTACCCTGTTAGGAGTATTTTTTGGAGACTAGTTAAGGTCTACTTTGTTAAGAGCTTTAGCAACAATGTTTAGTGTGCACTTGATTAAGAGATTTACAAAGGATTGTTAAATCCACCTTTTTCAAGGATTTCTTCTATTTTCTACACTTTTTAGAATGTAGTCAAAAATATTAATTGACTTGAGTATATGCAATCTAGAATTGCTGATTATAGATCCAATAAAGATTACATGTATATTTATCACCTATAGTGATTGATCAATACCTCTGTTCTTCTTGGTAGCCTTAGATCTTGTTCTTGATAACTAATTTCATCTTTGGTTGTTCTTCTGCATAAAACTTTGTCTCTAATCCATAGAAGTGTCTTCGGCTACAATTATCATCACATCCACATGTTCTGATTGATTACACATCTATTTATACAATGAGTTTTACCTAAATGAGTTTCATAGATAACAATGTTAACTCTATGATCAAAGGTTTACAACTTGACCTTGATCTCCTAGTTTTCATGTTTATAATCAATTAGACTGATTGAAATAATTACAATTATATTGCTTGTCCCTTAAGAAATGGTTTTAAAGCTAATCAAAAAGCTAAATATAAAACACAAGTGTTTTATCTGATGAGGAAGTTAGATCCACATTTCTTAGGATTTATAACTGTCTCTCGGTAGACTGGTGCTCAGTTTTCTCTGTAGTCTATCAGGTTCCTCTGTTATTTGTTATGTTGAGTTACATAGTAATCTTCTTGTTAGGTTCCTCTGTTGGGTTACTCTTCTAACATTTTTGGTTTGCATTAGTAAACTGTGTCGTCGGGTTCCCTTGCGAACTTGTCTTTTGGGTTGCACTAAACCTCTCTTTTGGTGTTGATGTTACCGACAGTTCAAAACTATTTTTCCTTTCATACTAATGGAAAAATATGTCTTCAACTAGACCTGATTTCCCACCAAAACCTTGACACAAAACTTTAATTCAATTTTTGACCACTTTAAGAAGGTACATAATGACTCAGTGATTATGTACCTAGTTACATAATGCCTCAGCCATTATTTACCTAGTAAAAAGGGCCAAAAATTGGACTATTTATCGAGAAGATAGGGTAGATGCAGGATTATCATATATAGCTAGTTCCAAGTTTGGGACTGAACACAAAGCCACAAATAGTGATATAAGGCCTAGGTGATGAAATAAATTATGGTATTGAAGGAAAAATAGAGGAGCACACTTATAAATAAGGGCTTACCTTGATTTTAAACAAGGTTGAAGTGAAAGAGGACCCATATTTGAATTTAGGTGTCCATTAAGTGCCATATGAGGTCCTGCTATAAGAAACACATTAAGATGGGTGGAAAATAGTCCTTAAATTGTACACTAATTAGGCACTTGAAATTTAGGATGGTACAAAGATGCACCTAATATTTTTTATGTACTATACATACATACCATTATGTATTGATTAGTATACCTTATTCTTGAATTGACGTTATTCTTTGACGTATTGATGTATCATGACATTTTGGAGATATTTAAGATATACATGATGAGAATTTTGGGGTGGCACACCATGTGTAAAAGTACTATTATGTGTTTATGATGTATTAAGTGATGATGTATGGATGTATGCATATGATATGATGTGCTAACATATTTGTGATGTAGGATGTGATGTGATGTGATTTATGATGCCTATATGAGATGTACTAATGTGTTTATGATGCAAGATGTGATGAGATTTATTTATATTTTATGCATATGATAATGTAATGAAAATGATCTCAATAAGAATGCAAACTTGTTGAACAGACTGAATAACTGAGGGGGAGGATAAATCAATTATTCAATATTTTTTATTTAAATTAAATCCAACTAGTGAATAAATAAAGAATTAAAACATGAACAACATAATACACAATTAACACTATATTTTTTCATGGAAACCCGAGGTGAGAAAAACCACAAAGAAACTAATTATCATGAAATTGAACACCAGGTAAGGTAATTTTTACAAATGCTCATTGTAGGTGTGGCTCATTATTGGTAGGTTCATTGTTGATAAGATTACTTCCATTCAAGCTAGATTCCCTTGATACAAAATAGGATATCACAACCAATATAAAGAGTTCTTACAAATAAAACTTGAACTGATGTACTTGCATCTACATATGCATGGTTTCATTTTTGTTGAATAGTACGGTCTTTGTTAGTTGCAGAACTGAAAATAACAATATTTGAATCTTCACTTCCACAACAAAATGATTGTATTTACTCAGTCCTAAATATACTCACAAACTAATCTTTGAGATCATGCTCACAATATGTCACCTTTAATTATTCATGTGATATCATTATTACACCTTTACACACTTTTTGGATCTATAGGATGTCATCTCGAGTATGATGAAGTGCACATTGGAGATCAACATGCTAGCACTGAATCAAAAGGATAGGTCACACATATGAGAAATATACATCATGCTACTATGGGACCCAGAGATAGGTCTTACACAAGATTAGATAACATAAGCTCCAAAAGATAAGTATTTTATGGAACCGATGGAATGCCACAACCAAGACCATGTCTTGATCACCAAAACTTATGAACCAACCAATTAATAGACCCATATAAAACATGTCTAGAACATGATAATGACCATTATACCAAAAAAAAATTTGATGAGTTTCATGAATACCCAGGTAGTAGGAATACCTGAAAGAACTTTTAAATCTCAGTAGCCAACAAAAATTGCATGCTTCTACAATCACGAGAAAATATAGATGTACCAAATAGATATGATTCAATAGTAGGACTAAGGACATCCACCCCCATAACCCAGAAACTAAATAGAATGAATCTTGTTTAGTATACAACCAAAAACACATATATACCAATAGCTAAAAAATCATCCAACTAGTACAAACTTTTTATCATCAATGACAACATTATCAGCATCTTCTTATTTTTTTCAACAATCTCCCCCTTGGCATTGATGGAAAATGGAAAAACCTTTAAAAAACTCAAAACCTCCAAAAACTTCAAAATCCCTTTGAGTTAGACATACCTTTTATTTTTTTATACTCACTTTCTCTCCCACCTTTTGCCACAATGGAAAAGGGACACTCACATGATATTTAGATAATCAAAGAAGAATAGTAGACCTTATCGTAAAAACTTTCTTATACCTTTCTTTGATTATTGGAAGCTTCTTCTTCCACTCAGCCATAGTTGCACCCATATGGGCATGCAAACTATCATGATGCATCAACATGTCAAAATATTAAGTTCAGTACATAGATCAAAACTAGCACTCATATTCCTCTGCATCAGTGAGAATACTATAAATGTGCTCTAACCTGACCTCAACCAAATCCTTGACAAGCTATAAGGTCTTCACTAAATCCTCTCTTTATCTCTATAAATGTAACATTTCACCTTGAAGTTGAACATATTTTATTCTTAGTTTTCCCCCTACATCCTTTAAATAATCATAAGTCTTTGCTAATTCATTCTATTAAACCTCAATAATTTCTATTATATCTCTGAAATTGTCAATAGTAGAAGGTCACCGAAGACAATACCTATAAATATCAAAAATTTATTTTATGCAGTGTCTCTTGTTGCACCGATCATTTTGGATAATCTTTGTGTGGCACTGGTACACACCTCAATAGATTCTTTGAATTTTCTACAATCGGCACCATTTTACAAAAAACTTCTATCAACAATCCTAACCAGATCATCTGGTAACATATTTGATATTTCAAAGGAAACAATCTTCTTGATGATCAAGTGATCAGTTAGTATTTCTTAAATCTCAAATCTACTCATCGAAGAGAAGACAGACCACATATCACCAATTTTTTCAAACTCACCATCTTCTAACATGGTATGAATAACATCATGACCCACATAGTCAGATTCTAATGAAGAACCATCATTATTTTCAATTTCCTCTTCTTTTACTCCTACATCTTCTTCACTTTCTTTTGAAATGGTGACAATTTCCTTGCCCTTATTATCAATTTTTCTCTTCTTTGGTTCTAGAAGGGAACCACAAATAGAAACTTCCAAATTCTTCTAATCGGAGGAGGATCCCTCCTCAATTATGCTCATGGGATCAACACTAGATACAAGCAAACCTAAACAAATATTCATCTTTAATAATTCAAAATATGATTTGTAAGCATCTTTTCTATTCTCCAGAAACCCTAAATATCTATAAATTTGTTTTCTAGCAGGGATTTTGGGAAACCAATTCATGCTCTCTCTATCAGGTACAGATCTTAGAAACTAAAACCTTCATCAATGTTGACGAGATAAATTTGATGGTCTGATGAATAATCAAACTAGACTCCATTTTCATACTTGATTTTATATTTTTGAAATTTTGAAAGCTCTACAAATTTCCTTTCTTTTCCTCCTTTGAGAGTGTCAAATTATTTGAAATTTTTGCCCCCTTTAACTCTTCATTCCTCATAATTACCTATTTTGTGCAAATTAATGAAGATGATGCAATTACTTAATCAATCTAAAACAAATAGAGTGAAACTCAAGGGACAATCGGTATCATTGCAAATAGGGGGGCTGAATAATTTAGCAATTTTGAGACTACCCTTGAGTCAAAGAATTAGGCTCAATTACCAGAGGAGCTATCATTGAGATCCAATGTCATCTCATTCTACTCACTAGTTTCCTTTTTCTTCCATACCATGATTTTCTTATATTCTTTTGAAACAACAACATTATTATCATTTCCTGACATTCCAATAGTAGAAAAAGATCTGTATGTTTTAGCATAATGACCAAGCTAACAATATTTGAAGAACTTCACATTCCTCTATCCTTACCTAACTAATTGGGTTATAGATTTACACTAAACAGCCTTGTGACCCTAATTATGACATACATAGCAGTCACCATGAAATATATTGTTCATCTTATTCACCTTAACTGAATTAGAAACTTGACTTCTGCATTGACTTGCCTTGTGACCAAGCTTATAATATTTAAAGAATTGAATTTTTTTATCTTTTCTTATTTTTCATTCTACATCCTTATGTCTAAAAGTATTGTAAAGGAAATAATTATGATTAAATGATAAATACATTTGAGAATTGTGTTGTCTGACCAAAGGCAATTTTGCCAGTACAACATTGTTTCAAACCTTTCTAGTAATTTCTAACTTGGCTTCACCTTCAACTACTTTCTTATAATTTCCAATATTCTAATTTGAGGTATCACTAGAGAACCCAAGACCATCCTTTTCCTTGTGACCCTTCTGCATGGATAAAATTTGTTTCAAAATAGTACTTCTCTCACATACCTTCACTTTAGATTTTAGTTTTGTTAGTTTTTTATTCAACAATAGGAATAAGGACATCCACCACCATAATCCAAAAATTTCATAGAATGAATCTTGTTCAACATACAACCCAAAATACATATATCCAACTGATAACTAACAAACATCCAACCAGTACAAAGGTTTTTCCATCAATTACAACACTACCAACATCTTCTCAGTATGTTCAACAAAATTAAATGGTACTACACTTGAATGAAAGATATGATCATACAAACTATATGACAATGAAACACCCCTATAAATACATGATAATGCAAGTGAACTAGCTAAGAAATAAAATTCTTTGATATTTTGTCACTCAAGACAAACCAAAGTGAGGGAAAGCAACTCAGGGGGATGTACACATTCTCAACTATGACTAGTTAGGAAAAGTAACAAGGCCAAAATGGATGAAGGGTCAATGCAAGTGAATTAATTATGAAAATGATCATGGATCTTGAGAACCCTTAAAAATGAGTTTCCATGTAGTGAGCACTTATTTTGATTTAGCAGTATCAGTGACTAGCCAATGTATGAAGAACTAAAGTTGCATCATAGATAGTGCATATGACAGACACAATAAACAGAAAAAGTTAGACCAACATCACATAAGAGCCATAAAGGAATTTGGTGGATACAATTTCGGAAGAACCACAAGCAAGCCATATTCCCCAGTGCACCATGTGAACCTAGGGATCACGTGTGTAAGTGCAAGGGATAGATCTAGACACACATAAAAGGAAAGAAAATCTAAAAACAATACCCCAAGTTTCATCATTTGCAGCACACCATGGTATAAAATATTGTGGTGACCATGAGGAGGCTAAACAAAAGAGATTCAAGAAATATAAGTAAAAATCCAAAATAATCATTATTGACATGAATTTATCAAATAACTATTTCCAAAAGGGAGGACTCACAGATGAGATGCAATGTGTCTAACTTAAGGAAGGATGCATCCTATGTAGACTAATGGTGGGATGACAGGAAACTAACTAAGCAAAAAAGACACTTGAGAGAACAATCATGACAATGATATTATAGGATGATCATTGAAGCACTAGCTGAAGGGACATGATTTTGACACACAAAATTGACACCTATATACAACCGACACAAAAACCGCTATGAAAATTGAGATATATATAAGATTCAACAAAATCCCATATAATATACGGCAAGGAAAAAAGGAAAACCTATGTATGGGTGAAAACAATAGATATATCATTAAAATCGTATCCAAGACAAGTACAAGGAAGCTAACAGGGATGGAGGTAGATGGAGGATGGAGAAGCATGATAACTCTCAATATCATGCAAGCATATAGAACAAGATCTCAACGGATAATGGGATTGCCCCGTTATGCATGAAATTAATTTCTAGTTTTTCACCACACATGATCATCAAAGGCACCACCTTAAGTGGTTTTCACCATAGGATGATTTATTTCTCTTTACTATTTTTCTTGCTTTTTTTGTATTTTTCCTAATTTTTCAATTTTTATGTATTTTTTTATTTTGAGAAGTGGTGGTACACTCTCATGGATTATGCATAGAAACTCTTGAGATAAAAAATGTTAAGGGGGTCACTAAGGTTTTCCCCTTTTGGAGTAGATAACTAGTAGGATCATAAACCATATTTAGCAGTGACTACATATGGACCAATCCAATTAGGTTCAAACTTTCCTTTCTTGTCTCAATCTTGTTGGTTTCTTTTATTTTCTTTGAGAACCAAATCACCAACCTCAAACTCATGAGGGTTCTTCTTATAATATTTTTTAATCCTATTCTATTAAATATGGAGATGGTTATAGGCCTTTTGATGTTGCTCATCAAGTATATCTAAATGAGTAAGCCTCCCTACATGGTAATCCTTATCAAAAATGAAGTCTCTCAAAGAGACCTATAGAGATAATAGTTCAACCTTGATTGGTAAGATAGCTTTAGCACCATAAAAAAGGGAGTATTTAGTAGTAATATTTGGGGTATAGACAATATTATGGTAATCCTAGAGGGAACTTTGAAGGTGGAGATGTCATTCACGACTAGTGTCATTGACAACCTTTTTGAGGATGCACAAAATAGTTTTATTGGTTGCCTCAGCTTAGCTATATTCTTGTGGATAATATAAAGAGGACCAATTGTCGTGGATATGGAATGTATGTATCAATCAAGTCCTATACATATTATTTTTTGAAAGGATTACCATTTTCATTGAGGATTGTGGAAGGGACTTTGTAGTGGAAAATTATATGGTATTGGATAAAATTGGAGATTTGGGCTCTAGTGGTAAGGGTGAGTGGAATGAATTCAACCCATTTGGTGAATTACTTAGTGAAAAAAATAATATAATTATGGTTGTCAGAGGATGAGGGGTGGATCATGAAAAAGAGTTTGAGGATCCATGTAGAAAAATGTCATGGTGCAGCCATAGGTTGAAGATCTTATGTCAGTGTATAAATAAATACCACCCTCTCAATATTTTTTTGGCTAGGATATGTCTACTAGTATGAGAACCATAGGCTATAGAATGCACTTATTTCATTGTAAGAGTAGCCTCAGTGGAATATAGACATCTAGCAAGGACATCATGATATCCATGACAATATAGATTCTCCTATGATTGTATATCATAAATAACATCATATGAAGTTTTGGTGGTCATTATAGGAAATATTGGATAGAAGGGTATCATCTTTAAGATATGTATAAGTATCTTGGTACCATGATGATTGAGTACCAATGAAATTGCACACTATTTCAATATTAGATTTTTAAAATGCATGTTGATTAAGTTGCTTGACTAGAAATTCATAACATGGGTTATCAACCTATATGTCTAGGAGAGACCCTATAATTTCCATTGCACAAAATGCTCTATTTTGTACTCTAGGGAGCTAATCAAAGATGATGGATGAGAAAACTTTCTTGAGATCATCTATCATTCACTTATAAGACAAAATTTTGTCATCCTTGGTGTGGTAGTCATCATTAACCTATCTAATGTTAAGTGAAGAATCACCATAGACCTGCATTTCTTTAATATCCCATTGGATGATTATTTTAATACCTATGATGAGACCTTTATACTTATAAATATTATTGTTACACACAAAATTTATCTTGAAATATTTAAGAATGAATTATCCTTGGGAAGTGATAAAGTGAATACATGTCCCCGATCTTTTTTGAGTATGAGAACCATCAAAATATAGTTTCTATAGGGGTTGCACTTTGATTTTACAAACATACTTATTAGGAAACTCTATAAAAAATAGATAAGCATCCACAAGATGTTTGTATACAAGATTATTTTCTATCACATATCCTTTAACTATTTTTCTATCTATGTGTAGACACCTAAATATGATTAAAACATCTAATCATATTTAGTGCCTTCTAGGACATATCAGCTATGTAATAAATCATTACCTAATTGATCTATTTCATCCCCTAGCCCTAATTAATTCAATTAATTGGGTATAGTCCTGATTAATTATTAAAAGAAACCAACAGCTTAATAATTAATTAAAACCTTATTCCCCTATTATTGAATGAATGTGTTATTTATTTAATTCAATTCATTAATATTCCCTTTAACCCCTAACCTAACCTATCCAAACCACCTAACCTTGAGTTCTAACTCAACCCAACCTCTTCACACATGCTAACCTAACCAATCCCAACCACCTAACCCTAAGTTCAAACTAATTCCAACCTCTTCACCCTTTCTAAACCTATCTTAAACCCTAATCCTAATCCTAAACTCTCCCTAATGATGTCACATTCCTAATCTTTGGATTAGGAATTCAATCCCTTCATCAAATTCAAATTTATCAATCCATCCTCATCCAAGTGCATTTAATGCTCTTAAATCCTCATTAATGCCTCTTACACTCCTCATTAAGGCTCTTACACCCTCATTAATAACCTTATCTTCTAGAGTCTTCTTGGATCTCTTCCCTAAATGGTCACATTCCTCCCTCTTTTCAACCCAATCATATTGTGACACTTGTCACAATATGATGCACTTGAAGAAGCACAATCCATGTTCTCTCTTTTAGGTGCATCTGGGCCTCCTCAGGATTGCATCTTGACCCTTGATTCCTCACTCATTTTCTATAAAAGAAACCTTATTCCTTCATAATTTCATCCACCTTCCATGTAGATTTATAATGTTATTTTGTGAGAAAATCATAAATACATCTTTTAGAGAAGAGTTATAATGCCAGTTTGAGATCATAGTGTGAAGCTTGAAGCACATCCATGAGCACACATCCACAACAAATGGACAAATCCAATGAACAAAATGGAGTTTGAATGAGCTTGTAGGAGTTTTGCACTTTCTTCATTTAGCTTATTTCAAGTTTTCATTTTATGTCTTAGCATGTATGTAGCTTAGATTCTTAGTTATTGGATGCTTTATTTATTATTGTGCTCCTTTATAACTAATTTCCATAGCTTACACTATGTATTGTATGTCAAAATAAACTAGAAGCGTAGCCCATTTTGTCAAGCAAATTGTGAGGCCATTCTTTGAGAAAAAATATTTCAAAATATCAATCCTACATATGAGTTGTACTATGTGACTAAGCATATGGTGTCTAAGATTTGGGGATTAAAAGACTACAACTAGGAATTCCTTTTATATGGGAATACTATTGAGATCATATCCCACCAATGTATGACCGATGTAGTATATTGATCATTCTTTACCTTGATCATCATGTTGGGCCAAGAGCGCCCCCAATGCCACTGATGTAACTAAGATGTACAAAAGAAGTGGTCATCCTAGAATTGGTGGTTCCAAGATAGGTGGATGTGCTAAATATTCCTTTATCTTATCAAAACCTTGTTGGCAAAGAACATCCTATTTGAAGGTTGTATTTTTTTCCCAAGAGATGTTTGAAATGATGACACATGTATGCAAGTTGGGAAATCAAATGTTACACAGATTAAATTTTACCTTGGAGAGTGTACAAATTTTTGAGTGTTTTGGGATAACTCATCTTTGGGATAGATTTGACCTTTTTAGGATCTACCTCAATCCCCTACTTTGATACAAAAAAACCTAAGGAGTTTACCAGATGTGACTCCAAAGATGTATTTATTAGGATTCAATCTAAGATTGTATTGTAATAAACATTCAAATATGTGTTCCAATATGGGAGGGATTTCTACTCTTGTCTTGGACTTTATTAGGAGATCATCCATGTAATCCATCATTATATTGTAGATTAAGTCATGAAATATCAGTTTCATTGTATGTGGATATGTGACACATGCATTCTTGAGACCAAATGGAATTACCTAGTAACAAAAGGTGCCTCATGTAGTGGAAAATGTTGTCTTATGTTGGTCTACCTTAGAAATATTGATTTGGTTATACCATAAAAAAAATTCCACAAGGGAAAGAATTTCATGTTCGGTTATCAAATCTACAAGAATATCAATATTTGGGAGTGGAAAATCATCTTTTGGACATGCTTTATTGAAATCTCTAAATTTTATAAAAAAAATTGATATCACCATTTGGCTTTTAAATTGGTACCATGTGTTGGAAATGGGTTGAGTAACTAAGAGGGGAGGGGTGAATGAGTTACCACAAAAACAAATCTAAGCCCCTTAGATGTCTTAATAAAACTTATCACTGTTACTCAGTTAACAAAGATATTTTGTTATTACTCAGTCAACAAAGCAATCTTAAGATATTAAATATTATTATCCTTTAGTGATTAAGTGCAAAAACATAAAACACAAATCAAATAACACGTACATAGATGACACAAAAATTTAATGTGGAAACCCAATTTGGGAAAACCACCAATTGCAACTAGTTACTATTTTTCACTCTTCTGAAGTGAGCCCTGTTAGGAGCCAACCCTATTAAAGGTTACAAAACACACTACTAGGTGTGGCCTTATTAGAGGATTTAATCACCCTGTTAGGAGTGGCCTTGTTAGAGGTCTTCAAACACTTCAATGTAGAAATTCCACCTTGTGAGAGGATTTATGAAAGACTATTAAGTCTACTCTGTAAGATATTTGGATCACTGCTACAATTGTTAGAGAGTAACATTGGATTGACCTGTTTGAAGAAGTAACTACTTTTGCTAATTTAGATCTCTACTCTGGCTTTAAACTAGATCCTCACTGATCGAATATTCTATTGCAGCTTGGTTTTTGATATTTTGTCCTTAATCATAATTCCATCTAATTTTTCCTTCACTGGCTAACTCATCCTTAATAGAAATGTAAACCATTTCATCTTCATCTTCATCACTATCAAAATCTTTAGCAATATAACAAGATTTCTTACCTTTGTCCTTATAGATTTTGTAACTTTTGAAATATTTATTGCCTTTGTATTTGTTGAATTTTCTCTCACCTTTGTCTTCCTTGTTTGGACACTTAGCAGCAATGTGACCAACCTCATCACATGAAAAGAAAATCAATGTTATTCTTCCTTTGTACTGTCCTTTTCCTTTGGCAGCTCTCTTTGCAAGTAGTGCTTCAATGATTTCTAGATATTCATCATCAAAATCATCATCACTATCACTGTCAATCTATTTTCCTTTTGAGTTTCTATTCATCTTACCAAGGTTTAATTTTTCGTTGAATGCAGACTCAAAATTGCTAGGATTAGGAGATTAATTGTCAAAATTGTCCAACTCAAAAGTTGTAAGCCTTCCAACCAGTGCATCTAGAGTTATATTATTATTGCACCTCATCTCTTGAATAGATAAAACTCTAATTGCATAGATAGGAAGTAAAGTTCTCAATACCTTACTAACCATTGTTTTGTCCTCAATTTTTCCACCGGTAGCTCTGATGGCACTAACACTTTTCTTGATTCTTTCACTGTATTTGTTAATGTCTTCTCCTTCTTTCATTTTCATCTAATCAAATTGACATCTAAGAATCTCTAATTTAGCTATCTTTACATTGTCATCTCCTCCATGGATATCATGTAGTTTCTTCCACATATCATAGGTAGTAGGTCAGTCCTTGACTTCATCAAATTCTAAATATTTGAGTGAAGAAGCTATATCAATCATCATTATGTTATGATTATTCATGTCCACCATCTGATCCACAGCCATAGGTCTTGGTGGTTCCACATATTTTTGATCCAAGAATTGCAAACCAGTATCTCCAATAATAGATAGATGTAGCCTCATCAACTCTTTCCATGCAGCAAAGTTGTCTTTGTTAAGCTTGGAGATCTCCCTTCTGTAAGACATCTTTGATCTTTAGCTTAGGCCTTAAAACCTTCCCTGAAAGAACCAAATGCTATGATACCAATTGTTGGAAAGGGGTTGAGTAACTAAGAGGGGAAGGGTGAATCAGTTGCCACAAAAACAAATCCAATTCCCTTAGATGTCTTAATCAAACTATCATTGTTACTTGATTAACAAACATATTATGTTGTTACTCAAACAACAAAGAAATCTTAAGATATTAACTATTATTATCCTTTAGTGATTAAGTGTAGAAACATAAAACACAAATTAAATAACATGTACACAGATTACACCAAGATTTAACGTGGAAACCCAATTTGGGAAAACCACCAATTGCAACTAGTTATTGTTTTTCACTCTTCTGAAGTGAGCCCTATTAGGAGCCAACCATGATAAAGGTTACAAAATAGACTGTTAGGTGTGACCCTATTAGAGGATTTAATCACCTTGTTAGGAGTGGCCTTGTTAGAGTTCTTCAAACACTTCAAAGTAGAAATGCCACCTTGTGAGAGGATTTATGAAAGAATGTTAAGTCTACTATGTAAAGATATTTGGATCACTGCTACAATTTTTAGAGAGTAATAATGGATTGACCTATTTGAAGAAGAAACTATCTTTTTTGATACATATCTCTAATCTGGCTTTAAACTAGATCCTCACTGATTGAATATTCTATTGCAGCTCAGTCTTGGATGTTTTGTCCTTAATCAAAATTCCATCTAATTTTGCCTTCACTCTTCATATCAAAACTCACACATTCAACCCAAACTTGACCTTGTATATATATGATAATCCTTGTCAAGTCGGCCTGAATAACCTTCCAAATAAGTAATAAAACTTAAGTCTTTTGGCTGCATATAACCAATTAAACATAAAGTGTAAACTTTTGTTAGTCGGTTGACACTAAATATATAACTCAATTAACACTATAATCCTTCAGTGCCTGACCATTACTGAAATCCCTAAGTGAACTCGGTTAGAAATAAAAATAACTTTGACTAATATTGAGTCTTCTTCAATTACTATGCTTAGTTTAGGTATATACATTTGTGTAACATCACTATATTTGTGTATACATCAATGACAATACATAATTGAATAATTGTCTTCAACACCATGTTGGATACACACTCTGAAAAATCAATGGGGTGAATGATCTTGGCCTCCAATATTTTTTCTAGTTCTACCTTAACTAGGATGACCACACAAGGATGCGTCTTTCAAAGTTTTTGCTTGACTAGTTTAGCATTCAATTTAACTGCAAGATAATGTACCACAAGATATGTATCAAGGCTAGGCATGTCATCATATATCCATGAAGATTTAATATCCCACTTGCATAAGGGTTGGGTAAATAATTGTAACTCATCCTTAGATAGAGAAGCTACCACATAAGTGATGTGCGAGTGTTCAAAAATTCCTAGATTGATTTCTCTTGTTTCATCTATCAGAATGGATGACATTTCTATGTAATACTTATCCATGATAGGAAGATGAAAATACTCATCTTTTGGTGCCTCAGTGAGGTTTTCACTAAAAGATATGCCCTTTATTTTTACTATTTTGAGGTCTAAGGGTGCCTTGGAAAGGTTTTCACTCATAGACTCTTGATTTTGACTTTTTTTTTCAATTTTTTGGCTAAGGATATCCTCTTCCCTGAAGTACACTTGGGAATCAAGTTTGTATACTATGTACATATTTGGATCATAATAGGGTGGATATTCAATGACACCCATGAATTATAAGAGTGCTACATCACTTTGGAAAGTATCTAGATGTGCAATAGTTTGTCCCCATTCAATGAGGTTAGGATGGAAAAGTGGTAGACCAATGAGGAGTAGGGAGGTGTTGAATAAGAATGAAGTACAAAATAAGGAAGAGGTTTCTATATTTTTGTAGGATTTCTTAACAACCTCTTTGAGTATGTCTTTGATTTCAATGTAGTCACTCTCCACATTTTGAGAGACACTAGCTAAAGTTGAAGTGTCATTATAGGAACTTCCAAAACCAAGCCCCTAACTATCAACATTAAGAGGGGGATCAAGTGGTTTTCTCATACATTTTTCCTATTTTCCTATTCCATCACCTTGATAGTCTCATTTTATTGTAGCTAACTCATGGGAAACTATATATTTACCTTTGAAGTAGGCAAGGTGGGACTCATTAGTAGTAGGGGGATCTTTGTAGAGCCATTGAATTATGTCTTCCTCTATCATTTCATTGTTAAGCTCTCCATGATATTGGAATGTTGTAGAACCAAACTCTCTAACTGTAGATTCTTTCTTCTTCTTCTCTTTGTTAGGTTTGCAATACAAATGAGAATCAAGAGGTAACATCCCTAAAATGAAAGTTCCCTCAAGGGCATATTCCCTATAACCAGCATCATTGATCTTTAGTTGGGAAAAAGATGATGAGATTGAATTTTTCTCTTTTATAGCACCAAGTATGGTATTAAGGTCAACATATGAGGATGATGGGGTGGTGCGAGGTGTTCCAAATTCTACCCTAGGACAGTGGTGTGAATATGGGGATGATGCCTCAAGAAAGTGATAGTACTCAAATGGTTGTGCAATTCCATGAATGGTGATTTTATAGCCTTGGTATGGAAACTTAAGGCATTCATGGAATGTGGATGGTACTAATTGCATTCCATGAATGCATGGGCATCCAAGGAGATTAAAGAATGGAATATATAGATCAACAACATCGCATAATGTATTCTGAATTGTTGGACCCAACTAGATAGGGAGATTTATCATACCTACTGAACTTCTTTTAACATTGTCATATGCCTTTATGGTGATAGTATGACTATACATATCTACAATAGTGTACCTCACTTGAGTCACAAATTTTAGTGTACAAATATTTAAGGCAGAACCATTATCAATCAATACTTAATTGACCTTCCATTTCTTTATGATAACATCAAAGTTTATGGGATGAATGTGATTAGGATCAGGAATCATGGCATAAGATTGGGTGAAACTAAGGTGATATATGGACAAGAGATGCACTAACATAGCTTAGAATTGGGTAGGGTCAATTATTTGGGACACATGCCTCTTGCAAAGTGTGTGTTAGAATATCTTAGTGGACAGGTGAGGATTTCAAAAGATTCAAAATAGAGATTTGTGTGGGAATATTCCCTAAGTGCTCTAAGATATTATATTGTGAAGGCATAAGATCTTGTGGAGGGATAGGAGCTAAAGGAACAAGAACTGGCATGTAAGCTTGTCTAGTAGTGGATGCACATTCTATATCTAGCTCATTTAACACATATCATTTTGACATGATGATGTGCTTGATTTATGCACATGATGGCATTTCCATAATCAAATGGGACAACATTAGAATCGATGTGATTGGTGGTATGGTAACCTCCTTCATTTTATGCTATAGCTTCCCCTTGACAATTAGGAAAAGTATCCTTGTATAATGTTGGTAAATAGATTGTTCTTTTTTCTTTAACTCTAGAATACACAAATATTTAAGAACAATTAAATACAACAGTTGGGAAATCGTGACCAAACAACTAATCTCCCTCTGAATTTAAAAGTGTAGCTCCCTTAAGTAAATGATATTCAATGAATATTGATCTTTCCTATTCTAACAGGGGTATGTCCTTGACCCGAGAACAAAAGAGGTAAACCAAGCTAAACCAAGATAGGAAATAGCTCAGGCAGGATAAATTCAATTCTAACTTTAGCCAATTTCAATATTTCATCAATCATATGACTTCTTAAAATTGGTAATGCAATAACCAATAATGAAAATGTAGATGCAAGACTTAAAGATTTAATGATGAAATGACAATGAATCAATCCAATTCATAGGGACATCTTCCAGACTTAGAATAACACTAGATTATTCCCTAATTGGCTATATCAAATCATAACATAGAATTCAGGTTCAACCACAAATTGTAAATCTAAATCTAAAGAAACATTCAAATTTAATAGATAGATAGATGCAATGCAATGGAGCAATTAAAGAAATGGCATTCAGACATACAAATTTGACTCAGCAAAATGTTATCTTTTACACCAAAATTTAGCCGACCTTTTTATTGATTTTGGAAATAATACATATAGAGCTACAGAGTTGGACCCTCACAAAAAGAGGCAACCAAAATAGTTCAACTTCCTCAACCAGAAATGATAAACAATAGTTTATCTGTTACAATATTATCAAAATTTAGCACAAGTGGGAATCTATCTAAGCATTGGTTTACTTCCCCTTGTCTAATATAGCCCTATAGGTGGTGACAGTTGTAATGATTGGGATGAGCTCTTCATGCCTATTGATATGGACATTGGTATATTGAATGAGCCATCTGGAATGTTCTTTGGCCAAGATTTTGATTGCATTTGTCTGATCTTTTAGCTCGTCCATGGCTTTAAAGATACATCTGCTCAACTGCTGGAGTTATGGCACCTTGTCCAAATGGGAGGAAGGTTGTTCTACCAGATTATGCACATAATCAAAAAATTATTTATGCATGTTAGCTACTCTAAGTATTTGTTTCCCTAGACCACTGGTCTATGATTCTGTGTGCAAACCCTGAAGGAGTTTAAAATCTTTGCTTTGTTCTTCCTTGATCTTGACATCTGTCTATTGTAACCCTGTCTCAACTTGTATGATCATCTTGGTCTTAAACTCTAGACTTTGAAGCCATTCAATCAAAGGCTCATCTCCTTTCTATAATATCTTGGCCTTTAGAACCTTCTTGGTCTTCATCTTAACCACCACATGTAGCATCACTATACATTCTTGACATCTCACTCTCTCTAATGTGAGAGTTTGTAGATTCTTGTCAATGTTAATCCTCTTTGTTCCCAGCCTTAGGAGAGCATTACCCAGTTGCTCAACAACTACCAGTCCCTCAGATTTGATTCTCTTAATCCACCTCTTGCTAATCTATCTGAAGTGTCTGTCCTCTTGTAACTTGGCTATAATGGCCTGGTTCTTCGTAGTACTGGGATTAAAAGTGGTCTGGGTACTGGGAACACTTTCTATCAGAGTGATGAGCTATCTGATGAAGCTAGTTAGCTTAGCTACTTCTGCTTTGAGTTGAACTTTAGTAGTTTTGAGCTCCTCGAGCTCTTCCTCTATCACCACATTGGTGGACTTCCATAGTCTACCTTGGTGTCATGCTGAGAAAGCCCCATGTCAAATGACTACAACTAAAAATTAGAGGCAGTCATATCTTTGATTCTACCCTCCTTGGTAGGATTGGCAACCTCCATAGTGAAATGCCATGTTTCAGGATCCTAACCTAGTTTAGACATTGTCTTCACTTTCTTTACTTTACTCACTGAAGTGCTAGGTTGCAAGGCTCGAGAGAGAGTATCTTTGCTGGAAGTTCCTTCCTCTGCCCTCTTCCTTTTTTTCTCTAAAGTATGTTCTATCTAGGATTCATCACTGGTAACCTTGGAAGTAGAAACCAACTCTTCCATGAATAGATTCCTAATGACTAGAGGAATAGCTTTAGGCCTGTAAGCTAATGGATCTGCTAATGTTGGAGAAGAGGAGACCAATCTGATGACTTGAGAAACTTCTTGTTGCTTCTCAACCCTCTCATCTGATTCTGTGGCTGAGTTATTGGAAGTATCCTCACCCACTTCTACTACAACAAGGGACCCTCACCTTGGGGTATCTTGGGTCAAAGTGTCAACTTGTGTATCTATAGCAATAGCTTTAGCTAATTTCTCAGGTCTTGCACCTTTAGTGGTCTCTTCTGTTGACTTAGCCAGGTCTGTAGAAACTTCCTCTTCTGTCAACCCGATGTCTAGAAGTGGGCCTTCTCCACATGTCTTCTTTGGTGTGATCTCTTTCTTAGGAGGTTCATCACCTCCACCGGCTGGCTAAGATGAATCTTTGGCCATAGTCAGGAGTATTACTGAAGAAGTTTCTGCAATTTTCAAATATCTTTTGTCAGGGTCCTTTGAGTAGGAGGCTTCCTTTCTGATCTCTTCCTTCTGCCTGCAATCCATTTGACCAACTTCTCTATTCTTTTGTAAATCCCACCCATCAAGGTCTCTAGGTCATTAATGGTCTACCCTAGCATGGGCTCGAAGCTTATAGGGAGTGTTTTTATCTTATCCAAATATGTATTATCATACATATGCTTGTCATCATCTTCCAGTCCCTCCACAACAATGTTAACTTTGAACCTTTTGATTTTTTCAATAGTTAACCTGGCATAGAATCTCTCTCTGCTCTCCAAGTCATCTTTGCAATTAGCTCAGTAGTCTTCCATATCATCAACATGATGAATTGCATGACTCATTTGTAGGAAATCTTGGGCATAATTTGCAGGATCATACTACAGCATCATAACATCATATGTCTCTAATGAAAACCTTTTTGAGAATGCTTTCATAACATTCTTCACTTCGGACTGGGACGCACAACTATAGGCTCCAATAGTCATCAGGAAATCATAGTCCTTCTTCTTAGCATTGGTGCAGATTAGATTCACTTAGAGTGCCTGCCTCATCACGTCCACTATCATGATCATATCATCAGGGTATCTAGGTAGCTTCAAAGGGAAGTCATCAAATCCTGCAAAACAAAGATATGAGAAATCCATAAATTGAATGAAAAAGCACCCAAATTGGCTGATAAAAGCCATGGCTTCAGGAAAAAATCTCCTTTTTGGATAACCTTGTAGCTCCCTGCATAGTCTCATTGTAAATGCATCATTAACTCTAAGATATTCAGCATAACTGTTATGTACTTGGAGACATGGGAAAAATTCATAGCTTTTAACATCATTTGGGAACTCTTAGAATCTAAGAAGCCCTAGCCAAATTTGAATTATGGCTAATATATATATATATAAGGACTGAAGACATGTAGAACTCATTCTGAAGCTTAGCTCTACTTAGGGCACTGGAGAGATTTTCTCTTACCATGAGGGCCCAATCAATGAAGTGGTGTTGAGAACAAATCACCTGAACCAAGAAGAAATGGTACTCAATGAAATTCAGTGTGTCACTCTCACCTCAAATTCTATGGAACAACACCAAAATATCTACAATCTCTGGCTTTAGATTCATGCCGTATAATGTTTTGGGCAACTTGCCTTTGGTGCTGCTCGACTCTTGAAACCATGACTTCATTATTTCTCTCTTCCACACTGCCTTCTTTGCTACATATTTGGTAATATTCTGACTATATGTCATTTCTAAATATTCATCCTACTCTAGAATATGCAAGGAATTCTAGACAGAATCTCAATCAATGGATAGAAGCACCATGTCGTTGGGCAGGAGGATTTTCTTGGTATCAGGATTGTACCGGGCTATGCACTCTTGAACAAGCTTAGGAGCTTGAATGGAAATAGGAAAATTGGAAGCTTCTACCAACCTTCTCTCCTTTAACTTCTCAGTAATAGAGTGCATCTGGTCTACCTTCAATCTATTTTGTAAGTTCTACATATCAAATAACTTCAAGGAGGTGCCCATAATCTTATGCCAATCAGATGTTATGTCATTCATCCTGTCAAACCCCGTGAACTTAGTAGCCATGCTTCAACTGATTCTAACTTGGGATTAGGGATATCTCTCAAGAACACAAAAACAAGGAATAACTATAGTCAAGAGCTTCAGATTCAGACAATTCAACAAACAGATGGTAGATCCTATTTGTAATACCTCACTGATTTTATAACTTTTGAATTCTTACTGTTTAATGGCTGACTTCCTATGCCACATGAATGAAAAGACTAAGACATTAATGAAAAAGTCCGTTATGGGGTAAAATAGCTTTATTTGAATTAATTACTTTTACTCCAATGGGCCATTAAGAAATATCCTTTCACTTTAGTAACCATAATGGTAACTTTCTAGAGGTAGCGAAAAATCACTTTTATGCTTCCCTTTCGGTGGAGAAATGCCTTTGGAGCATTCTCTACTCAAAAATCTGCTAGAGGATAATTTCAGCTCATCAAGATGCTAAAATGGAATGTCTTGACTTCATCAATTCTCTTTATACCTTGGATTACTTAAGAGATTGATTACTGCTCAAGAATCCTTCACTTTAATGGTTTAACAGAAAATGCACCCCGCAGGTCAAAACCCGCCCATTGGGGTAGCGGGGAAGCCATTTTCCTCTTTTCTTCCAATAAGCTTACATCTTGACTTCTTCCTCATTCAATCATTCATTTTTCTTGAAATAGATTTGATTTGAATGCCCAAAGCTTTCTTATTCCCAAATCTCTCAATTTTAACTTTCCCTCACCTCTGATACTTTGAATTCTTTTAGTTGCGTAAAACGCACTCTGCAGGTGATTTTCTACCAAGGAGAAGTTCAGAACCAATTTTCTGCCAAAGCTACGAAAGGGAATGATTAAGGAAAAATACTTGAACTACAAGTAAAACCAATGTTAGAATCCTTCGAAACATGACCTTTATCAGATTTGGAAACCTAAACTACCCAATGAAACATGATCTCTGATACCAATTCCCTCTGGCTCACAAAAGAGAAGGAAATTTAGGGACATTTGATAAAGGCCTCCTAGCCTAAGAGGATAGCTATACTTAGACTCAGGACTCATACAAAGCTTTCAAGACCACCACTACATATTAAACATCCACTTTTTCTCAAAGGTATGCAAACCAAAAGTGAGGCAACAGCTGGCTCTGTCTGGGACTTGGACATTCACATGTCCAAGCAAGGAATCCAAATCTTTGGTTTTGCAAAGCACAACAAAAGGTGGCTCACAAAAAAAATAAAGCAAGAAACAGAAAGGAAAGCAGAAAGGAAACCTAACTAAGGAAAACAAAAACAAGAACTAAACATAACTATTGTACAATACAGGGGTTATCTTTTTTAAATTTAGGTCTAATACAGCTTCAATTCCTAACCATTATATGTTAGGGGTATTGCTTCACCATTTGAGTAAGTTAGCTTAAAATAATTCCTCTCGAATGCTTGTTGGATCTTAAAGGGTCCTTTCCAAAATGTTTCAAATTTCCCATGATTACCTTTGGGTGCCCTGTGCTTGTCCCATAACAGCACCATATCTCCTTCCATAAATTTCCAAAGTCTGTTCTTTCTATCAAACAAGTTCTTCACATGCATTTGATGTTGTGTGATATGGTCTACCATTTTCTCTCTTTCATCTTCAAGTTTGTTCAAGTAAAGAATCATCTTTTCTAAACCATCTTCATATATACCATCTTCTATTGTTGTTCACAGTTTTCAAGTCGCCAGTTCTAATTGTAATGGAAGACTGGCTTCAATTTCATAGACAAGTTCAAAAGGGGATACACCGATGGCTCTTTTAGGAGTCACTCTATCTACCCAAAGAGCTTCATAGATTTTATTGTTCCAAGTTCTCTGGTTGTCTTCTACAAGATTTTTCATGATTCTCACCAAATTTTTATTACTGGACTCATCTTGACCATTTCCTTGAGGGAAATACTCAGACGAGTGACTGATCATAATGCCATACTCAAAACAAAATTTGGTAATTTCCTAAGAAGAAAAGTATGCGGCATTATCCATAACTAGCTTAATAGGCACACCAAACCTTACTAGGATGTTCTCTTTGATAAACTCACATACTACCTTTGAAGTATTTTTCTTGGTTGCCTTCACCTCCACCCATTTAGTGAAGTAGTCAGTCACAGTGATTATGTAGGTACGGCCCGTGCTAGATGTGGAATTTATAGGACCAATAAAATCAAAACCCACTGCTAAAAGGGACCCTCAATTATCACTAGTCTTAGGGGTAGTGCTGTTAACTGTGGCTTTCCAGTAAACATTTTACATTTCTCACATCTTGCTACCCAATGATATGCATCTCTGAACATTCTTGACCAGTAATAGCACTGTCTCAATATCTTGAATGCAATAATGGATGAGGAGAAGTGTCCCTTGTAAGCTTCATCATGGAACACCCTTAACAGCTTTTCTTGTTGTTGTTTGTCGATGCACCAGAGGAAATTTCCATCTATAGACCTCTTATACTATCTATCCTCCCAAATTATATATTTAGAATCTTTTAGCCTTAGATCTCTTCTTTGCTTCAAAGTCAATCCTTCAGGGCATTCACTATGTGTTAAGAAATACATAATATTTTCAAACTAGGGATCTTGCATGCTTACTGTGAGGACCTATTGTGTATTTTTGGGGTCTTCATCCACTCGGTTTTCTGCTATCACTTTGCAAAATGCATTTCCTCTCACCAATTTAGTGGGCTTTATTTCTATGTCATACTCCTAATTTTTATCCACCCACGCTCCTCTGTTATTACATCCCACGTCCTGCTAAGTCAATATGCTTTTTACTGCAATATTAGGCACATATACAAGAGAGTGAGAGTGTAAAATGTAGAATTTGAAATTGTTTAAATCATTTACTACTGCAAAAGCATGTTTTTCAGTCTGAGAGTATCTCAGCTCATGATTTTTTAGAGGTGTACTCATAAAAGTGATAGGAGCTTGGACTCCTTCCTCATTTTCTTGCATGAGATAGCTGATAGAGTGTGTTCAGAAGAATAACAATAAATTATGAAATCCTTCTTGTAATCTGGATGACATAACACTGGGGCATTGGCTATGGTGTTCTTGATGCTTTTGAAAGCTTGTTTACCAGAGTCATTCCACTTGAAATTTACATTTCCTTTCATCATGTCTACTATGCACTTGGTAATCTTAGAAAAATTTGGAACAAACCACCTGAGAAAGTTTACCTGAACAAAAAATGATTTCACTCCAGTTGTGTTCACAGGTAAGCTCAATTGTTGGATTACTCTCACCCTTTCTGGTTTAATTCTTATGCCTTCCTGGGAAACAATGTGACCCAGTAATTTCCCTTCAATCACATAGAAAACTAACTTTTTGGGATTCAATGAAATCTCATCCTCTCTACACCTTTGCAATACTCTCCTTAAATCATTTATATAATCTACTCTCTTTCTGGAAAACACAGTAAGATCATGTAGATACATACCAATTATTTTGTTCTTCATATCACTGAAAGAAAGATCAATACCTCTCTAAAAAGTAGCTCCCGCATTGATCAACCCAAATAGCATTATGTGGTATGTGAAAGTTCCCCACTGAGTAGTGAAAGTAGTTTTGTGCTTATCTTCTTTCTCCACTTCTATCTAGTTGTACCCCAAGAATCCATCTAACATGGACATCATCTCAGCTCTGGCTACAGTCTGCAATAAGTGATCCATGTTAGGGAGAGCATATTTGTCTTTCAAGGAAGACTAGTTAAGATTTTTGAAGTCTACACAGATCCTTATTTCTCCATTTTTCTTCCTCACAGGTACTATATTCACCACCCAGGTAGAGTGATGGATAGGTTAGATAATCCTTTCTTTAGGCATTTTATCCACTTCCTTAAATATTGCATCAACAACTATGGGATTGTAATTCCTTTGTTTCTGCCTGAACGGGGCAGCCTCAGGTTTTAAGGAAATCTAGTATTTGAATTTACCGTTCATAAATATTTTTAGATCTTCATAACTCTAGGCAAAAATTTCTTGGTATTCCAAGAAGAGTTTCCTAACCTCTTCCCTTTCTTCTTTAGTGCAGCATTTCCTGATATTGATCATCTTGGGATCCTTTTCACTTCTGATATTAATTATTTCATACTCACTAGTGGTGGGACCTCTTTCAATTCTCTTCTTCTTAACAAAAGTATCATTTCTATTGAAGATTTTTTCAAGTGTAACTAAGTGGGGAGGGATGATATTACCTTGTAGATGGATGATATCTGACTTGTCTTTCTTCTGCTTGCCATGACAGTTTCCTTTGTGACTATTAGGGGCATCTTTATGGAAGTCACCACCACTCTCCAAGAAGAGAAGGAGGTTCTTTTTTTCCTTGAACACCTACCAATCTTCCACATTATCAGTTACAGATGGTTGATACATAACCTCTACCTGGTACTTCTTATCTTTGAACTCTAGGTGAGGGAGGAGTAATGAGGCTGACACTGCTAAAGAGTATGCTTTGGAATTCAATTCTCTCAGTACATATTCAATAAAGAACACATCCAATGCTTCTATTTCATCCCATACTTTTTTTCTGTAGTTCTTCAATCTATGATTCTTTACAGGGTGTTGGTTTTTAACTTGGCGTATAATTAGCTCAGCATCACCCCAGGCTCTCAAAATTTTCAAGCCCTTTTCTTTTGCAGCAATGATTCCTAACATCTCAGGGCTTCATACTTGGCTATATTATTGGTGTTTCCAAACTCCAATTTATATGACATGGGCTCACATGTGCCATCTGGTGATATCAGGACTACACATGCACCAGATCCTGACAATGCACAACTTCCATTGAATTTGAGGGTCCAGATTTCTGAAGGCATTTCTTTAGCGGAAGATTGATCTTCTTCTTCTCCTAGTTCATTTTCCTCATCATGACCATCTGTAAATAGCATATAATTGCCAAATTCTAAATCTTGATATAGAATCTGGGCTTTGGGATCATCAGACTTTAGCACTGTGAATTTTTCTTTCTCTTCAGGGACTAGTTTTATCTTTTTACCACCCACTGGGATCAGAGCTTGAGACCAATCTAGCTTTATTTCTCCTCCTAGGTCTCTGCAAAAACTCCTTCTTAGCAACAAACTATAACTAGCAGGTATGTCAGCAACAAGTATTGTTAACAGCATTTTCTTTTTAGGATGTGCTACTAGAGCCACTTGGGCATCTTTGATTTGCCCAACTAGGGGTACTTTTTTTGAATCCATAGAGTAACACCTACCATGGGCTTTAGTGAGGGTAAGTCCCAAGGCTTTAGCTACAGTTGATCACATGACATTGTCTGAGGCTCTAGAGTCTATTACGCAATTGCTTAATTTGCAACCATTAATATACAATGACACATAGAATGGGTCAGGCTTTTGGCCTGGGAAAGTGGCCAACACAGATGGTTCACCTTTCTTAATTGGGTCTGCAAATATAGACTCATTTTCTATGGTAGTCATGGCATTTTGATTTACATTCTGACTCCCCTCTTTACAGTAATCTACAAGCTTTTGAAATTCTACAGTATTAGACTTAAGATAGTCTATGGGGGAAATTTGAATTCTAGAATCTCTACAGAATTGAATAATATCAAAAGATCTTTGTTCCTTACTCAGTTTTAGGATCCTTACTCCTTGGTTGGCCTCCTTAGAATTGGAATTAGATGCCTCGTTATTCTTTGGTAGAGATGTGGAAGCAGGGCCTTTATCTTTCTAACTTTGGGTTAAGACTGTATAGGAGGTCACATCTATGGTAGAATAACATGTTTCTCCCTATTTTCAATCTAATTCATACTCTAAATATAATTTTTTAGAGTCACCATGTGAATATGAATCTGGTTTAGCTCCAGACACTCCAGTATTCCATTCGTCAATCTAATGCATTTGCCAAGCATGAGCTACATCAGAATAGCTTTCTCTATCATGATTCGTAGTTAAATGGAAGGCACACATGTTTCCCCTTTTAGGAGGAGCTTCTATAGCTAACCTATGTGGTGGGGCAGTCAACTATAATGCCTTTCCATTGACATTCCTCCCTTCATTATTTCTCCTAGGTTGTTCTTGAAAGTTTCACTGATAGGGATTATTAAATCTAGGAAGCTGCCTCTTGAAGGCGATGAATTCATTGGATAATTTTTTAATCATCTCATCTAATGATGTGGTGTTTCTAGTAATGGCTCTAGATTATATCTCTCTTTTCCATTTTCCCACCGATATCATGTGATCTTCTAACTCTACCGCAGTCCTTTGGGCAAGGTCCAAAGTGGCTAGATTTGTCCTTCTCAAATTGTAACTGATGTCAGGAGGCATAGCACTTATGAAAAATGTTTTCAAATTCCTAGCAGTAGGCCTATCGACTGTTAGGATATGATTTACAAGCTTGTTGAATTTAGCCACAAAACCTCTCATACTGATAGAAGGGTCTTTCTTAATGGAGGTCAATTGTGTTAGTAGTGCATGCTCATCTTTAGCAGTTTTAAATATCCCTTCAAAAGTAGCTCTCATGGAGGCCCAATCTATGATAGAGGAACTAGGTAAGTGGTGAAACCAGTCAAAATCACCTTCAAAAAGGGTTTCAATGAATAATATAATGGCCACATCTTCTTCTCACACTACTAAGATATTAACTGAAGCAAAGAATGCAGCAATGTGTTCATCTATAGACACTTTCCCATCTCAAGAAAATTTGGGGAAATTCTTTCTTAAACCTGAGGGAAGGGAATTATATTCTGCTAATTGCAATGGTCCAACTGTAGTGGCCCAAGGAAGTGCCATAACTACTAGAGGTAGATAGGGTGTTAGATTGAAAACACGAGGAGCAACTACTCCATGCAAAGTTAACACTTGACAAGTGGTAGACAAAAGAGTTGATTATTTGGGGGGTGAAGGAGGTCTACTTTTTCTCTTATTATTTCTGTTCTTCTGATGGGGTACTTCAAGTAGAGCAAAATCAAGGTTTGCAAGTCTCTCAAAAATTGGGTCTATGTCACCTTCCTTCTTTGCACTCCTAAGAAACCTCTTGGGCTCCAGGGTTCCAACTAGTCTTCTAGTCTGGCCTCACACTTGGCTTGGCATTGTGCCCTTCTTATGTTTCTCCTTTGGATGGTTCTTTCAAGTGCTTCTACTCTATCTTCTTCTTGTTCAAGCACTTGACTAGCATAGCTATAGTGCTCTATATTTATTTAGTATCTCCAGACAAAAGTGTTCAATGATGAGATGAGGTCCTCTTGATCATCTTAGTATCAAAGGTTTGGAATTATGTTTTCATGGGGAAGCACCATCTTTCCTCCTGATATTACTTCTGGTATAACGATTGTTCATCTCCCCAATAGAGTCACCAAAAATCTATTGATAAACAGATTATTCTTTTTGCTTTAACTCTAGAATACCCAAATATTTAAGAATAATTGAATACAACAGTTGGGAAATTGTGACCAAATAACTAATCTCCCTCTGAATTTAAAGGTACATCTCCCTTAAGGAAATGATCTTCAATGAATATTGATGTTTCCTATTCTAACAAGGGTATGTCCTTGACCCGAGAACAAAAGCAGTAAACCAAGCTAAACCTAGACAGGAAATAGCTCAGGCAAGACAAATTCAATTCTAACTTTAGCCAATTTCAATATTTCATCAATCATATGACTTCTTAAAATTGGTAATGCAATAATTGATAATGAAATCTGTAGATGCAAGACTTAAAGATTTAATGATGAAATGACAATGAATCAATCCAATTCATAGGGGCATCTCCCAGACTTAGAATAACACTAGATTTCCCCCTAATTAACTATATCAAATCATAACACAGAATTCAGGTTCAACCACAAACTGTAAATATAAATCTAAAGAAAAATTCAAATTTAATAGATAAATAAATGTAATGCAATGGAGTAGTTAAAGAAATGGCATTCAGACATACAAATTTGACTCAGCAAAATGCTATCTTTTACACCAAAATTTAGCCGACCTTTTTATTGATTTTGGAAATAATACATATAGAGCTCCAGAGTTGGACCATTACAAAAAGAGGCAACCAAAATAGTTCAAATTCCTCAACCAAAAATAATAAACATCAGTTTATCCATTACAATATTATCAAAATTTAGCACAAGTGGGAATCTATCTAAGCATCGGTTTACTTCCTCTAGTCTAATTTATCCCTATAGGTTGTGATAGCTGTAATGATTGAGATGAGCTCTTTGTGCCTATAGATATGGACATTGGTATATCAAATGAGCCATCTAGAATGTTCTTTGGCCAGGCTTTTGATTACATCTGTCTGATCTTTTAGCTCTTCCATGGCTTTAAAGATACATCCGCTCAACTGCTGGAGTTCTGGCACCTTGTCCAAATGGGAGGAAGACTCTTCTGCCAGCTTATGAACATAATTAGAAAATGAATTTTTCATGTTAGCTACTCTAAGTATTTGTTTCCCTTGACCTCTGGTCTATCATTCTGTGTACAGACCCTGAAGGAGTTTAAAATCTTTTCTTTGTTCTTCCTTGATCTTGACATCTGTATGTTGCAACCCTGCCTCAAATTGTATGATCATCTCAGTCTTAAACTCTAGACTTAGAAGCCATTCAATCAAAGGCTCATCTCCTTTCTATAATATCTTGGCCTTTAGCACCTCCTTGGTCTTCATCTTAACCATGACATGCAGCATCACTATACATTCTTGACATCTCACTCTCTCTGATGTGAGAGTCTGTAGATTCTTGTCAATTTTAATCCTCTCTATTTCCAGCCTTAGGAGAGCATTATTTAGTTTCTCAACAACTACTAGTCCCTTGGATTCAAGTCTCCCAATCCACCTCTTGCCAATCTGCCCAAAGTTTCTGTCCTCTTATAACTTGTCTATGATGGCCTGGTTCTCTGCAGTACTAGGATCAAAAGTGGTTTGGGTACTGGGAACACTTTCTATTGGAGTGATGAGCTATCTGATGAATCTATTCAGCTCAGCTACTTCTACTTTGAGTTGAACTTTAGCAGTTTTGAGCTCCTTGAGCTCTTCCTCTATCACCACATTGGTGGACTTCCACCATTCTACCTTGTTGTCATGCCGAGCAAGCCCCCTGTCAAACGACTACAACTAAAAATCAGAGGCATTCATATCTTTGATTCTACCCTCCTTGGTAAGCTTGGAAACCTCCATAGTGAAATGCCCTGTTTTAGGATCTTGACCTAGTTGAAAAATTGTCTTCACTTTCTTTTCTTTACCCACTAAGGTTCTGGGTCACAAGGCCCAAGAGAGAGTATCTTTGTTGGAATTTCCTTCCTCTGCTCTCTTCCTTTTCTACTCTAAAGTATGTTCTATCCAGGATTCAGCACTAGTAACTTTGGAAGTAGAAATCAACTCTTCTATGAATAGCTTCCTAATGACTAAAGGAGTAGCTTTAGGCTTGGAAGAAAATTATTTCACTGATGTTGGAGAAGAGGAGACCAATCTGATGACTTGAGCAACTTCTTGTTGCTTCTCAACCCTCTCATTTGATTTTGTGGCTGAGGTATTGGAAGTATCCTCACCCACTTCTACTACAACAAGGGATTCTTTCCTTGGAGTATCTTGGGTTGAAGTGCCAACTTGTGTATCTATAGCAATAGCTTTAGCTGATTTCTCATGTCCTGCACCTTTAGTGGGCTCTTCTGTTTACTTGGCCAAGTCTGTAGAAACAGCCTCTTCTGTAAACCCAATGTCTGGAAGTGGGCCTTCTCCACATGTCTTTTTCGATTGGATCTCTTTCTTAGGAGGTTCGTCACCTCCATTGGCTAGCTAAGATGAATCTTTGACCATAGTCGGGAGTATTATTAAATAATTTTCTACAATTCTCAAAGTATCTTTTGTCGGGGTCCTTTAAGTAGGAGGCTTCCTTTCTAATCTCTTTTTCTACCTACAGTCCATTCAACCCACTTCTCTATTATTTTGTAAATCCCACCCATCAAGGTCTCCAGATCATTAATGGCCTACCCTAGCATGGGCTTGGAGCTTATAGGGAGTGGTTTTATCTTATCCAAATATGTATTATCATACATATGCTTGCCATCGTCTTCCAGTCCCTCCACAGCAATGTTAACTTTGAACCTTTTGATTTGTTCAATAGTTAACCTGGCATAGAATCTCTCTCTGCTCTCTAAGTCATCTTTGCAATTATCCCAGTAGTCTTTAATATCATCAACATGATGAATTTCATGAATCATTTGTAGGAAATCTTAGGCATAATTTGCAGGATCATACTGCGGCCTCAAAACATCATATGTCTCCAATGAAAACCTTTTTGAGAATGTTTTCAAAACATTCTTTGCTTTGGACTGGGACGTACAACTATATGCTCTAATAGTCATCAGGAAAACATAGCCCTTCTTCTTAGTGTTAGAGCAGATCAAATTCACTTGGAGTGCTTGCCTCATCACCTCCACTAGCACGATCATATCATCAAGGTATCTAGGCAGCTTCAAAGGGAAGTCATCAAATCCTGCAAGATGAAGATATGAGAAGTCCACAAATTGAATGAAAAAGCACCCAAATTGGCTGATAAAAGTCATGTCTTTAGGCAAAAATATCCTTTCTAGACAACCTTGTAGCTCCCTGCACAGTCTCATTGTAAATGCATCATTAACTCTAAGATATTCACAATAACTATTATGTAATTCTAGACATGGGAAAAATTCATATCTTTTAACATCATCTAGGAACTCTTCTAATCAAGGAAGCCCTGGCCAAATTTGAATTATGGGTAATATATATAAGGACTAAAGACATGTAGAACTCATTCTGAATCTTATCTCTACTTAGGGAACTGGAGATATTTTTGCTTACCATTAGGGCCCAATCAATAAAGTGGTGCTAAGAATAAATCACCTGAACCAAGAAGAAATGGTGCTCAATGAAATTTAGCGTGTCACTCTCACCTCAAATTCTATAGAGAAACACCAAGATGTCTACAATATCTAGCTTTAGATTCATGTTGTATAATTTTTTGGGCAACTTTCCTTTGGCACTCCTCAACTCTTGAAATCGTGACTTTATTATTTCTCTCTTCCACACTGGCTTCTTTACTACATATTCAGTAACAGCCCAACTATATGTCATTTCTAAATATTCAGCCTACTCTAGAATACATAGGGATTTATGGATAGAATCTTGATCAATGGATAGTAGCACCATGTCGTTGGGCAGGAGTATTTTCTTGGTATCAGGATTGTATCAGGCTATGCACTCTCGAACAAGCTCAGGAGTTTGAATGGAAACAGGAAAATTGGTAGCTTCTACCAACCCACTCTCCTTTAAATTCTCAGTAATAGGGTGCATCTAGTCTGCCTTCAATCTATTCTATAAGTTCTACATATCAAAGAACTTCAAGGATGTGTCTGTAATCTTAAGCCAATCAGATGTTATGCCGTTCATCCCGTCGAACCCCGTGAACTTAGTAGCCATGCTTCAACTGATTCTGACTTGGGATTAGGGATATCTCTCAAGAACACAAAAAAAAGGAATAACTACAGTCAAGAGCTTAAAATTCAGACAATTCAACAAATAGATGGTAGATCCTATTTGTAATACCTCACTGATTTTATAACTTTTTAATTCTTACCATTTAACGGCTGACTTCCCGTGCCACACGAATGAAAAGACTAAGACATTAATGAAAAAGTCTGTTATGGGGTAAAATGGATTTATTTGAATTAATTAATTTTACTCCAACGGGCTGTTAAGAAATATCCTTTCACTTTAGTAACCGTAATGGTAACTTTCTGGAGGTAGAAAAAAATCACTTTTCTGCTTCCCTTTCGGCGGAGAAATGCCTTTGGAGCGTTCTCTACTCAAAAATCCACTGGAGGAGAATTTCAGCTCATCAAGATGCCAAAATGGAATTTCTTGACTTCATCATTTTTCTTTATACCTTGGATTACTCAAGAGATTGATTACTACTCAAGAATCCTTCACTTTAACAATTTGGCAGAAAACGCACCCCATAGGTCGAAACCCGCCCGTTGGGGTAGCGGAGAAGCCATTTTCTGCTTTTCCACCAATAAACTTACATCTTGACTTCTTCCTCATTCAATCATTCCTTTTTCTTGAAATAGATTTGATCTGAATGCCCAAAGCTTTCTTATTCCTAAATCTCTCATTTTTAACTTTCCCTAACCTCTGATACTTTGAATTCTGTTAGTTGCAGAAAATGCACTCTGCGGGTGATTTTCTACCAAGGAGAAGTTTAGAATGAATTTTCTGCCAAAGCTATGAAAGGGAATTATTAAGGAAAAATACTTGAACTACAAGTAAAACCAATGTTAGAATCCTTTGAAACATGACCTTTATCAGATTTGGGAACTTAAACTACCCAATGATACATGATCTCTGATACCAATTCCCTCCGGCTCACAAAAGAGAAGGTAGTTTAGGGACATCTGATAAAGGCCTCTTAGCCTAAGAGGATAGCTAGACTTAGACTCAAGACTCATACAAATCTTTCAAGACCACCACTACATATTAAACATCCACTTTGTCTCAAAGGTATGCAGACCAAAAGTGGGGCAACATATAAATATGTTGATAATTAGTAGATTTCCCAATAGTATCATCAACATCAATCTTGCCCTAGTTAATGAGTTCTTTCACCAAATATTTTAGGTTCATGTACTTATTCATGGTATGACCTTTAACATGGTGATAGTCACAATACTCATTACCTTTTTACCAATCGAATTTTAGTTTAAACTCATCAAAAGTTTGATTTTGAGGATATATAATCATATCATGGAATGAAAATCATTTAAATATCATATCCAAGGGTTCCCCGAAGGGAGTGACTTATCTTCATGAAATAACTTGACCTATTTTTCAATTCAATATAGGAGATACCGTAATGGCATTTGTTCGATTGGCTTGTGCATTATGGGCTTGCACTTGAGGATTATGATATTCCTATTTTTGTTGATTAAATTGTTATTAAGGTGATGGATTAACATATGTTTTCATAAGATGATTAACATATGCTTAATAAGGAGGTGGCTTGGTAGCCACTATCATTTGGATAGTTTTAGAATCAGTGACACCATCCCCCACAACATTTTTGTTTCAGTTTCAGTAACATAATTTTTCATTATTAGGATGGTTGGAATAATCCTTACATGACTTGATAATGCCCTTATCAATTAAATCTTGATCAATAGATGGTCCCTAGGCTTGTATGTCTTCGAAGGTACTTACACATTTGAGTCATATGTGAAAGGAAAGTTTCAAATGGAGATTATTATTGAATATGGGAACCAATTGAGAGTTAAGGAGTTTACATGGGAGGCGGCCAGAAAGAACCCTCCATTGCTGTGTATAATCATGAAGACTTTCTCCCTCTTTTTGTTGAGCTTGGAAAATATCAAGCATAGAAATGTCACATTCAATATTGTGATGATAATGAGAAATAAATTTCTTAGATAAGTCAATCAAAGTAGTGATCGAACCAAATGATACCTTGGAGAACCACTCCAAGAAATAACCACTAAGAATTTTAGGAAACAATCATAAAAAATAATTGTCATAATATGAAACCTCTTGGAAAGTCAGATATAAAATTGTTTGATGTAATTTCAAGGATCTGTCTTTCCTTTGTATTTGTCAAATTTTGGCATTTTAAAGTGTTTGGGAAAGGAAAATGTTGTGATGGACCTATCAAAGGGATATGGGAAAAACTCCTCAAATTTGATTACTCTCTCTAAAAAATTTCTTTGGAGGTCTTTAAGAGATTCTTTCATCTCTTCCTATTCAGTATAACTAGAAATTGAGGTGTGTGCATCCCCACCATGTGTGGACTTGGTGATGGTGTGATTGATTGATAAGTATGTGCTGATAAGTGTTTGAATGGGGATGTACATAACCAATTTTTTGTTGTGGGAGTAGCTATACCAATGTATTATAGTGAAAAAATCAAGGTTATTGATAGGTGGGTACACCTTTTTGAATTATGGGTTGTTGTTGGTGTATGGTAGCAATATTATGAGATTGAGCACTATATTGTTGCTGATATGAAAGGTTGTACAGTGTGATGATTTGATGTGACCCACTATTAAGGTATTTTCCCCATATGTATGTAGGGTGATACATGTTTGTTTGTGTATCATATGATGGGGGATGAATAATTGTACTACATGATGGTTGGTATGGATGATTCACCACATGAGAAGAAGAAAGTATTTGTAAGTAACTAATATGTTGTTGTGGTGTTGTTGGTAGAATAGTAACTTGTGGAATGAATGGTGACATTTCCTTTGATTGTGGCATAGGTTGTGTGTTCAATGGAACAAATGATGGTGTGGTAAAAGTTATGCCCCTAGTAATGGTTTGAGTTGGAGGAGGTGAGAAATAGCCAAGCATACCCGTAGTGAATGATTGTGATTATGCAATTAACAAATTAAGGGGTTTTATTATCACATGAGGATTAGGAAATAGAATGGTGTGCACCACATTGGAAATTTTATGTGCAGATGAAATTATGGGAATTGAGGTAGCAATTTATGTGGATGGTGCAAAAAGTGGAACACTACTAATAATTTTTCCTAAATTATTGTAGAATGGTTGGTAATGGCGTCTAAGAGTACCAAGAGGTGGTGGTGGTGGTAATGATGAAATTAAAATACCCTATTTTGATTGTAATGTGGATACAAAATGAGGTGGTGGTGGTGGTGGTGGTGGTGGTGGTGGTGGTGGTTGTGATGCCTATTGAATTTGGGTACCTTGGGCTTGTATAGTGGATTTCAATAGGTGTCATGTGGATGAAGAAGCTATGTGGGTGTTGTGAGGATCTTGGATTTGATGATTTTTTACTATTTGTGAGATAGGTGTAACTTTCAGGGGTTGAGGTTGTTTTTGCTAAGGTAGATATTGTAGTATCATTATCATAGGTGTGGTGGCAGGTTCAATTGTCATACCTTTAACTACCATGTTTACAAAGATGATATCCTTACAAATTTTGATGATGTCTTCCACCATTTTTTCATTATTTGAATCTTTAAGGAAGTGATCAATGGGATCTACTTGTGAATCATTTTCATCTGGTTTATTTACCATGACTTCTTTCGGAATGACCTGATTGAGTGGATCAAAGTAGATGGGTGCATTTCCTAACACATCAGTTAGAGGATTAGAAGTAGGATTATGAGGTGGATCAGAAAATGGTGTGGAAAACTATGGGATTTGATGTTCCATTACACATCTTGATTGAGACCTAGTACTAATGGGCATGAAAAAATGATATGTAAATGAAGGATGATAAGATGAAAATGTCAATGTCAAGGATATGTGATTAACCAATTGATATGATTGATTTATTGGATAAGTTAATTTGTTGGATGATTTCATTGATTTGATCAAAAGAGATTGGTTATTTTGATGATGGATTGGCTTGATCAAAAGTGATTTGATTAATTGATGACTTGGTATGGTTATGTGAGATTGAAAACTCAATAGATGATGTGACAAGGATGATTGATTAAGAGGATGTACTCAAGAAATAAGGTGAATAAAAAATAACCAAGACCTTTGGCTCAAGGTGACATGGTTACAATGATAGGTAAATCAACTCTAGACAAGATGTATTCAAAAGAGTGATAATACTGCTAAAGGTGTGAGCTAGACAACTCATTAAATGTATAACCAAGTACAGATAAAAATATGGATTTTGGTTTGATTTTGGATTTGATCTTTAATTTGATGTTTTCATAGTTAAATTGGTTTGATTTGGATGAATATATGATGGGATTTGACCAATTGATTTGGTTTGACATGATCGGTTTGATTTGGTTTGATTGGATTTCATTTTATTAGATTTGATTAGATTGGTTTTATTTGGATAGAGCCTTAACCTTGAAATATGAGAGTGATGATGTAAATCTGGACAAGTGTAAATTGGAAAATGAAGATGGAAAATGAGAATTGATTGATTGGATAATGCAAATAGTTATGGATATAATTGGCTATAGTGATGGTGCAATTCTGAAATATGGAAACAAAAGAGGGATGATATCATTTTTTTAAGAATCCAGAATGACCAAAAAGGATTGATTTAATAGAAGCTAACTTGTTGGATGACATGAGAAAATCAAACTTAGGAAACATTTGGTAGCACAACTGGATAAAATGTAAACTCATTGGAGGAAAACACAAACCTATTGACTTAGATATAAAACTTGTTGGTCATCAGTTTGAGGGTGAGTGAGTATGTAAAATGCAATCCCATGATTTGTTACGATAAATCCACTAAATGAATAACTGATAAGAAAAAACATAGACATGAAGAAATCTCATGATTTATGATAGTGAACCCATTGGATGACAATTTTATAGAATGTAATATATGAAAAGTGCAAACTTGCCACTTCTCAAAGAAAACCCACTGCTACTGCAAATGCAAACCTGTGGGAATAAAGTTGACAGTGACTATGCTAAGTATGTCAACTTTAGCTACAAGAAATGGTCATTTTAATGGTAAAAGGTGCAATCCTTTTTGTTCTAGGTGCAATCTCTTTATTTCTAAATCTTAGACAATTTTGACTTGTTTTGTGATGTGTTTGGCAAAATATAATGAATACACCCATATAAAACATGAGTAACTAGAATATTCCAAGAACACAATAACCTAGGCTCAATAGGGAAATACTCATTGAATACCCTTGCAACAAAATACCACTTTAAACTTGTTAGATAAATACTTGGAGGCATTGGCTCCCTCTTACACAACACACACTTCTTGGGCATACCAAGCATTGAATTTCTAAAGATCTCAAGATTTCAAGAAATTTTCTATCTCAAATTAAAGAGTAAATGAGAGGTATACTTGGGATGCACATATCACAATCCCTAAGTCAACAAGTAGAAGTATTTTATCTATTTAAACAATTGGCACATAGTAAGGGCATTCATTTAGGTGGATTACGTGTGGAAAATTAGCTTTGTTATGGAGGCCTCCCAGCCTATAGAAGTTACATTCTACAAGTTTTAACATAAACAATTGGTACAAAGGGAGATCTTCTTCTTGGTATAGCACAATCAACACTTTTTACTTATGTTTTTTTCCACTAACATGTTTTATATAGAAGCCGAAAGTGCTTGGATTTAGCTATTACCACTTTGGGTCATTCCCTCTCACCAGTGCTAGTCATACGGGAGGCAAGCCATCTAATAAAAATAAAAATATAGTATCATTAACACTTTTATCATGCACCCTATACCACAACGTAAAGGAGAGAGGATAGTGTGAGTTAACCAATAATCCACTCTACAAATGCAAGTGCATAACATACATCAAACATGGGGTTAATTTTAGAGCACAAATAAACTTCCTAATTAAAGGAAACACACAAAATAAAATTTATGCCATTTTTTAGAACCCAAAAGACTTTGCGAACTTTAAAAAGTAACCCCTCATTGGTGGAACCAACAAAAAAATTGTTAGAAATGTTTAGCAACAAGGGCTTCTACAAGTGAACCTGCAAAACTAGTTAGTATAAAAAAATCAAACAACAAAACAAGTTAGCAAATGAGTACCAAATAAGTGAAATCAATTTGGGAAAAAGGACTAAAAATAGAATAAAATAATTTCCTCCACTTAATAGACAAATCTTTCCATTGACCAAATAGAAAGTAATCTTGCCACTTTTAGCATCATTCTCGCCCTTTTCCAAAAAATAAGACTACTAAAAAATTTAGAGAGCCAATTTTAATAGAAATTAGAAATGACATGCAAACCCATCAATTATTGAGTCAATCCTACCCATTCTTAAAAATACTAATTTTGACACAAACAAGGAGCTAAAAAAAAATATAGAATCTTACAACTTCAAACCCACCAACTAACAATTCAATCATGTTTTAGCAACAAGATATAAAAATTATACCTAACACAAACAAGGAGCAAAAAAAAAATATAGAATCTTACAACTTCAAACCCACCAACTAACAATTCAATCATGTTTTAGCAACAAGATATAAAAATTATACCTAATACAAACAAGGAGCAAAAAAAAAATATAGAATCTTACAACTTCAAACCCACCAACTAACAATTCAATCATGTTTTAGCAACAAGATATAAAAATTATACCTAACACAAACTACTATTATCGAGAAATATTGTCATAGGATAGTGCAATCCCAATGTTTCTAAATGCAATCTTTTCATTTCTACAAATTTTGACCTGGAGCCAAATTGACTTCCATTGAAGTAGAAATTGATTTGATGTCTTGCATTTTTTCCTCCAAGAGATCCAAAATCTGTAAAAATGACACTGCAATAAAATATTCATTGTTAGTTGACCCATGAAGTGGGCTCCAACGATCATGCCAAAAATGCAGAGATAAAATGTGAGCAAGATAAAATGATTAAGAGACTAAGATAGAAATCCAAGCTAGACTATTAAATGCAAACACTCTAGATAAAAGAGTTGAAAATAAGTTGATTAAACAAACTAGAAAGAAAGAAATAAGAAAACTAGAGCCTCTTTGATGAGGATGTCCTTTTGATGCTCTGATTTTATATGTGTTCTCACTTTGTGCTTCCAAAGGTGCTCAAACTAAGCTCCATGATGATGCAATGATATGAATGATGGTTGCAAATGATAATGAAACTAAGGATACAATGATGAAATATGGATGGAAATAGGCCAAAATGGATGCAAAATGGATGTTGAATGATGAACTATGGATGCTAAGATGAGTAAATAATTTGGCATTAATAATTATTATGCATGAAATTGGATGAAAAATGAAGGAAATGAGAGGGTTTTATAGGAAATGTGTGCAAGATGAGGGGTCTCTAAAATGCAACACTTGTCATCATAAATGACAAGTGGCATCTCAAAGGATGACCAGTGGAGGGGAGGCAAGGTGTTCAATTTGGAGGGATGCCGCCAAAAATGGAGGCTATTTTTCTATTTAATTAAAATATGAATGTGCACACATATGGGGGAGGTTAGGATAAGGCTAGTTTGATGGCAGATTAAAGGGATAAGGTTGGTTTGAACCTTGAATTAGTTGGAGGGTTAGTTAGTGGGTTGGGGGTTAGATGGAGGTTAAGGGGATAAGGTTGGTTGGGACTAGGGTTAGTTAGTGGTTAAGGTTGGAGGGTTTGGTTAAAGGGTGGTTAAAGTTAGGAGACATGTTTAAAAAATGAATTAATTATATAAATTACTTCATTTTTGGATCAAAGAGGAAAATGACAAAGAAATGAATTAAATAAGAAAATTTATTTAATTTTCTTTATTTAATAGATGAATAAAAGGGGAATTGATTGATCAAATGAGTTATGGTTTCCGTTAATTAATTAAACAGTGTATAGCTTAATTAATTAGATTATTTTTTCTATTAAATATAAAGCATATAAATAGTACAAAAAACTGGTAAAGCTCAACTTATGTCAATGCCTAACACAAAAACCAACTAAGCCAAACTAGGAATAAACTAGCAATAGTAACTCAGGGCCTATTACAAATCTACATACAGTTCCAAAACATACAAGATCTAATTTATTATCTTTATATTGGTCTAGACGTTATAAAAAAGGGGTATATTTACAAGTCTTGATACAAAAAGAAACTATAAATAACACTTTATTAGTCATCCTCGATGTTCTAGAACCAGATAGTCCACCTAATAGGCCCTTCCTTCCCTTTTGAATCTTGTCCCAAATTGATGGGAGAATAACTTCCTTTGCAATATGTAATGCGGGCTCTACAATAGCTAGAAAAGTAACCATCTCTACCTTAGCACCTAAGCTTTCCCCTTTTGATAGATCTTATCCCCTTATTTCCTTATCTAAATCGACCATGAATTTTTGAATCCCTATCTCAAATGGAGTTTTTTCCTAAGTGATCCTAGTCTAGGTATAACCATTAGAGATCTCCCAAGTAAACACTCTTGTGGTTCTATCCTATAATATATTTTCAAATTTACTCTTAGCTAATCTTATAATGGCAGTCACCTGCAAAACAATATTTAATGTTACGAGTATCCTGAGAGACTCAGTAATCTCTCTAGATCTTCCACCAAAAATATTATCATTCCTGATTTTCTAGATTGCCCAAAGCACTTCCAAGGAAAGTATATGCCAAAAGATATTAGAATCTTTCCTGAGATTATAGACAGAGCCAACTACTACTTCCCATATATTGATATTATCATCAATTTTAATACCAAAAAAATTCCAAATCTCCTTATCAAACATATAGTCAAAGAAAATATGCTTAGTAGTTTTTAGCAATCTACATACTAAACAAATGTTCAAATCTCCATCAGGCTTAAGAAAAAGAAGCTTGAGAAGGACAAATTTCCATATGAAGAATTTATTTTTAGGTTCCACTAGGCTTCCCCACAACCAATTAAGGGTTTTTTTCTAGGAGGCATCAAGATGTATATTCTAGCAGTTATTAAGGTAAGTGAGGATATCATCACTATCTGCAATCTAGGAGTAAATAAATTTAGTTTTGATATAATGGATACGGGTACCATTAGTCCATTTGAAGTGGGATATGTTGTCTTCATTAAGGGTACAATTTTTGGGAAGGGAGAGGGAGACACATGGCTCCCTAAGCACATAATATGTCATCCAATGAGATTGTGGGATGTTATAGCTAGTACAAATTATATACCATATTAACAATTTCCCCTCTTTAATTATGTCACCAAATGTCTTAATACCTTTGTTAGCCAACACTTGGAAAAACACCTCTAAATTAACACCAAAGGCTTTCTATTTTGGGGGGTATTTTTCCAAATGGAAATATCCCCCCATATCTCATTTTCACTCTTCATAATGTTGTTATGGTTAATACAATGTCTGACACTATCTCATGTTTTAAAAATAGATTTGAAAATAATAGACTATGTTCGCTTGGTAGGGAATAGTCTTGCAACCAAATCACTAAGTGGAAGACCCCTCCAATATGGGCTTTATTTTGGTATAGACCTAAAAATGTTATATCTAACTAGGAATTTACATGGCTCCTCTCATTACAACACTCGAAAAATTTATTTCGATGCCAATGAAAGACCTTGTACCCTTAGATATTTCAGACCATGTCCTCCTTTACATTTTCTCTCAGTGCACCAATCCCATCTCATCTCATTCTTCCTTTTGTTACCTTTCTCAACAGACCGGAGGAATTCTCTAATTTTCTTGTGAATGTGGTTAAATTGATAATTGTAGAACAACCACATCAAAGTATAGTAAATGGTTTAGGAGGATATGATATTTTGAAAAACATGTACTCTTCTTGCCAATGTTAAGAACTGCTTGTTCCGCTTATTGAGCTTCTTGTCGATCTTATCTTTAATCCAACACCACATTTCTTTTAGATTTGGAAAGATGACAAAATAAATTCCTATATATATTACCTGATGTTCTCCCCCCCCCCCCCTCCCCCCATATNTTCCCCCCCCCCCCCCCTCCCCCCATATTAAAGGATATTTATTAAACCACAAGGGGGTTTTTATCCCATCCTAGCATTATTAATTTAGGGAGGGATATTTTTCTACCTAATGTATCATAGAAAATATTCATCTTTCTCACAAGGGCTTCCAAGTTTTCTTCATCAAAATTAAGAAAATTTGTAGTATTATTAGCAAATTGTATATTGTAAATTTCCTCTTGATTAGGAAAGTTTTTACCTTTTATCCTAGGAGACAGAAGGTTATCCCTCATAAGATAGTACATCACATCTTCCATAGTGACAAATAAAGTAAGAGCTAGGGAACAACCTTGTCTAATAGATCTAGTAAGTTCAAACTTTTCCAATCTAATTACATTCACTTCAATAAATGATTTAGCATCTTTCATTAAGGTATTAATCATATGACATAATTGGTTTAGAAACATAAGCTTTCCATTATCATCAATATCAAAGACCATTATATTCTATCATAGGATTTTTCAAAGTCAATTAGTAACATAAAAGCATTTTGTTCAAATTCCTTGGCCAAGTTCATTGTCTCTTAGCATGTGAGTAATTTTTCCAAGATATATCTTCCCTTCACAAGACCAATTTGGGTTGGATTAAATTTCTTAGGAAGGATAGACTCCAGTCTCTTAGCCAATACCTTTTCCATCACTTTATATAATACATTCAATAATTTTATTGGTCTCCATTTTTTATGAGAATTTTATAACCATATTTAAGGATTTTTATCATACCATAATTGATTTCTACCCATAGAGATCCTTCCTCCACAAATTATCTATAAAATTATATAAAATCATCACCAACCCACTCCACATGTTTCTTATATAATTCTACAAGCAGACCATAAAGCTCGAGGGCCTTGCCATTCTTTAGAGAAAGGATAGAAGACTTGACCTCCTCTAAAGTTATGTATTTACTTAGTTTGTAAAAATCCTCACTAGAATTTTTTTTTGGAATAATATTTCTAATGTTATCCATAGCTCTCTTTTTACCCTATTCATCATTTTCTGAGGTGAAAATCTTACTATAGAACTACACAAAAATTTTCATAATTTCATATTGATCATAGATATTTCTACCCCCCTCCCAAATATTGTCAATCTTTTCCTTTTCTTCCTTAATTTTCAAAATTCGATAAAATAACCTAGAACCCTTGCCCCCATGCTCCAGCCAGGTCATTCTAGCCCTTATTCTGAGTCCCTAAATTTTGATACTTTGTATCCTCCTTAGGGCATCATTTTCTTGGCTAAGGGTTAGTATTGCATTTCTATTTGAAGGGTCATTCTAAATGACTTCATCTACCTTAACCAACCTATTATGCATCTGTCTCTACTATTCTAGAGTTTTTAGCTTTTTTCCTTCCCAGTGTTTGAAAAAGAACATTCTAGCTCTTCACACATTGATACCACCTCTCTCTAGCACCCATAGATGGAACATTCCATCTATTAAACTTCCTAATGATGTAAACAACATGTGTCAATTTCTCATCTTGTAATAATATAGTGTTTAGGGAAAATCACTCCCTTATGCCTTTGTGCACCTAAGAGGGGGGAAAAACAAAGACAATAGCCATGATGGGGTGATGGTTAAAGAGTGATAACAGGAATACCTTCAAACTGTATCCATTACAATCTTTTTAAAACTAAAATATCTCCTTATAGGCATAAATAATCTCTAGTCTATTGTAAATTATTCTATCCCTTTTTTGGTAGTTGCACCATGTATACCAAATTGCATTATTTTCATTTTTAGTGTGTGCAAATGGGTTCATCAATTTTAGTTTGTTACCCCTTGCCTTATCTAAGGGGCATTCTTGTCACCTTTCCACTCTAACTTGTTACCTCTTATCTTATATGAGGGGCATTCAACCATATTCAAGCCACCCCCTACACATCAAGGTACATCTTCCATCTGGGCCATCCATCACCATAAGTATGTCCTTTCTCTATGATCATTGGATGAATAAATTGAAAAAATACCAAACTCCCTCTCCTTATCTTTTAAGATCACCCAAACTAGCATATTATAAGGAGAGTATTTCCATCTAGAAACACACTTCCTCAATCTATAGTTGATCATAATGGTTTCTCTACCTCTACCTTTAGTATGATCGGTAGTGAAAAAATCAACATCCCTCCAAATACATATCAGGTTATCCAAATTGAATTGAATTTCTTTAATATCCTATAGCAAGAGAATATCCACACTCTTATTTGTATTTAAAAGCCTTTTAACCACATATTTCCTATCTAGGGACTCTATTCCCCTAACATTCCATGAAATATAGTTTAGTTCCAATATACATTAAGGGGGGGTGTCCGTGGGGGATCTGAATATCTTATAACATTCTGGAAAATTCCTTTTAGATTTTATTCTCTCCTTTTTTCTTCCTGCCATATTAGAGATAGATTCTCTTGGCCTACCCCATTTTCTTTTAAATTTAAATATTTGTTTTACTCCTAGGGTAATGATATTATCTTTGATGTTTTTATATTTCTTATTTTGTCTTGTTCTAACCTTTGTTTTAATCACCTCACCTTCCTTCCTAGAATAATTATATGGATCTTCATTAGTAGCACCCTTAAATGGCACAATAACCAACATTGTAGATTTGACATTAGAGTTTCCAACTTGAGAACTATCTAATTTGAAACTAACTATGGAATCCTCATGGTCATCAACTGGAGGGATATGCTTAGAGTTTTGGAAAGCCAGACCCATAGCCTCAACAACCTCTTTACTAAGAGTAGTAGGAGAAGGATAGGTGGAGACAATATCCTCAACACTGTCAACTGAAACATCAGTACAATCTGGTAACTGATCACAAGATCTACTAACCTCCCTATTTTATTTCTTAATATGATTGGGGATTTGATTCAAAAAAGTGGCCTAAACACATGAGACCTTCTCTCTACCATGTACAGGCAAACCACTATCAATATTAGGGATTTGATTAGCCACAATAATGATCTCATCCCTAGTAGGAGGGATCATGGGGTCTGAATATGATTAAGCTCAATAAAGTGATCCAAATCCTTATAAGAGCCAGGCTTTGATTGTGCTTCAATTCTCTTTCAAGTTGCAATTGTTCTTTTAAATTTTTTGATAAAAATTTGTTGTGCATTAAGCATTATGTGTTTAGGGAGACTGGGTTGGGGCCCAATCTCATAGGCTGAGTTTGGAAGGGTTGCAAATATTGAGGGAGAGAGGTCACCCTGTGGGAAAAGAACCTTTATAATAGCCTCACCGAGTCTTTCAAGATCCTCAAATAGAGGATTATTTTCACTAGATCCAATGGAAACAGGGGAGGCACCCTCAGCTAATCCAAAAGAGATAACATAGGATACTTGGGGGTTAGGCTTAGGGGGTAGAAAGTCCATAGTAATGGAACCTCGATCTAAGAGGTGAGTTCCCTTGGCCTCAAGGCTAGGGTTATGGTTAGAAATCATCTTACTTTTCAAACCACTTTTATCCAATTGTTTGTTCTTTCTCAATAAAGGGCATGATTTCCTCAAATGCCCTTCTTCCCTGCATAAGAAGCGGGTATTGATTCCACCCATGAATTTAACAGGTAGACAGAAGATTTATTTTCCAACTCCACTTTAACTTCATGTAGGAGGTCTATCCCTAGTTTGAGAGAAATCAATAAATGAGCATCCATGTGTGGGAGGAGAGTAGTAGATTCCTCCATCCTGAGCACAATCCCAATAGATCAAAGGTTTTGGGAATCAATCTCTAGAGAATTAGGGGGATATTTTTTATGGTAATCCACCTAAGGAATCAAAGTGTTATAATCTCCTCATTAATGGACTCCGGGGTCTTCCTGATGTCCTTAAAACATGCATTACCAATATTCCAAAATTCATTTTTAAGAACCTCCTAAGATTTAGAATCTTTAAAAAATATTATAAATAAACCACGTTGGACCATCATACAAAAGGAGAGATAAAGTACTTTTTTTTAATCCACACCTTTCTTAACCACCTATTCATGTAATTATGGAAAGGAAATTTGCTAGGATCTAAAATCACAAGGAAAACTGCAATGTCTCTAAATATATTCATTTCCAAATCAAGTGTCAATAACATATCTAAGTTATGAAAAACAACAAATAAGTGGTAGGAGAGGGCTTACCTCATCCTCCATTGTCAATGGTTTCTATCAATTTCCCAGGATTCGCAACCTAAAAAATTGTTGTCTCCAAGCCTATTGAATATCCTTGACAATATCTTTGAAGGAGGGCTCACTTTTATTATGATTCCTAGATAACAAAAGGCTAGAGGAGTCATTGCCCATATATTGCTCAAATGTTTTCACTCACTACTAACTACCAACATTAAATGTGGGCCATACAAAATAAGGGAGAGGTCGGCTTCACCCTAGCTAAGAAGGGCTTTCTTATGTAGAGATGACCTTCCCACAGGCTTGTAGAGGGAAACTTCAAGTTGCAGAACAAATTCTTCCTCTTAATTAAAATTCTTAAATCCAATTAAGTTAATTTTGCTAAGGGGTAACATTAATTAATTGAATAACACATAATTATTTAATTAATAAATGTAACTAAGATAACTAAATTCAATTAATATATTTAATCAAATTTAGGTGCCTATAGTAACTAGGAAGACATTCCTACTTATGCATAGAGAAGTGTGACCTAGAAAGTCAGACTATCATAGTTGTTTGCTAGTGCCACCATGCCTTATACATTGATGATGATGTATTGTGAATTTATTTTGTTTCCATAATGTTTGTGAGTATAACTTATGTCATGTCTTAAAAAAATGTTTTCTTGGGTAGTGCCTTGACTGAAATCTTAGGGCATTACAATGAGAGAAATGTGTGTTCACTAGCATGATATATAGACTTTCATGTGGAAATTTGTCACTAAACAACTATTTCCAAGATCATTTCCACCTACTAACTACTCAAGTTAGTGGTAACTAATTTGGAATGAATACGAATGAATCTCTTGAACTAACACTTACCCTATCCATATTTCAAATACATCTCTCAAAATTTCAATCTTTCAAATTATAAAATTTGAATCAAGTTTTTTTTCCAAATTTTTACTACTAATCTACAACATTATTTTATAATTATGATTCTCATGTGAACGCGCCAACATTTTACAACGGTTTTGTTAAGGTTGTCAAGTATATTATAAAACTAAAATTACCTCCCTTGGCTTCTCTAATAAAATTGAGATGACTTTGTTCTTGCTATTTTGTACTCTTTCCCTTTCATTTTCTTTCCTATATTTTGTTGAATCAATTTTTGTAATTCACACTTTAGGATTTTTACTTACTTTCTATCGAACACATCTACACACACTAGTTTGGCACCCCTTATAGACTTGAGAGTGATATTTATATATTTATCACTAATTTTACCTTCCCAAATATACAATATATAAAAACATGCATTTTCTATATTATTGTCTACTCATTGAGATTAAAAGACCAAAATAGGAGCTTGACCATTCGTGACAAGCTCCCAAGCAACCCAAACATTTCCTCACTTTCTCAATATAGGTTTCATTTATATTTCTACTTCACATGGAATTCACATTATCCTTTCCCTCTTTTAGTTATTTTCATGACGCTTTCTTTTTTTTAATATAATCAACAACAAAAATTAGGGTGTTGACTCTTACAAGACCACTACCCGAGGGCATACATACACAACACACTAACAATAGATAAACTATTTTCTTCTTTTATGTGTACCTAAGTGTGGGTTTCCAGATTTAAAGTGAGTTTACCAATACCCAACATTGTAACAATTATATGGATAATAATGTGAGGCCTCACCCTAGACCCATCATAGCCTTTCCACTATCTTTATGATAGACCTAGTAATTGTCTTAAGTTATGATTAATTAGGAAGATTTTTACCCTCATGACAAGGTTCAATTACAGTAGATATGAATACATTACATTTTATGATGATATCCATACTCATAATGTTAACCCTGTGATACATTAGGACTGATATTTTGATGATTGATTTAGCTGAATATTAAGTTGTCACAATTCGAATATAAATATATGTTGATATGAGTTGTTTAGGAGATGATTAACCACAGTTTGAGTTATTATTGCGATGTGAAATTTTGTGAAGGTTAAAGGTTAGGGGATGAAGTATATTGATGAATCTTCATGACATTATTATGAGAATT
>MU227093.1:695795-751328 GCA_018584345.1 Thuja plicata | reverse complement strand
TAAGCTCATAAGCATATGAAAGAGAAAACTATTAAATAAAAGTTACTTTATCATCTATAAACAAATGTTAGTGGTGAAATAAGGGAAATCTGCATATTCAATGTGGTACATATGAATGGGTTAAAATCTGTACCTTTATTGTTGTGCTTATGAAGGGATTAAATGATTTATAAATGTAAATATAAAACTATGTACAGAGTATGTTCATGAACTTAAATACATAACAGCAAGTAAGTATGTGAAAAAGTGAACTATATTTGCTTACTCTAACATGATTAGTATATATACATCATAAGTTCATATATGAGTCCATCAAGAATATAATATACATCTCAAAAAAAAAAAAATTTAGGTGAGTTTCCTTAGCATAAATTTCTGGGGCATATATTGCACATACACTCATGCACTGTGTATGCTTCCTTAATAGAGAGCTATAACTTTGAACAATAGGTTCTATTTTATTTATTAATTTTTGTTTTGATATTTTTTTTAAAAAAACAGGGGCAAACACTTTGACCCAGAGCTATGAACCATTGAGGCCACAAATGGAGGACCTCATCCCTAATGGGATTTGAACCTTGATGGAAAGAACAACAACACAACAACTTAACCATCATAACATGCCAACATTGGCATTTTTTGTTTTGATATTAGTTATTAGTAAATTAGCTAAATAAATCTAACTCAATCAAATATGTTTTTCTAGTTTAAATAAATTATAATATAGTCTTGTTGTTGTTTTTCTATCTTGTGTTAAAATAATAACAAAGACACTCTAGATGTCATATTCAAATCATAACATAGATGTATCCTAAACTAGTGTATGGAAATCACTTAATTGACATAACAAATAATTTTTATAAATTAAACATTTTTTGTACACTAAATGTTTCTATATTGTTTCTCATATTTACCATCTTGTTATGAATTGTTTCCATTTCATAGAATTTTTTTGACATTATTATTGATTTTTATACAATGATCACTTTGCCTTGACTTAGTATGTCGCAAGAACATGTAAAGTGAAAAATAAAAAGATTTAAAAGACCTATATCTTTTTTTTTGTATACTTGAATATAATGATTCATTATTATGTTTTGTTTTAACCTTCTTATTAACTAAAATGCCTTTAATTGGCTAGGATACTAGGGTAAAATGTAGTAATGCAAACTCCATACTTTATAATATTTACACTACAAATTTACACCTCTCTCTTATAATTACCATTGTATTTGAAATATTTTAGCTTCTTGCGCATCTTATCACAATCATCTTTTCATCTCCTTGTTGACTTAATTGCATGTACATACCATTTGTGGTAATTATTGGATGATAATAGTTTTGGGTACTGATCATGTTGTTGATATTCATTTTTTGTCACTGATGTCAACATATATTTCTATGGAGAAGAAAGACTGGCTACTTGACTGGAAGAAGTGTATGGACATTGTATGGATGATTCGGAATGATCAAAGTTGGATTTATGTAGAAGGATGTGTTTTGACCTTATTCCTAACGTCGCTTGGATTTATGTTTCATATTGAGGATGTTACAGTTGATTTGGTGAAGACTGGTTTCTGGACTGTAACTGTGATACTAAATATAGAAGGTCTCTATATTTTGGGAATATCTTTCTGGCAAAGATATTTCAGATGAAGCGAGCTTACTGGTAGACAGAAGACATATGTTGGAGTAATTGGTTGAGTTCTATTATTGTTTGGTTACTAGTGATGTCAGCTATGGCGTGTATTCTAGAGGAGACCTATTTGGTGGCTGACTTCAGACATGTAGTGTGTAAAATGAATTGTGAGCATGGATTGTAGATTTGGAAGTATATGTGATGGATTGTAATTGATGTTTTCTTGTTTTAGGTACCTTTTGTATCTTAGCAAGGGGTTAAACAATTATTTTTATATTGGAAAGCCTTAATTGGCTTACCTAATTAATTATTTGTGTATTAGGAAAGCTTAACTAGCCAACCTAAATAATTATTTTAAGAGGGTATATATGAGTGATCTTTTCTTTTGAAAATATGTGACAGAGATTGAAAAGGAAAAGAAGTGAAAGATGCAAGGCTTGTTTGACTAGTGGATGTAGAGCAGAGTTTATGAGAAGAATACTTCATTGGAACTAACCAAGCAAAGACAGTTGCTATCAGACAGTTCATTGGATTGTGTATTTGATTTATACACTTGTTCAAATTGTGAATCCTTGAGGGTGGCTTTAACCTTCTTTGTGCAGTGAGCCTACTATTTTCTTTTGACTCCTAACAGGGTCTGTCTCCTAACAGGGACTGTGTACTGTAATGTTGTAACAAGCTCCAAACAGGGCTAAATATTTTAACAAGGATACTATACTCTCAGTACATTATTTGTGGGTGTTAATTCCCACTGGGATTTTACCTTTAACAGGGTTTCCTCGACAAAAATTATTGTGTTATGGTGTTTTCATTTACTATGTTATCATTTACATTTGCAGATTTGGTTTATAAAGTTTAAATTTTAAGAATCTATATCATAACTGATTCAGCCCCCCCCCCCCTCTCAGTTATCGTGTGGACTATTATTCCTAACAAGATTTATTCTTAATATTCAATTGTATAATATTTGTTATTGTAAACACCACTTGCACTAGGTAGGGCACTTAAATTTGTACATATTTTGAGAAAAAGAAAATCCCAATAAATGGCGTGGTAAAGGAAAGATGTGCAAAATGATGCAAAAATAAAAGAAACCAAAGCCCACAAAAAAACATGGAATAAACCTAACAATGAAGTAGTGTGAAATAGGCATGGTAGATATAGTAGAGAAATAAATCCTATCCTACCAACAGATGGCTATAATTGGTCAGTTTATGGGGAGAAAGTTAAGCCGCACAAAAATTAGAACATGGATCAAATAAAATTGGAGGAAAGCCTGAGGAATCTGTTTTATGTCCAAACATTTTTTTTTTTTGGAATTTGCAAATTAAGAAGACCAAGATGAAATTATGAATGAAAATCCTTGGTTTAAAATGAACATCATGCTTTTGTTCAGAAATAGATACCAAATTTTGATCTGACAGCTACGTGCCCTAAGGAAAAACTAGTATGGTTGCAGTCATACAATCTCTCATTTGAATTTTGGAATGAGGATGAGATTCAGAGGATTGGGAATCATCTAGGGAAAACCCTAGAGATTGACATGGGAAATGATGGTTTAATAACACTACTGATAGACTTTATACATGACTGGGAGTTGGAATTGGCAGTTGGAATCCCTAGGAGCCAAATGAACCTGAATCTCTTTTTTCTGAAGCTTATAGGAGCCTGGGAAAAGATGGAATGACATAGGAGGGAGAGGAGGCAAATTGGTTGAGGAAAATATCAAGGAGCAACCGGGGCAATGCAAGGAAGAAATCATGGTGGAGATTCTTGGGGAGAAGGTTGAAGGGGTGGCCAAGCATATTGTAGAGGCATGGATGAGCTCATCAAAGGTTTTCTACTTGAGGGGCCTCTCGCTTCGAGGAGGTCAATGACATGGTGGGTTTCACTTCTCTTTGTGATGGTTGAATGAACGAATGAAGGATTTTACTAATGTCCACAAGGCCAAATCAACCTATGGGACCTACCTTTTGACAAGTATCCTAATCTAGTTGTAATCCTTTGACTAATTCTTCTCTTCTTCGGTGCATTTTGATGATCAAGTTTGCGGTCTTGTCCAGCAACTTTTCTTCGAAGAGGTGGCTCATATTGTTGTTTTCTACCATCTCTGAGTACCTAGATCTAATGTTATTTTATGTTAGGAATTCCATGACAAAGTGATGTTGTATTTCAATGGCTCTCATGTCATAGAATATGCAAGTCCTATTTTCCCATTCCTCTTTTGGCACTTTCCATCTACCCATCTTGCATCTCAACTGGTGAGAGCTGGTTCTAAGCTGGGCTATAAGCATTTTGGCTTTCCCCTTAATAGTCGCTCCTAAATACACTTTTTCCTCATGGCAAGTGTGGGGTTAAATTCCTTAACATAGTATGATTTTTTCCTCCTCATGTGCCTTGTCCACATGATGTTACAAAATCTTTCATGAACAAACTTCTTAATTTCTTCAGTACTATCCTGGCATCTATGGATTTTTTCATCCCACTTTTGCATCCATTTTTTGTTTTGCTTCATCCATGTTTTTTTTATCATTTCAAGCTTTTCTTTAGTGACTAGCCTAGGTCAGTGATGGTTTCCCATTTTCTTGATTTTCTTTAAGTAGCATATCATCCAGACCATTGCAACAACTTATAAGGGAAAGGCACCCACCTCTGCCAATAAGATCTCATAAGGCACCATGGTTTTGATTTTAAGGTTGTTGATGATAAGGTGTTTCTATATTCTTTCTACCTATTTCTATTTCTGATCTGACAAGCTTCTACCCCAAATTTCACACCCATACAAAACTACAGGTGTGACAAGTAGCCCAAATAGCATTTTCTTTGTCTTCCAAACCCAGAGTTCTGCATTCCTACATTTATTCTACAAAGAATACAGTGGCTCCTAGCCCCCTTGAATTTTTTTAGATCTGCATGTTTCACAACTGATTTTATTCTAGAAGTCTATTCCCAAGTATTTATATTCGCTCACAATCTCTATAGGATTTCCCTCAAAGAGAAAAGTGTTCGGGGGTCTCTTATTTCTCTTCAATGAGAAGATCATAACTTTGCTTTTGCTGGTGTTAACTTCCATACCCATATCCTAACAAAAGCTTTCCAATTCCTTCAAGTTCTCTCTCAAACCATTAGCCATCTTGGTGATAATGATGAGATCATCCACATATAACAATAGTTTTATCACATAACTAGCCAGCTGAACCCCCTCACCACTAGCTCTATTTAACCATGCTTCTAACTTGTCAATGTAAATCCCAAATAATGTTGGAGATAGCGGGAACCCTTGTTTGACCCCTATGTCATTTCCAAAGCACTCTAATAACCCATCCATAGTTTTGATTTTGGCCTTAGCCTATTCCTACAATCTGTGTACTGTTGTCCTTAGCACCATAGGGATTCTTCTCTCTTCCATTCTTTTCCAAAGTTTGTGATGGGGTACTATGTCAAAGGATTTTTTGAAGTCCACAAAATATCAAAAAGACTCATCCCCTAGAGTTTCCCATATTTTCTCAACTAAGTATCTAAGAGTCACTCTGTAATTGATGGTGGAGTGTTTTGGTCTAAAACTTGCTTGTCCCTTTTCTCTTTTCTCCTTTGTTTGAGCCCATTTACTGATCTTTCATTCTACCATGCTTCCAAATAGCTTTTCGAGAAGGGGGTTGATCATGATGGTCTGATAGTTAGAGGGGTTATTTATGTCTTCACTTTTGTAGATCAAAACCACCACACTAGTCATCTAGTTTTTAGGGAAACCCTCATTGGTATTGTTAAAGATACATATGATATGAGGTGCAAGAAAATCAGCACCCCATTTTAGGTATTCAGCTTGGAGCCCATCAATATCTTGTGCTTTACCTACTACTAACCTCATTATGCCTTGGGTGATATCTTCATTATTGAATAGCTCCCCTGTGTGCTTAGTTATTGGGGTACCATGTGTTGTTTCCTTTTCTTGCTGATACAAAAATATCCCTCAGAGGGTTCACTCTATTTATCCCTGACACTGACCCAGCACAGAGTAGAACAACATAAACAAGGTTTTTAAACCTCCTACACTTTGAGCTCCATTAACTCGGGTGGGATTACCCTTGAAAACTTAGAATAATGAAATCACTAAATTATTCTAGTTTGTTATTGATGGAATTACAGGGAGTGGTCACTGTAACTTTCACTAAAACAGACCAAACTGAAAGTAAAGATTGATTTTAATAATGATAGTCATTTGATTGAACAAAAAATAGACCAGTGCTCAATCTTAAAGCATGAAGTCATCTATGAATAGTTTTAATCAGCATGATTAAGGACAAAACTGAAGGCAATTACAGGATCTGACACAAAAATAGATATACCTTATATATCTACCCTAGTACACTTAGCCAAATTAATCCATCGAATTCATTTGCTATCCTGAACTTTATTGAAATATCTCTAAGGTATTTTTAAATTCTCTCCTTGAAAGAACCCTATAAGTATTTCAAAATCTGCCTAACAGATGTATAAATTGAAAACATTCCTAGAACATTCAATTTAGACAAAATACAGAATGCTAAAATGAAGACAGAAGATCCATTAAATGCTTCAGAAACTATGAACTGGATTTTATTCAAAATTCATCATCAATTACTACATTCAACAGAGATTTCTCCAAAAAGACCAGATATATTGGTTTTCAAAACCAAAATTTGCAATTGACTTAGTATTATTTTCAAACATAAAAATGACCATCCCTATCCCAGTAGTCTTGGAATCCTTTTATAGCATAAGGATGCAACAAGCTACCAACATACTGGGAAGGATTACAAAACTTCTTGCAACAACTTTGCAACGAACTAGAAATAAGATTTTTCAACCGAACATGGGTGGCAGCTTTTTTTTTGCAAAGCCTAACAAGGTTTGTCTTTTGTGGCTTAACCATAGTTGATTTCATCCTTTAAGCTTTGCCTCCCATCTGTTCACTTCTTTAATGGTGGGCCAATCAAAAAAAAATTCTTCTTCTAGCCTGGCAACAGCTTCCACCCACCTGGCATCCATGGCAGTTCTGGCCTCAGACACAAATTTAGCCATGTCCCTTTCAACTTTGCAAAAGCCATCAATCAGTTCGTTGCAGTATTTTGCATTTGTGTCCTTTTCCAGATGTAGCTTTATGTCTTGATTTCCCAATATAGCATCAAAACCAGATTCCCAATCTGATTGTGCTTTCAACTCCCATGTTTCCTTATAAATCTTTGGGATCAATGGTGGACATTGATCACCAAACAGTTGCAACTTATTGTTTATTAAATCAGATTTGCCATTAAAGAAGGCAAACGTATCATTCAACTTATTTACCATATCAATGGTATCTGATACTTTGTCTGGGAAATCATCACTGTATAACATAGCTGTTTTGAGTTTATCTAAAACTCTTTCCTTCGCTGACCAAAGTTTGAAGGCAGGCTCTAGGAAAACCATAGCTTCTACAGCTATCTTTGAAGCCTCTTGCAGGGATCCGTATAATGTATATACTACATCAATATTTTGCTTTATAACTTCAATCCTATGCTGTAATATGAGCAACATGATAGACATAGCATTCATGCCCTATTCCTGTGATACATCCTTTAATTGTTTCTCTGCCAAAGAAGAGTCCTCCTTAGCACCTTTCACAACATCTGTCACAATATTGGCTGCCTCTTCAACAATTGGAGTCTTTTCCTTTTTGCTTTCTTCCAATTCTTCTTTTAATTTGGCAATTTCCTCTTCAAGTGTGTGGTTCTTGACCACCACTTCCTCATGTTTCTTTGCCAATGCCATCATTCGGCCAAAAGTTGTCTCATACCTCTTTGACAGGTCATCAAATTTTGCCAAGTTCATAAATGAAACCTGTGTCATTAACTGAGCTATCTTAGTATCTGAAGTATTTTTCAGGTTCCATATCATTCTGTCAGCTCTTTTTTCCTCCTTGATGGTCATGACCAAGGGTTTTTGTGTTGCCGGAGCTAATGACCATATTGCTAGGGTTTTGGATTTTGGGTCAAAACCTGATCCTTATAAGACATCATCCATTTCAAATTCTTTCTTAAGCAATGGATCTTTCTGCCTCCTAATTTGATCAATAACAAATGTGGACTGCAAGTCCCAACCAGGCATCAGCATCACACCACTGTTCTATACCAGCAGTCTGGCTTGTTCCATAGTGATTTGTTTAGTTTCAGGGTCATAATCCTAAAGTGTTTGCACAATTTGTTCATTCTTATCAGTATTCTCCTCCTCTATTGTTATTTCTTGTCTCAAGCTTTTCTAATTTAACTTGATCAAAAAAGATTTGAACTCTTGAGACTTTATGAACTCATCATCCTTCATGAATTCATTTTCCATCATGACCCTTCCATCATCTTTTTCAAATAAAACCATTTGATTATCCCCTTGGCCCTTAGCCTCTGGTTCCTTTTGCAATTGCCTTCTCAATTTCCTAAAATATTTGCCATGTTCTAAAATCATGGCTTTAGCCATGCCTTTTCTGTCCTGCACCATTTTGTGCTCTATTTTATGTTTCTTCTTTGGTGGCTCTTTAGCTGAAGTAGCCTCCTCACCTACTTCTTCTTCTTCATGTTGTTCTTCTCTTTTTTCTTCTTCTTCTTGATGTTCCTCTTGGTGCTCCTTATCATGCAAAGCAATTTGAATAGGAGACCCTTTGGATTGTGCATCTTCAGCACTGAATTGAGGTACTTGTGACATCAAAGTGTCATATGATTATATCATCTTCTCTATCCTCTAGAGATATGGGAGATCAGGAAAGAAACCAAAGAATGAATTATCTGATTCCTTCCATTTTGATTCTGCTCTTAGGAGGTCATTCCATTTTCTTCTCCTATCCTGGACTTCTAATCTATTCAATTTGTTTCTCACAATGTCTTCATCATCCAATGGCTCATGATCTTTGATCTTGTGCCAAGGAGTCATCCTTTTTAGGGTTGTTTGTACAAAATTTTCAGGATCACAAAATCTAGCGATTGCAGTAGACATTCTGTATTGCTTTAAGTAATCATTGATTGTATCAAACATCTTCTTCCCAATAGTGAAATCAAAACCCACCCATAATCTGGGGATGAAGGTTCCCTTCTTATGCCCCTCTAGAAATTCCTTGTCTAACCATGTAATCTGCCAGACAAATTCTAAGAAAGAAATCCTGGGAGGAACAAACTTAGGGAGAATATGAGGAGGCTAAGTTCATCCATATACTCTGATAATAGTTATGTAATCGAAGAAGAAGAAATCAGCCCAGTTGTGGGAGATGGGCCAACTAGTGACATACTCCCATGGTCTCAAAAAATTTCTAACCTCAAATGGAAGTCTGTGTCTGTCTGCTCCCAACAAATCAAAAATTGGATCCACAATCCAGTTGCAAAAACATACAAATGAGGAGTTGATAGACCCACTATCCCATACTGAGGTCCATCTTTGGATTGGTTCCTCCACACCATGTTCTGATACAAATAATTGAAGCTCTTTATCCATTGATGATCTATTATAATATAGAATCATTTACATCAGATGAGAGTAATGTTTGAAAGTGGGCTTGGGGTTATCTGACTATATTTCTAACAATCCAGGATGGATGGCCTCAACTATGTAGCCAACATAATCGTAATCAGTGTTGACTTTTGGGTGTTGGATGTTCATTGCTATCATGAGTATGTCCTGAGACACTGTAGAATCTCCATCAAGGCCTAGGACCCTACTCACACCATATACAGTGCACTTGACATAATGATGAAACAGAGATAGGTCAAAGGGTGGCTTGAAATTGTCTGGAATCTTCACCAATTTCCTATCTACTCTAGGCATAAACTTAGGCATTTCATACTTTTTTATCAAACTCTCTCTCTTGACATAATCAGCTTTAATTTTCTCTAAATCAATGTCAGTGCATAATGCACCAGTAATTCCAAACACCTCTGCTACTGATCTTCTGTCTATGGAGACTAGGGTTTCTTTATTCTTTTTTCTAATTACCCTAGCCACTGGGCAATAGTTTTTTGCTAACTCCTTAATGAGACCAATGTCAACATAGACATCAAGAACAATTAGTTTATCCATATTCAAATCCCATGGATTGCAAATTGGGACTGGCTTGACCCTATTGTTCCAAAAATAATGAAATAAAGTACTACCAGAGTAGTCTGGGGTTACCGGATTTCAGAATTGAGACCACTTTTTGCTCCATTCTTCCCAATCTAAGTTGTTGGTATTCAGAGTCCCAGGCAGCAATTCAACAAATTCTTCTGTATATTTCTTTGGTGTGACTTCCTTCTTCTTCCCAGACCCTTGTGAGGTAGTAGGAACAATAGCTTGACTCATCTTTCTGCTTTGAATTCTACTGTCTCAAACACAAACTCCAAGCCAATAATGCTTCTTACTCTTCTCAGAAAAATTTAGAATGCAGAAATGAGAGCGGTACATAATGAGACTCAATCATTTACACTTATAGCCATTTAAGAACTGCGTCTTGTCAACTTGAAAGCTAAATTCTTTCACTTGAACTGTCATGAAGATTGCATTCTGTCATTAATGATGTGATCAAGTTGCACTATTTGATCCTAGCTGGAAGAGAGTGTACACTTTTTTCCATCTGGCACTCGTCATCCTGAAACTAGCCAACACACTACACTTTATTCACTTTTGGAAATGTCTTTGCGAGTGAGCGACGCACCCATGTTATTCAACCGGTCGCATACTCACCATCCATCCTCACTCTACTTTTCACCTTCTGCGAGTGAGCGACGCACCCATGTTATTCAACCGGTCGCATACTCACCATCCATCCTCACTCTACTTTTCACCTTCTGCGAGTGAGCGGTGACCTAGTTCTTGGACTTCATCTTATGTCTGTCGCATACTCGCTATCTTTCTATACTTTGCTTTTGGGTTCATGCGAGTGAGTGATGTTTCCTTCACCTTTAACCTATCGCACCCTCGCTAGAAAACATTTCATGTCATTTGAGTCTTGGTGACTGAGCAACTATGCATCTTATCTCTCAGCTATTCCATAATCGCACACTCGCTGGCTGTTTAAACTGTAACTTTTGGGTCTGAGTGGGCGAGCGATGTTCATTTCTTTACCACATACTATGTCTGGTCGCTCACTCATGCCACTTAATACTCCATCTTTCACCTTCTACATGAGTGAGCGATGGTATCTCTTCCTTGCTTAGTCGTAAACTCGCGAGCTTGAAACTTTCACTTCATTACTGACTGCGAGTGCGTGACTATGCACCTTCTTTCTTTAGTCGCCTACTCACGAGCTCTTTTCCTTTCATCTTTTTTGATTGGTGAGTGAGCGATGTCTCCTCTTTTAACTCATCACACACTCATGGGTTTACTTTTGATCGCCTCAAAGCATCAGCGAGTGAGCGAGGCGATGAATGGTCCCTTAGTCACTCAGTCGCAGACTTTTAAGAATCTTGAAAAATGCTTGTGTGACTAAGCAATGAATCTTCACATTAGTACTTCATACCTTCGCCGCACACTCGCACTGCAAAAAACAAGTGAGTTAGAACCTAAGCGAGTGGGCAACCTCTAGAACATGACCTCGTTGCTCAGTCACAGACATTGTGACACAAACTTAAAACTTGATGCGGGTATGCAACTGTTTCATTTTTTAGCAAGACTCGCTCGGTCGCGAAGCATGATATAAACAGAAAAAATTTATAGTGACTGCACGACATACATATTTTTCACCTGTCGCTGACTCACTATTTCAATATTTCATTCATTTAACTCTTAGCGAGTGAGCAATAAGTTTAACCATTTTTAGCCCGCTCAATCGCTAACCTATAACTCGACTTTCATAAGACATCATGACTGTGCAATTTACCCTTTAAAACATTGAACCCGCTCACTTGCACACAGATCAAATCTTGACATAAGTTGATTGTGATTGCGCAATTTACCTTTCACTAACAGCTCGTCGCCCACTTGCACAACTTATAGACACTTTTAAAAAGACCGGCGCGACAAAGCGACCAAACTAAAACATGACCAAAGAAGTTTTTTGACTTCTTTTGCATGGCAAAGCACAATATTTAAAACCAAGAAAGCCCAGGAAAAGAAAAAGCCAAGAAATTCAAACAAAACCAATGCAGTGCTAACACCATGTTCACCTAGCTTGCAATCATAAAGCAATTTGGCATATTCCAGCCATTGAGTGCCAGTTATGTTATTCTCTACTTGCTTCTTTTTATGTCTAAGTTTGTTCCAAAACTTTTTAGGGATATTTTTCCAGAGATTAATCAAATCAAGTCTTCTCAAGATTACATATTGTTCCTTCTTTCATCTTAGCAACTTTCTATATTCCTTATTTTTTTCATTATTCTTTTTTCCTCTCATATTGCTTTTTTCCCTCTTGCATTCATCATCAAACCATAGGTTAGCCAAAAATGTATTCTTAGTGTCTCTTTTGGGTTTAGATATTTTACAATCCTTGAGTGCCTTGTTGATAGTAGGAATGAGATTATCTTTGTCCACATGGTATTGTTTGGCAGCATTTGAGTTCTTTTTTTTATTGTTAGATATCCTACTAAGAGAGTTTCTGAAAATTTCCTGATTTTCTTGTGTCATTAGGATCCTGCCAATCAAAGGACATTTTCTTTCCTTGTAGATCTATTGAACATTTTTTTGCTCTTTTATGTGAGTTTCCAGCTTGAGTGAAATCAGATTATGATCTGAGTATAGACCGATTGGACATTCCCTTATCTCAAACTCCAATATCTTTGAGGTGTAGCTTTGAGAGAAAATGATGTAATCCATGACACTTTTCCCGTTGTAAGTTTTACAAGTGATGTTTCCTGAATTGGGTCATTTTTTCACTCCATTACAAATGACCATGTTGTGAAGGCAGCAGACACCCAGTAATTCTGCCCTGAAATGATTAACCTTGCATTTGTTTTCCTGCGATGATCTCTCCCAATGTTGGGCCCCCTCTTCCTCTAACCATATCGGGTAACTGCTTTCTTTATACCCTCTTTCAAGATTGAGATTATGATTATTTGTTGTTCTAGCATTAAAGTCACCTATGAGCAGAATTTTGCCTAAGGTGCTAAATGTAGAAATGTCCTTTTTGAGTGAGGTAAACGGATCTTCATGATCTAGATGCTTCTTCTTATAAAATTTTGATCCTTTAGGAGAAAAGTAGCATGTTTCCACCTGAATAGAAACCTAATTTTCTGTTATTTTTATCCAGATGTATTAGTTATTTGCATCTTCTTTCTTCACATTGATAAATCTACCCCATGTTTCCTTAATCAAGATGGTGATACCTCCATGTCCTTCGCCATTTTTCATCCTTTTGTTCCACACTGAGGTTTTCCTATAACCCTCAAACTCTAGGATCTTGCATTCATCATGTTCATGTGTCTCTGTGAGTAGGATAATGTCTTTGCCTCTAGCTATCAGCCCTAACTTAGGTCCTCTCCTCCACGGGTAGCCTCTATAGTTCCAGCTAACTACAGTTAAGAATTCTTGGGTGGGCCTGAGTTCCTATTTATCATGTGTTATTTTTTCACTAATATGGGCCTTCCATTTTTGTAGCCACGCCCATTTTCCATTTTCTCTTATTTTTTTAGATTTTTCCCATTCTTTCCTCCTTTCCTCTTGTTGGTTTATGGTAAGATCATCATCAAGGTAGATATGTGTTCCTTTGAGAAACCTCCTATTTCTCATAATATTGTTTTTGTCTTCTACATTCTTCAATGTCACCCTTACATGTCTATCCTTGTAGCCCTTTGTCCACTTTCTGATTCTTTGTGTTTGCATAACCACTCCATTCCACTCTACTTGATCTCTAAGGCTGTCCTTTATTAGTTCTTTTGTGGTTTCTTTTTCCCCATAGTCTCTTAACTCTTTGATGATGAGGTTTCTTTCCTCTTGCTTATCTCTTTTTCTTCCCTAATCTGACTCCTTATTTTCTTTTCTATGACTTTATTGGGCGTATTCGCAGTCCCCCTTACTATGTTGGTCCATGACCTGACTTCTTTTATTTGTTTTCTTATTTGATTCCCTTTTTGTTCCATTGTGGCCATGGTAGATTGCATTTCTTTAATTTATAGATTTTCACCTCTACCTCCACCATTTCCTCCTCACATGTCTCTTGCTATTATGTTTGTCTCTCTTAATTCTTTCCTCAATAGAGTCAGCTCGTACTCCCCATTTTCCAGGTTGAATTGTAGTTTTTGAACTTTCTCTCTAAGTATATTGACCTATTTCATTAACTTCCAATTACTTTCATTGATCTCTCTCACTTTAATGTATTCCATATGACTCTTCTCTTCTAATGCTAACATTATTTCTTTCACGAGTACTAGATAGTTAATGTACATGTCTGGGTACCAAGACATAGGTGTTTTTGTGGGACTATAGATGTTTGACCTCTCATCATTTGCTACATTTTCTAGGTGAGATACCTCTATTGTACTCTTGTCATTTCCAATCTATTTCCTTTGTCTCATTTGTGGGACCTCAATTACTGCTTTTTTTGTTACCAGTTTTGGCAAAATAATTGTCAACTTTCCCTTCTTTGCATATTTGCTCTTTCTATCATTCCTTCTTCTAATTATGCCTTTGTATTGTTTTTCCTTCACATAGATATAGTTTCCTCTTGTGGGCAATGTGTTGAGTTGGGGGATTCCCAGCAAACCCTATGAAAAATTTCTTGTTGTTGTTCCATAGTTGAATGAGTTCCCAAACCCAGCAAAAGAGAACATTCCAGGGAGTATCATAAATCCCCCTTGTTGAGTCATCCCTAAGACGGGGTTTTACAGAAGATTATTTCCTTGAGCTAGAACCGAGTTACTATCAGGCCCCAAACTGTGTCATGTGTCTATGATTGATTGTGATTCCTTTATCTTTGATTGATCACCTAGTGTGATATGCCTAAGTAGATGTCCTATTGATTGAGAGATGTGTAGTGTGTATATGACTGGTTGTGATATCTTTATCTCTGGATGATCACCTAGTATGATATTCCTAAAGACATGTTCAGCTGGTTGAGAGATGTGTAGTGTATCTATGATAGGTTGTGATATCTTTATCTCTGATTGATCACCTGGTGTGATATGCCTAAATACTTTTTCCACTTATTGAGAGATGTGTGGTGTGTCTATGACTGGTTGTAATACCTTTATATCTAGCTGATCACCTAGTGTAATATGTCTGAAGACCTATTCATCTGGTTGAGATTCCTCTATCTCTGATTGATCACCTGGTGTGATATGCTTGGAAACCTATTCAGCTATCTGGGAATCTTTAGATTCTGTCCTGCCTTCTCCATATTTTCCCTCCATATACGAGAATATAGGGTTTACTGTTTACTATTTACGTGGGTTTGGTTTTTGTGTAGAGAAGCACACATAAAGTGTAGAGGGTTTAAGTGATTGTATACCTTTACAGTTAAATATTTCCACAACAGGAAATAGGATATGGAAGGGAAAAGAACAAGAAAAGGAAAAGATCAGGGAAAATCGTGGATCACACCTTTTTGCTCTGGTAAACCCTAGAGCCTTGAGTCATTGATTGTTGCGTGTTTGCACACCGTGCCCTGCTCACCATGCCCTACTCGTCATTGTTCATTGTTTCTGGTCGCCATTGTTTGAATAGGGGAAAGCACATGGATGGAGAGGCATCAAGTGAGGGAGGTTTTGAGGATAGGGGTGGTTCATCATCCCTTCCAACATAGGCTCACCTAGTTCAATGATATTGGCAAGTTTGTTTTTTTTTTAGTTAAAATTTGATGTAGTCAGGTACAAGGTCATGAGTCAGAAATTTTTTGTAGTGTATAATGTTTCTATGTCAGGTTTTGGTATGGGGGTGATTTTGAAGTTGTAATCTCACCTAATTGACTATATTTGGGTTGCAAAATCTTCTATCGAGTGGTCAAATTTTTGGTACTATCGGGTAGGGGGAGTCAATGCTAGGGTTGTATTTTGGAAAGATGATTTTCAATGTAATAATCTACTTTATAAATAATAATACAATAAATATTTAATAGATCAAAAAAAGTTTAATTAAAATATAAGTATAACTATATTTATATTTAAAATAAAATATTTTATATTCATATAATTTAAATGTTGAATTAGTGACAAACAACTTTTTCCCAATAATATAGGTATTGCTAAATTTTCATAACATATAATAAATGCATGAGTAGTCAACATAATGTTCATAATTAACTTATTATTTTTTGTAATTTATTTTACTATTAAATTATTATTACTTTTTATGGATATACTCTCGAGGCACAATCTGAGCCTCATCTTTTTTAGATGTAGGAGCCTTGCACTCAACCAGATGACTCGTTAAGAACCTTTCACCTTCACAAGTAGATCAATGGTCCATTGCCATAAGATTATTCTTAAAAAAATTAATATTCATTTATTGCAACATTAAGTTACACAACTTTATTATTTAATTTAATTATTACTTAATCCTTAACCTACAACCCATCATCATTTTCTTTTTCAAATACAAACATTAACATACATATACACATTTAAAACATTCGTCCAAGTTTCTTTTTCTTCCATAAACTTTATTTTTATAGAAATAATGCTTTAATAATGAGTATGCATTTATTTTGTTTTATTTTCTAGGTGGATTTTTTGTGAGGGGTTTTAATGGATATTAAAAAGATGTGATATTTAAAAATATGAAATCAAATATTTAAAAATTATTTATTGTCTATACCTCTTTCTCGTATTAGAAAAGATGTTTTATTTAATTTATAAAATTATTTCTCATCAATAAGTATTTGTCATGTTAGGAAAGATACATTATTATACAGATAATGTTAGTTCCTAATCAACATCTCAACATGCTAATATAGTGACCACAAAATAAACATATTAGGATCATAGACAAATGGTCCACACTTTTAGTTTCATATTAATAAGTTTAATTAATTACAGTCATCTCCAACACTTTTCTTATAACAAGGTAGGAAACTATGCATGAATATGAGAATGTGGATAAGTTCACCTTTTTCCACTGACACCACATTGCTTCATGTAAAACTTAGTACAAAGAAACCATTGTTCTATAACCATAGATAATTCTCCACACAGCCAAGGAATTTTGGTTTCTATGAAGCATATTCATTATTCATAAGATGTGAGCACCCTGATGCATAGCTCAATGAAAGTGTGTTGGACAGTATCCATTACAATTTATGATGTGTGGCATGTGTCATAAAGAAACCTTGAAACAATGGTATTGAAATTAAAGATAATTAAATATACAACTAGTATATATGAAAAATACAAGAAAAAATTTGAGACTGAAAGATCATACAAATAAACATTCATTATTTCCTTGGTTTGGAGGAAACTAGTCCCAAATTCTCTCTCTCTCTCTCTCTCTCTCTCTCTCTCTCTTATTACACCTTTATATCTCAACTATTTTCCTCTAAAACTCTATCTCTACATATATTTCCATCTATCTCTCCCTTTGTGTCTATCTCATCATCTCTCCATCTCTCTGTACCCTTTATCTATTGCTCTCCTCCTCTCCATATCCCTCTCACTCTCTTATATCCATCTCTAAATTCTCCTCTCAATCCTTCTACATCTACTTCTATCTTCCTTTATATTCCTTTCAACTCAATCTTCATATGTTCCCCTCTATCTCTTGACATGTCTCCCTCTCCATGTCCTCCATCTCTCTCCACTACAACAATTCCATTTCATTAGCTCCCTTTTTAGCTCCGCATTTTTCTTCCACACACTCTTTTAATGTATTTCTCATCCATTTTTTCAAAATATAGCAATATTCATCGGGTTGGCGTGACTCGTGGCATTCTTTGCGTCGAGCTAGAGATACTGGCGCGAGGGTGGGTGTAATGTAGTGCCTGGATTTGCATCAATAGTGGTGCATGTGTTGGCACCCAAATGAATGCCACTTGGATGAGTAGGCACTATGTTAAAGTATCTATTTTTCAGCCCGTCATATTTGATGGCAACGTCTATGTAGCACCCAAAACCCCTATTTATTGTAATTATTAATTAATTAAAAATTAAAATACAATGAATATGGCATTTTTTAATTAATTAATAATTACAATAAATTAGCCATTTTTGGTGCTGCATAGATAATGGTCCCAAATTGTGTCTTAAACTATAATTATTAATTAATTAAAAATGTTATAATCATTGTTTTTCAATTTTAATTTTTAATTAATTAATAAATTTAATAAATGGTATATTTTGGGTGTTGTGTAGATGTCCCATAGGCTATCTGTAGCCTCCCAGACATTAAAACTAATTTATTTCTTTCTTTATTTCTCTTATGTCCTAGCCTAACACTTTATTATTTATTTTTCATGTACTTTAAGTTGTGCTTAAAGTATTTATTGCACCCTCATGGAGGTTAAGACAGATGACAGCTAGAGGCTACATGGCAGTCTGTGGGCGGTGATGAAAATATTGTCGCACCCTTGCAAGCCTAAATTATAGTTAAGGAAAATGGTTTTGAGCTTGTGATGAAATGAATTTATAACCCATATTAATTAATCAATAAATAATGCAGCTTGGTAATGTGGGGAGACAAGAGAAACATTACACTGCGCCACCGCACAAGACCCAGAACCTCTTAACCAATGAATTATGCACATGCACTTATAAATCAGTTAAGTTGTCACGTCCTTGAAGCCCTAAATTGTAGTTAAGGAAAATGGTTGCGAGCTCGAGATCAAATGAATTGATAACCCAGGTTCGGTAAGTCGCAACCTATTGAAATTTTATGTGGATTACTCAAAACTATTTGATAATATATTGAAGAAAGAAGTGGTGGTAGGAAGAATCTGAGAAGTGATGTCATGACTGATAGAATTTTGTAGCTTTTTATCTAAAAACCATTCCCTTTCTAGTATATCATTCCCTTATGGCTCAACCATTTGAGTGTAACATTTAAATTGCTATAACCAAGGGAAAATGTCACAATGACAGGTGTTGTAGCTGTTGGGATAGGTGCAAATCTTGGGATAGCTATTTCTTTTTTTTTTGCAGTTTGAAAGTGTGAACCATAGCTTAAATACAGGAAGGGGAAAATGCATAATGAGTTATTTGGGTTGTCTAAATTGGGTTTTCATGATTGGAATGGAGTGTTTCTTTTATTAAGTGTTAAGGATGGGGCTTGTTGAGGCTATAGAGGGATTTTACTGTAACAAGAAGGGGTTAGACCAAGCTATGTTGCAGGAGATATACAAGGATCATGGTGGTGAACCAGTTGATAGTACATTTTGTAATCGAAGAGATACTGAAAGTGCCTTCAATAACTGAAGAGATACTAAAAGCTCTAGACTTTGTTGAAAACTCTATCTAGAGCTTGCAAATGCCTTTGATCTCTCTATAGACAAAAGATGGGATTTTGGAGTTAATTGTTTCAACTTGTGTTGTATTTTCAAATCCATCTACCGCAAGGGAAGATGGTGATAATTTTGACTCCTGGCATTTTATGCCTCAAAAACCACCCATGTGTGATAATGGCATGGCTTAGAAGCCTAGTTAGATCACAGGTCTCGTGATAATAAGTGCTCCATGGCCTCCTCTGGATTCACTCAAGGACACAAAAAGAGGTAACAACCTTCATTTGGAGAATATCTTTTATCATTGGTTAGTGACAGTTGGTAACAGAATATAAAAGTGATACGCTGGCCTATAGTTTGTTACATTCCTTGTGTATATAAAAGGAATATCAAGACCCATCTTATAGATCCTAAAAATTATTTGTATAGGGACAAGTAGAATAGTCTATGTAATAGGTCTTTTTGCATAAATAGGAATGAAAAATTCTTGTATTAAATAAAATGTATGAATACTTGTGAAGAAATTAATTGAAAATATCATTTGAAGATTGTCTCCTACTCCATTTTCTTTCTATTACATAAGTTTTTTTGTTCAAAATAGCCAAATTTGTCTTCACGATAATTTCATGAATGTATAATGTGTTTACTAGTTTTCTTCAAGGAAATAGTACTGAAGGGAAATGCTTGAAAAGAAATACCTTGAGTAATAAACATGAAGAATCAACAACTAAATAGATGTGAAGTACATAATAGAAATGTAGTTCTTAGCAAACAAATAGGAAGTTACTCTATTCTACCTTGGCCACAGGAACAGTCAAAGAACAGAGTTCCAATGGTTGCAGTAACAGTCATAGAACAGAGTTACAATGGCTACAAGAATAGTCAGAGAACAAAGTTCTAATGGCTGCGAGAACAGTCACAGGACAAAGTTCCAATGGCTGTGGGAATAGTCAAAGAACAAAGATGGAATAGTCACAAAACAAAGTTCTCACCATAGCTTCTAGTTTGTTACTGAGAGTGCAAATAATTTACCATGAAATGAATAACACAAAGTAAAGTGATTTCAGATTTAATCAAATAAATTATGAAATTTGAATTTGAGGATTTTTGAATGATATATAACCACATGAAGAGTTACAGTTTTAATCTTTTGAAAAATATCATTTATTAAGATGGCGAATGTTGGAATGACGTGGTGCAAGAACCAAAACCTGCTAAAAGGACAGTCAGTAATGATGATGAGACATCATTAATGGTTGGAGTGTGCCAAAAAAATTATAATTCTCCTACACAACCCCATTTATCATCATTTTATTCCAAAAAAAGTGTAAGTCTAGACATCGTATTAATGGTTGGAGTGTACCAAAAAATTTATAAGTCTCCCACACAAGCCCATTTATCGCCATTTTATACCAAAAAATTTATAAGTCTAGACATTGCATTAATGGTTGGAGTGTGCCAAAAAAATTATAAGTCTCCCACACAAGCCCATTTTTCATCATTTTATTCCAAAAAAATTAAAGTCTAGACATCACATTAATGATTGGAGTGTGCCAAAAAAATTACAAGTCTCCCACACAAGCCCATTTATCATCATTTTATTAAAGAAGCAATTTATGCACATGAATATCGATGAAGGGTGAAAGAAGTGATTTGGTGTATCAGAGATGGATACTCCTTTCACATTGAGAGAATCTAAATAGCAAAGTCCATTCTTTGGACTGATTATGGACAAGCGGCTTGATCGCATATTTTTGTGCAAATATTAAAGGTTGACAAAGATTATGTGTTTAATTTTAGGTGTCATGTTTCATCAACTGAGGAACAAACATAGAAATAATACAGATGTGTACTTAATGATTTTGGCATGGGGGTTTCAATTCGGAGAATCAACATCAAACATGAGGAGAATAATGGAGGTGATAGTTACTACAAAGTGTTTGGTTAGGTTGGAGTCCATTACCGAGTGGGCGGTTCCAGGAAAGGGGATGGATTACAGTGAACTGATAGAATATGGGGGTGACACGGGTTACATTCCATACATCTAAAGGCTTGATGAGAGGTGAATAGATAAATGAACCAAGCAAGCAAAGCCTGGATGGGATGCACTTAAATTTTTTGTCGATCTTATGCGTGTAAAAGGAAAATTGGAAGAATTGAAGGCCAGGGAAGGGCTCACAGGGTTCAAAGAAGGAGGAGGTCACTAAGGTTAAGGTGCAGGGTTATGGGAAGGAGGAGTTTGTTGTTAATGTGCAGGGATGTTACCAGAGCTTGTGGGGCATGCTCTTGTAAATGGGAAGATGGACTGCTAGTTTTTTGAAGATGATCTAACTCATCTGCTAGAATCTGGGTGACAAGTTTCACTGATGTTTTTGTAAAATTTGAAAAGTTTTTCAATCTTAGGTGGTTTTTTTTAGTAGTGTTGTAAGAGGGTAGGGATTCTTATTTTGTAGTGACGAATTTCAACAGCTAATGAACTATTGAAAATGGATCTTTTCGACGGTTTGGGGTAGAAGTCAGGGTGTGGAAACTTCTTTTTGGTGGTGGTTAGAAGTAACACTAATATGTACTATGAATGTTTTATGTACATTTATAGATAATTAATAAAATAAATCATTATTACTGAACCAAAGAAACAAATTACAAAATATGACTAATATGAAATGTATGAATACTTCTAAAGAAATTAATTGAAAATATCATTTGTAGATTGAATTGAGGATTTATGATTTCTCTATTGCTCTGTGCTAGCAATTATGTGAATAATTCTGAGGATTTATAAAGTAGAGATTTAAGCATTTCTTGAATCGCTTATATGAATCTGATAAATTATGTATTATTATTGTAGATTGAGCATTTTATTTCATTATTACAGTTGATTAGTATAATATAATAAATTAGGGAAAATATTAAATTCATGTTTATATGTTGCAACAGTTCGAAGAAATAACAGTGATTCTATAAGAATGATGCATAATTAGATGTAGTTCATGTGTTTGTATAAGGTATTAACATTTATAAGCGTATGAACAATTAATGTTGGGTTCATTTCATATTTGGCTTTGTTGTTAGAGATTTGTTTCTGCGCAGTTGATTGATTATATGTTTGTCATTGATGACAACATATAATACATAGAAGTTATTATGTATGTACTTATCAGAATGATGATATCAAGCCTTGCATGGTTAGATACATGTTGTAGACATGTTTATTATGTTATGTTCATACACAGAGATCTAGATATGATGTTTGAGTCAAGTTGTGTAATTTTGTTATTAGTAGTTACAGTTCTAGAAGAGTATTTGTTCAGAGCCGACGTATATAACATGTTTCTTGAGCTATGCCTATCTTCAAGATATGCATGTGTATATTCATGATTATTTATGATTTGATGATTGTTATCTAAAGGTACCTAACATGTTTCAAGAAGATTACAAAGTTAGAGTTAATTTGGTGAGGCCAACTTAGTGAAGCATCGCGTCTATCCAGTTTGTGTTGCACGGACGTAATATTATTTGTGTGCTTAGTAAAGCCGACAAGGATGTTATGAAGAGTTTTATTATAGGTCCCATGATCTCATACTCTGAGGAAGATACTTATATCAAGTCATTTTTGATACGCTAAGTGTGAATGATACGAAAAGAGACAGAAAATGTACAGAGCAGAATACTAGTTGTGGTTCATTCATCAAGAGTCTATGTGAAGAAGAATTAGAAGATTAAAATACATTGGAACTGATCAAGATAGTAGGTCTAGTCCATAGTTCATCATCAGATATAGTGCATATCTATTCTACAAAAGGTTGTAGCCTTCACCATTGAAGTAGTGAGCTTTTGGACAGTGAGTCCTCACCCCTAACAGGGTTATTTGTAAAAGAATCCTAACAGGGTCAGACCCTTAACCAGGTCACTATACTTATTGCTTTGTAAAGAACAACTCCTAACAGGGTTGCAATATCTTCTAACAGGGATTACTATAAACAAGTATAGTTCATTGTCGGTGATAATTCCCACCGGGGTTTTTACCATTTGGTTTCCCCGTAATCAAACTGTGTGTTGTGTACTGTGTTATCTAAATGTGCATTTAATTTATTGTATTCTGGAGTTAAAGAAGAAAAGAATTTAAGTTACTGATAACTGATTCACCCCCCCTCTCAGTTATCCTTTGGGACTATTCTAACATTTGTTACCATGGATATGTGGCACTGGTCCTTACTGTACACTTCAGACTTCCAGTAAGGAAAAACTTATTGAATCCAAGTAATTTTTTGGTTGTGAATGTATAAACATAGTTACACCTCACCTCTCAACTGAATTCATCAGCATGTTCAAAATAGAACTAATTTTGATATGAGCCAGCTTCTAATATTGTGTTGACTTGTTTACCCAGTTGAAGCTCTTTAAGTTTTATGGTTCAAGGGTTAACGTATGTCGGTTGACAAACCCCCTTTGTTAAATTTTACGTCATCCATTGGTTGCCCCCGTTATGCTTGATTATTTCATTTGTTATATCATGCGGCCATGTGTTTTGTAAGTCTTTGTGCCTAAGTGTTATTCATTAGTTAAGAGGTTGTGGGTCCCACATGGTGGCATAGTATAATATTTCTCCTATCTCCTTGTGTTACCGAGCTATGTCGTGTCATTCTAGTTGGAAAGAAGTGGCATGTTGAAAGCTTCCTTCATTCTCAGTGTTTTACCAAGATATTTCTTTGTGCTTAGGAGTACCTTGTGATGTGGCACACGATGGTGCAATGGGATTTCATTTCTCCTTCACCATTTCATTGAGTGTTGACATGTACAGCAATTCAGATGAAAGGTGGATGACTAGTTAGCTTAGATGAAAGGTATTGTTTTTGTTCATGAATGGGGATGTGTCAATAAAAGCAAGAAATGAGAGAAATTTATTGACCTCCGTGGGAGGATTTTGAATATTGACGAGTACCATTGATTTCTTTGTATCGAAGGTTGTGATTTAAACTCAAGTTGTTGTATGTTCTAGATTTAATGGTGCAACAATCATGCTTGAGAGCCTACCTGGGATATTTTTAATCTTTCATTTCATAAAGCCGAGAATAATTACATAACAAATAAATAATTGTGTGAGTTCGAGTAGGCATTTTTAGCACCCAGCGCACAGGTCTAACCTAGAAAATTGGAAAATAGTGAGTTAACCCTTGGTTCACCACCTTTCCTTCTCTATAAATTTCATACAAAAGTGTGAATTCTTAGAAGAAATTATAGTGTTGTTGAATTGTTAGAACTAGGTTTCTCTTGTAAAAGAATATTTATATAGCTTCATATTCTTCTAGAAACCCTACCCTAGAAGGTCCTACAACCAAAAAGAAAAAATAGATGCACCTTTGTGATGACATAATTGCCCAATGCCCTAGCTCTTCATGGAGGCCAAAAATGACTCCAAATTTCCTGAAATTCAGTGACAAGAAGATAGAGGCTAGTGAAGCCCACATGACACTAAGAAGGCACAATATTTTCACATATTTCTATACTAAATCAAAGATCTCTTGGCTAGATTCTAACCCATGGAAGTTTGGGTTAGCTAAGTTGGTAGTCCCTAATGTTTCTATCAATGTAGACCTAATTAGGACTTTAGCAAACTATTATAACACTACGACCAAGAAAATTGAATGTCAATCTGGATCTCTGATAACTATCAATAATAAGGATACAATTTGCAATATCTTCGTCATAGAGTATGGTGCCAAATAAAATGTGAAGATTAACCTAGATACCCTTAAGCAATAATATAATAAATATGAAGGAATTTATAGGAGTTATGGTTGCCAATTCATATGCCTAAGGTTAATCATGATCTGGACAAGTTCACAAGTTATGATGCTCCACACTACAATTTGAAATTGTTTCATAAATACTATAGGATGACATATTATGCTCTGTGTCATTTTTTTGGATACAGGGGAGATGATGAAATTCCAGTGGAATTGAATTTTTTCACCTGTGATATCCAAAATCTACATAACAATAGGTCAATTGATTACTCGCAGTATGTGGCTGAATAAATGCATCGGTCATTATGTGCAAATAAAATGAATGATTTAGTGGTTAAATTTAAATGGTATTCATTATTGTTGCATATTCTTCTCTATGAAGGAAATTAGTATAAAGTATGGAACAGTGAACTCCATATCAACCCTGTAGATTACTTGGGGAACCCTAAGCTTGTTCAATTATGGACTAATGTCTGGGACCGTGAGTACAAAAATTCTCAATACATACACTTTGAAGAGTACTTTGTTCATAGACTATATGATATCATAGGCCCCAAAGCTCCCCCCAGGATGTCCCCCATAATAATGAAGTTTTTAAGGCCAAAAGAAAAGGGTGATGCACAGAAAGTCAATCACAATTGAGCAGATTGGTACCTTATGAAGAGATATTCATACATGAGGGTTTATGGATTTGAGGGTCAAGTTCATGTCCTACCCCACACTGTTCCATACAAATTAGTAATTTTGGAGTTCATTTGGAAAATGTTTGAGGTCACTGACATTTTTCAAGAAAAAAAACAAAGCTTCAATCCTTCCTTCATGTCTTGATATTGGACATTTTTAGATTAATGGTTTGGAGGGATATGAAGATGTTATAAAACTTCTTGATACATATAATATGCCTAAAGGGCTAGATGCCAGACAATTTGATCCTGAGGGATACTATGGCTCTACAAAGATAGAAGCTATCTTAGGATCATATCACCACTCTTTCTTGCAAAGGGAGGAACTCTAGAGGAATTTCTCATCCTATGAGGAGGGTAGAAACAAGGTTGCATTATACAATAGGGTGCAAGAAGTTGAGATGAGGAGATCAAGGTAATTTCACAATTACCCATGGGCATTCCCTGATGAGTTTAATAGGGTAAAGAGATTGGATTTTTTTATCCAATCCACAAAGAAGTTATGAAATAAGGGTGAAGTTGTTGTTTCACTTATCCAAGTGCCTTCAACTAGTGGTATTAGAGGTTCGGTCCCCATCATGCCTCTTGATAGGAAGTCACCTGCACCATCAGTCACCTTGGCTATTTCACAAGATATTGGAAGTATAGTAGGGGGAAGGAAGAAGATGAAGTATTACAATATGCTCAACTTGAGCCCTGCCAACCCTTGAATTGTGCCAATATTGACATTTTGGAGATTATAGAGCACACTAAAGATGTGAAGAAAAAAGATGTTGACAAATTCATGAGTGATGATGAATTTGTCAGTTCTATTGAATTCAAAATGTTTTTTTATGAAAGAAAAGAAGAGAAATTGGCACAATAGTTGGATCTTACTAATGATGAGAAGAGTGAGGAGGCCACAGATGTCTTTTGGTAAAATGAAAGGGAAGAGATACAAACAATCACCCCAAAAGAGGGGAGGAAAATATTAAGAGAAGTCAGTTTTTTATTGCTTCTAGTTGTAGACATCTCCACTTGCATTGCATTTGATAATTTAAGGAGATACGACAATGTGGATTGCACGATCAGTGATCAAGGGATGGATAAGTTGTGTTATTGGTCTAAAATTAGAGAAAATGATAATACCCTTTCCATTCGGTCCTTGTATCCACCTGGTAAAAATCCAATTACCATTGATAATCCACAAGACATCCTTGTGAATTTTATGATGTACAGGATAGGGGATGTTTCTTCAAAGGTAGTGGGAAATTTGAATATCAATCTTGGTATTTTCACCAAAGAAAAGATTGAAGAGAAAAATAATTTGATAAATAAACTAAAAGACAGGAAAAAGGAGATAGAGGGTCTTGTGCAGATCACTCCGAGAGAGGGTCTCCTATTAGAAGCTGATGAAAACCTCTATCTTACAAAAATTGATTTGAAATTGGAGAGGGAAAGGATAGAATAAGTAGAGATATAGTTATTTCTTGTGCAACAAAAAATGTCTCCTTAAAGAAAGAGTTGAAACTCATGGATTTTATGCTAGCCCGGGACTTGATTGAGAAAAAGTATAGACAAATGTGTCCCCGTTTGTGTATAATGTGGCGTAGATATCAATCTATCAAAAAGGACATCACTATGCAAAGAAAAGTGGAGTTTAAATTGAAGTTTGTGAATAAGGGGTTGTACAAGATGTTGTCAATTATGTAGCCTATTAATGAACATATCGCAAATAATGGTCAATGGGACGAGCTCTTCAAGGAGGCTAATGAAAAAATCCTCAAGATAGGTGAGTTTTTATTGCAACATCACATGTATCATCTATAAATCCAAAAATCCTATAAGGGATTTACTAACATTAGGAGTTTGAATCCTCCCCCTTTTATTAAGGGAAATGGTGAAGATAAGTCAGAGGAATAATGGAAGGCCGACTTTGATAGTTGTATTTTATTTCCTATACTCGATAAAGCCACGCATGACATGGACAATATACAGTCAAATTTGTTTGGTTGGTTGAACATATTTTATGAGCTGGAATATTCAATCAAAATAATCAACAAGTCAAATTTTCATGTGCCTAATTGAGAGTATGATTAACATATCAAAAGATGCAATGATTTCTTGTTGAAAGAAATGCAACATATGGCAAGAGGTATAGTTTGTCTTATTTTATGTGCAGTGTGCAAAGGCGTACACTTATGTCATAAACAACTCGTGTTGTCCAATGGCTCTATTCTTTGTATGTCTTTCATATTTTTATAGCTTCTATCAGGGGTTTCCAAATATTGTTATAAGGTTTAAAGACCTTGTTTATGATGTTTCTATGTTGACTTTTTGTTCTCTTCCTAAACTTGTTAAGTGGTTATGAACTTATACTTCCTTTTTGGATAAATGATGAAAGATGATGTGTGACCTCTTCTATGTGAATTATTCATATTAATCTTCCAAGTAGTTAGATAAATGGTTATTCCAAAGTGAAATGGATATGTTTGACTTTTTGTTGTCTTCCTAAACTTTTTAAGTGGTTCTGAACTTGAACATATACTTCCTTTTTGGATAAATGATGAAAGATGATATGTGACCTTTACTATGTGAATTATACATAATAATCTTGCATTTAGTTAGATAAATGATTATTCTGAAGTGAAATAGACATGCCTATGTTTTGTACACACTAATATCATAATGTAGGAATAAATAGCAGTCGTGAAAACCCTTGTAATGAGGAAGTTCATAATAGTTAACCGGTTGGAGACAAAGTCTGCCATAATGAATCTTCAAAGAGTCAAAAACTGACAAACTACATCTCATGAAGTGCAAAAATGAGACTTTAGTGTTCATTATTTTAGTAGAGTAGATCTAGTGGGTTCAGCTATGCTAGATTTCCTCTATAGCAAAAATAGTTTGATTATTTCTTATTTGGAGCATAAATCCCCTTCCTTTTCTCATGTTGTAATAAATTGTCCAATTTTCTTAGGAGTGGACTTGATGTTAGTTAGGATTATTTAGAAGTTTTCTTTCTATAAATAAAGTGTAGATACCCTTTCTTAGGGGGTTAGAACATCAAAGTAATTTGCAATTTTTAGTTTATTGAAGAATAGTTTCAACTACTTAGTATGTAATTGCAATGCTTATTTAACAAAGTTAACAAAGTTTCTTATTTAAATAATTGTGAGTCACATGCATTAATATTTTATTAACTTTTGTGTCTTCACCAACATGTGTTGATTCAAACTGAATGGAAGAAGCTGTTGGAAATATATTACAGGCTAGGTGACTGAGAGGGGGGTGAATCAGGAACCAATAAAACTTATTCACTTTTATCCTTTATTAGATTGGCTAATCTAATTGCATGCATGGGAAAGAAAAGTAATAACCATTCATAACACTTGACACAATATTTGGTTACCCAGAAACCTTCTAAATAGAAAGTAAAATTGGGGTGGGGATGGTACCCATAAGATTTAGCACTGCAGTAATAAATTTGGCCAGTTAAGGCTTACAATTGACCACTTCTGATGGTCTGCCTTGTTAGGAGAAATAAGGACTGTTAGGTCTACATTGTGAAAGTATTTATACAATATAGTTAAGTATACACTCTGTTAGGAGATTTGATAAGGACTGTTAGGTCCACCTGGTTAAAGGATTTTGACTAATACACCTGTTAGGATGAACCAGTGAATGATCTGCTATGCAACTCTGATTTGTTGAATAAGATCCTTTGAAGTAATATTGATCACCTGAATGTGATAGATGAGTCTCTGTTGTTCCTTTATATTGTTTTAGCCTTCTAATCAATCAGCCTCTTCATATTCACATTCATATATCCATACTCTTTTTTCTTCTCAAACTACATACATTAGATAAACAAAGTGTCTAACATATATACCTTATCCAAAAAAATTACCTTTGTAAGTCCTACTATCATATTAAATAGCATCAAACAATATGAACTAAGTCAACCCAATGCTGATACTCGGGTCCAGTAATCCACTTGGGTGATATACTGACACTCAGGCGACACAGTGAACTGGAAACTCTGGCACTCAGTTAACACTAGGTGCTCAGGTCACATTGATCACTCAGAACTGGTATGCAACACGGGTAACACTGGTGACTTAGGTGATACTATAACTACTTAGCTCGATCAACACTTCAAGATTCTTGCTTGGTCAACATTGTAACCATATAAATGACTAAGTGTTTTGGCACTAATTGACAACATGTCTTGTCATAAGGTCTACAATCTCCCCCTTTGGCACTAGTGACAAAAACAATTTTGGAAAATCAAAACAAAATCAGTTGTAATCGACTTGAAGAGTAGTAGTCAAAATTGAGCAAGTACCCAAGTAGATGGTAAGGGGGAGTTTTGACTTATCAGTTTGATTAGATTTTTTGGTATTGTTGGAAATATATTATTTCTTTTCAAACTTCTCAATTCTCTTCCTTCCTCTCTTCAGGATTTTGGGAATCTCAATTTCCAAAGATATTCTACCCTTAGCTTCTTCATAAGTACCAAAATATAGTGCTTTAGGATCAACAGGATCATTTACAAGAGCTTCAATGATGTCTCTCATCTCATCCATATTAACCTCATAAGCAAGAGGTTTCACCCATGAAACCCTAGGCTTGACTTCTTGAACGCATACTTAGTCACAATAAACTACGAAGCATATGTCATCCTTATAGTCTTCTACCAATTTTTGGGAATTCTAAATCTATTCTATATTTTCTCTCTAAAGCTTTCAAAGTAAGCATCCATGATGCTTTCAAAATTATCTCCCAATTTTGTTATAAACTTGTTTATCTGATAAACTATAGGCCTGTCCTTTTTCCATACAATTATGCCTTTTGAAGGGAAAAACTTATGAACATAAAAGAATAAACATACCAAGAGTGAATTGAACTTACACAGATTGGTCTTAGATGCCCGGATGCTTTCCATGTTTTTTCTTAGTTTGATGTGCTGCAACTCGGCTAGGTCGAATGATAGATTGTTCTTCACCACTTTATATGCCAAGTCTGAAGCCTTACATGGAACATTGTTTGGTCATCTTGAACTGTATATCTTGTGAGAAATCATATGAATTCCAAACTTTAGCTCCATGTCAGTGACTCCATTCAACTACATACCTCTTCCATCCCACTTGGCAAGAGTCTTCTTGGCTAGGTCATCTCAAGGTAGGGTTTTGGTTGCTTTAGGTTTGTCAAGCATAGGGTACCCTATCACTTGGTGTACCATTAACTTAGTGATCTTCACATGATGCTTCAACCATATATGCATGTCATGAACACAGCTCAAAATAAACCTAATCCATTTTATCTGAAATTTCTTCAGCATATGCAAGATGTGGGTTAAGCCCTTAACTTCAAGGTATTTGTATTCTAGTTTTAGGTTTTCGTCTACACAAAGTGCTTTGTATGCTTTGTTCATCTCTAATGTGCCTAGTTGTTGAATTTTTAATGATAGAAACTTTGAATGTCATTAATCAACAATAACTTAGGAGGAATCTGGGAATGGGCTCCCATAGTATCTATCTCATCTGCAATCGTTGGATGAAGTTTGAATTTAGGTGGATCAAAGATTGCATTCCTTACTAACATCTTGAATCCCTTCTTGACCTTACTTATGGATGAAGATGCCATAATGCTCAGAGGATTGATGAAACTTTTCTGCAACTAAATCTTCTAAACACAAATTCTCTCTGAAATGGCTCTGCAAACTATGAAACTTGGTAAACAATAACCCTTTGATTTCACCATTTATGAGAATTTTCACCATAAATTTTTCATTAAATTCTCTATACATAATAGTTGTCATAGCTTGGTAGTTCTCCAGCCTTACTCAGAAGCTCAGCAAAAACTAATCTTTGATCTTTGAAACCATACAACTCGACTTAACTTGGTTAAGCCAGAGTAACTCAGTAGTAACTGAGATCCTAACTCAATTAGAACCATAATGTGTCCTAGTGCATCAATATGCAGATTTAGACTTGCTAGAATATCTGGAACTAATGTATCATGGCTTGTATGCATAGTTCCAATTGTCTCCTTACATATTTATTTAGAGATGTTGGATCCACCCATTTCACTATTTTGGGTGTCATTTGATCCTTCATTGTTTTGGTCTAAATTATCATGAGATTTTCTTACCCACTAATGACTCATCTGATTTTTTATTTTAGAAACTTTTTCTTTTCCTTTCTCAAAACCAATATCCACTTTTTCTCTATTCATACAATTCTTGCTTAGATGACCGAGTTGTTTACACACATAACATCTCTTAGTAGGATTCATTTTTCTGAGGTGAGTCTTTGTACAATTTGCACCAATGTGCCCATATTCACCACAATGAAAACATCTGCTCCATGTGTTGTAATCCCAACCAAAAATTGCTTTAGCTAACTGTTCAACAGGGTTCCATTTCTTAGTTCTGCACTCAGAAGACTTGTGACCTTGTTTGTTACAATTGAAACATTTTCCTTCAAACTTAGGTTTCTCAGTGCATTCTCTTGTCCTATGTCCATGTTTGTTACACCTGTAGCATTTTCCATTAAACTTAGACTTCCCATTTCTACAACACTTGTTTGATGTATGCCCTAACTTACCATAGTGGTTATATGTAGGTTTCTTGTTCTTTCGAGCTCCTTGCTGTGAGGATTCACCTTGATCAGTATAACCTAATCTAGTATGACCATAATGTCTGAATTGAGTTTTCTTTGGAAACTGATCCATGCTTTCTTTTGCATTCATCATACTTTCATTGGTTTTCTTTTCATTATTGAGATCATTTTGCAGTCTTTCATTTTCAGTTCTTAGATTGATAACTTCTTGATTTGAATTATTGAGTTGATTTATCATATCTGCTTGCTGAAGTGAAAAATGATGGATTTCACTTTATTTTTCCTCTAATCTTGTACTTAGAAATATTTTTTCTTCTTGTGCCATTTCTCTATCATTTTCTGCTTGGTTCTTTTGTTCCATGACTTCACATATTCTGATTGAATGAATTTCTTGTTCTCTCTTCAACTTTTTGACTTCTTCATGTAAATTAAGATTCTTTGAAAGTAGATCTTCAATGGCTACATCATCTTCTTCAAAACTTATTTCTTTGCATAAATCTTCAATTCTTTCTTCTATGTAACCTTTGTCATTCATTTGCACTGCTAATTCTTTTCTTCTTTTTAGGGAATGAGAGAGTTACTCCTTGAGTTTTATAATTTGATCCATGGCCACTTGTAGATCTATCTTTTCATTTTCAATGGCTTTATCCAATTTGCATATTTCTATTGCCTCTGATCTTTGCTCAAGATGTTAAACTTCTGATAAGATAACCTTTTCTCTGATACCAATTGTTGGAAATATATTACAAGCTAGGTGACTGAGAGGGGGGGTGAATCAGGAACCAATAAAACTTATTCACTTTTATCCTTTATTAGATTGGCTAATCTAATTGCATGCATGGAATAGAAAAGTAATAACCATTCATAACACTTGACACAATATTTGGTTACCCAGAAACCTTCCAAATAGAAATTAAAACTGGGGTGGGGATGGTACCCACAAGTTTTAGTACTACAGTAATAAATTTATCCAGTTAAGTCTTACAATTGACCAATTCTAATGGTCTACCTTGTTAGGAGAAATAAGGACTATTAGGTCCACCTTCTGAAAGGATTTATACAATACAATTAGGTATGCACTCTAATAGGAGATTTGATAAGGACTCTTAGGTCCACCTGGTTAAAGGATTTTGACTAATACACCTGTTAGGATGAACTAGTGAATGATATTCTATGCAACTCTGATTTGCTGAATAAGATCCTTTGAAGTAATATTGATCACCTAAATGTGATAGATGAGTCTTTGTTGTTCCTTTATATTGTTTTATCCTTCTAATCAATCTGCCTCTTCATATTCGCATTCATATATCCATACTCTTTTTTCTTCTCATACTATATACATTGGATACACAAAGTGTCTAACAGATATACCTTATTCAAATCAATTACCTCTATAATTCGGCTACTATCATATTAAATAGTATCAAACAATATGAACTAAGTCGGCCCAATGTTGATACTCAGGTCCAGTAATCCACTCGGGTGATATACTGACACTCGGGCGACACAGTGAACTGGAAATTCTGGCACTCGGTTAACATTGTGTTCTTAGGTCACATTGATCACTCAGAGATCGTATGCAACTTAGGTAACACTGGTGACTCGGGTGATACTGTAACTACTTAGCTTGGTCAACACTTCAAGTTTTTGTCTCAGTCAACACTGTAACCATATAAATAACTAAGTGTTTTGGCACTAATTGACAACATGTCTTCTCATTAGGTCTATAGAAGCATCCAAGTAATCCTAATTGTTTTTGACAGCAATTGATACCAAAGATTGAACAATTTAAGGATATTTCAATAGGTAATTTGTACCAACACAAATAATATTACTGAAGCTTTTGAAAGTTTAGGCCATAAGAATCATCATTTTTTAAACATAGATTGCAAATCATTCTGAAAATTTAGAAGTCTTGGCCATTACATTATCGTCTGCTACAATTTTAGCCATTGTATCATTGTCAATGTTCATATGTTCTGTCAAGTATTTGCTATTATCACCATCCCCATCTTGAGTTGCATCATCTTCATAATCATTGAAATTTGAATATAGACCATCTATATTGTTACCAGATGTATTTGGATCACCATCATCTATACCTGTGTGTGAATAAAATACACCTTCATGAAATTAGTTTATTTAACTACAATTCTATGGGAAAAAAATGGAATTTTATGCTAAGAATTGCAATTAAATCAATAAGCATCTCATGGATCTCTATCTAAGCATGTTGAAAAAGCTCTTAGCCTTAATCTCTTTCAATGATAGTCCTAGAATGAGAATTTGATGAAGATAAATGCCTAAATCTAGCTCAATTCTCTCAAATCATGATAAAATTATATCCGAATGCACTCAAAATAATCTCCATGATGCAAAAATGCTATGGTAATCTCTTAAAATGCTCAAATTTCTATGAAAATGACAAGAGGTTTGATGCTTTGCATTCAAATTTCTAGGTTCCTTAATGCTCTCAAAATAGCTTCTATTTATAGGATTTTCCCAAGTGTAGGGAGTGGAGTTAATTTATCATAGTTAAGCCATGGTTGAGTGAGAGGTTTTCAAATGGTTTCAAATGGGGGGACAATTTAAATGGTTGTCTCAAAGGTTGGGACAAAGAGACAAATTTGAGTGATTGAGATTGAAAGCTCAAAATGAGTGATTGAGATTCAATTTTAGGAGTGATCCACGTGCTTTGTATTCTCAATTCCCATTGGTTGCTCAAATTCATGTTGAAGGATATGAGGATTATTTAATTCAATCAATTAATTAAATTAGCCATGTAGGGATGAATAGGTTCAATTTAATTTTTGATTTAAACTATACAATTAATTGACTAAAATCAATTATATAATTTTGATTGTCTCTTTTAGGCTTATATTTGATTATTTGATGTCATTGTTAATTAATCCTTTGATTTAACTTGATTTTGTCCCATTTGATTGATAAATGTCCATTTGATTTGATTTTGATCCATTTTGATGTAATTTGATGAGATTAGGAGCAATTTGGTAAAAAATGCAGATTTGGTTGTCTAGAGAACACCTTGTCAATTTTAGGTGTCTACAAATGCCCCTCTTTGAATTGATGTGTAAAGCGCATTATTCAAAGAAAACTTGATGTCCTAATCATTGATTTGATTTTGATTGATTGACACAAAACCTGAGGCAAAAATTGATAACCTGATATGAAACACTGATGACAAACCTGATGAGAAACTGATGTGAAATCCCTAATTTGATAGATGCAGAACCTAATGTGAAACTGATACAGAAGAACCCACTGATAAAAGTTTGAATTTTTACTACCCCAGATTTGATGTAAGATATGATGCAAAATTTTGATTTGATGATATGATGATGTCCCCTCAGAAATGAAAGCATATTGATTTCCAGATGCAAAAGATTGATGAAACTGATGTAAAATAGGATCCAAGATGTTTTCATTTCTGAAAAACATTGATAATGATGATGTCACAACATGCCCCAGTGTGCAGAAAATGAAGATTAGATCCAACTGGGTTGAAAATCTCTCAAAAATTAGGGTAAATAGCGTAAATAGGTTGAAAAACCCAAACTTACTATTCATTTTCACTTTTTACCATAGAAATTTTTCTCTGGTCCTGGTGATATTGACAACAATACTGGTCCCCATTCATGAGCATCGATTCAAGAGAGCATCCTGGTATTAGAGACCCTTGGATTATGGACCTCTTGTAAGTGGTTTTGACCTTCCTAGTGCATTTATTGCATTGTTTTGATAGCATTTAATGCAATTTTATATGCTTTTTAGATTAAATTTTGTAATATACCGCCTAGGATAGTTTAAATGATTCCTGGGGTAGTTAAATGGCACCTCCATGTGATGAAATTATGTGTATGAGTAGTAAAATACTGCCTAATAGTTAGGTCAAAAATGGCATCCATTGTTTAAAATGTCGCATAGAAAAACCCTCTGGCAAAAGTACATTTTAAATGTCGCCTAGGAAGTTGTAAATGTCGTCTAGGTTTGAGAAATGTTGTGTATACTATAAAGTACCACCTCTAATTATTAAAATCACACGTATGATGTCTAAAATGATGTGTGGTGCTTGAAATGACATGTACACTTAGCCAAGTAACGACTGCTAAAATTTTAATGAAAAACCTGATTTTAGGATGAACAAACTACTTTTGAGTGATCATCTGGATTACCGGATCAATTTCCAAGATAGATAAATGTGTTTCAATGATGCTAATAAGTGTTTATGATGTTATAATAATCATATAAATGGATGTTTGATGTTTCAATTAGATTGGGTAGAAAAACTAATGTATTGCTCCATTCTCAAGATCTAAAGGTTAGGAACAATAGGTTGATGCGCTCAAAAAGAGAAAGGATAGATTTGATTTGTTTGATTGACTTGAAATGATCCACTGATATAAAGATGCTAATATGATTCACTTTTTTTGCAAAATTTAGGCACATTTCCATAAGTTGTATGTACAGAATGTTGTGCATTAGATTTTTTATCTGGTTGACGAGCTGACGGATCCAAAGAGATAGATTATTGAGCAGTGCGGGCTAGGATTCCTTCTTGATATCCCTAGGTTTTAGCTGAACTGAGGTTTACTTACCGCTATGGAAGTGTGTTGGCACTCTGACCATAATATGTTCCATCTACCCCTCGGTGAGATGTCTATCATGCCTAAGGATGCATATAGATTGTTGAGGATTCCCACCTGAGGAGAGAGAGTTTACTACGATCATGTGTATGATGGTAGTGCATGCAGACGGGTATTTGGATATGACACTATTCAAGATGATACCATCACATGGACTTAGTTTGCTTCATTTCACACTTTTTCAGTGATCTTGGGTGTATTCATCAGTGGTTTACTTCTACTAGATCGACGAGGTCACAGATTCTCAGTCGAATGGGGTCACATCTTGGAGGACTTGATTGCACATCCTCAGAGATTTGATTGGGGATCTTGTGTGTTAGTGCAGTTGTATCATGATTTGCATGAGGTTGTGTATAGATCTAGTGCAGCAATATCAGCAGGTGCAGTTCTACTATAGTTATGGACTTGGGAGCACATCCCGATTACGAGACCTATAGCAGCTCGAGTGCGAGGCCGAGGATGGTCATATGCATTTTTGTATGATTAGATGGTTGTCCAGCATTGTCTTGGAAATATTAAGTATTGGCACCCCACCATTGATGATATTGATTAGGTCATATGGAGACCTTACCTTGGTTGTGAGGGTTGGTGGGAGGATGATGATGAGCTTCCCTACATGTTTTCACTATGGTGGATGATTGGTCGATCACCACTTGTGATTGAGAGAATCTTCTTTGGGATCATTTTGAGGGAGTACAAAAGAGTACAAGACATTCCTCATGGAATGGCTTTATATGCCCAAGTTCAGGAAGAGAGATCTATGTGGGGAGCATGGGTAGATTAGCATTTTGCTTTTATAGAGATTGATCGATTGATATACATCCAATGGGACATGTTGGATCATGTTGCTAATGCGGGGTTGTCTACAGAGTAATCCTGTGGAGCCTATTCTAGATGTAGATGATTCTTCTGATGATGAGGGTGGAGATGGGGGTGATTGTGGTGATGGTGGTAGGAGGAGAGCATGAAGACAAAGAAATCCTTAGGTACAAAGAGCTGCGGGACCTCGGATGCAAGGTTGTCATGTTAGAGCTCGAGGTGGTGAATTTAGTTAGCCTAGGCAAAGATAGGTACAAGTACCTTTGCGGAGACAAGAATAGCATAGACCAACTATAGATTAGGGTAGGTAGAGACACATATGGATACAGTTGGCTAGAAATGTTCCCTTATAGGCTCCTTTACAGGGTCAGGGTCCTCCTTAGAGACCAACATCTCCACAGAGACAGGGTCCTCCTCAGGTAGATCTATAGGTTGTTGTACCATAGGTTCATGTTTCCCCACAAGTACCTCTTGCTCCACAGGCACTGCAGGCTCCTCAGATTCATCCAGTTGAAGATGTTCTAGTACAGGATGTGAGGACTTTGCAGGTAGGGGTGACTGCTATGACTGGATGGATGGATTAGGTTACTACCATGCTATAGCAATTTATGACTATGATGGCATAGTTTCCAAATGTTGCTAGTACGAGTCAGACACCACTAACTACTCAGGATAGATCAGGTGACAGGGATCTAGATGGCATAGGGGGGTACAAGTACATGTGACAGATTAGGTGTTGCTACTGATGATGGATCAGGTGCCCCTGTTGGGTCTTGAGACAGATTTGAGATGTGATCTTCTGATATTGCATTGATGTATCATTTGTATTTATTAATCAGGACTTTGATTATGGATCATTTTTTCGATGTATCTTGATATACAGATTTGTTGGACTCTTTGATGATGGACATTTATTTATGATGACTCTTTGATTCCCCATTCATGATGTTATGATGTTGATGTCAAATTTATTTATATGCAGATCTACATGATTTCTATGATGCATTTTATTTTATTTTTATGCTATGGATGTGATGTCCTATTTATGAAAAAGATAAATGGATGCAAATGATTGATGCAACTACTTCTATATGTTTGTGATCTTATCATGATGCTATGGTTTATGCAATGCATTGGTAAAATGAATGTAACTATTTTTTTGGATTTTGATGTATGCAACTTTATGGATGAAATGCAATCTTAAGGATGGAAATGAATAATCATTTAATGCTTCTTCTTTTTTGCTTTTATTGTGATGTATAAAGCTAATGATTAATGAATGGATGGATGCAAAAGATAATCTCACATTATTGATTTGGAACCATTGAATTGATTTAACTCCAAAATGATTAACCCCCTTTTGAACTTGGAAAAATCCTCTAAATAATGCAATTAATCTAACATGAAAATGCAATGCAATGCAACTAACTGTCATTGATTTTTGTGAAAGAAATGCAAAAAAAAGAGATATATTTTCATCATTGAGCATTGTGGAACTAGGAGTCGATACAATCCTTACTGGTGCCACTGTGACCATAAGAATATGAATATTAATTTCATCTCATTTGGTAACCTCTTTAAGAGACTAGTACAACCCTCACTAGTTTAATGACCAACTATAGGAGTATGAATACCGGTTTCTGTGGATTCAATGTTGCAAGTGGATTTTGGTATGAAGATATGAAAGATCTAAATAGCCAAGGTATCCTTTTGCGTAAACAAACAAAGGTTAATCCTCCTTCCTATAGGAATGTCCTCAATATTTATTTGATGACCATGTCCTTAGATGAATTCACACAAGTTAGTGGATCTTCCTCAAAATAGTCACACAAAATTCAATTAAAACATCATGTCTTCATCATCACCAATCTAGTCAAAACATCATTGATTAGCTAAAAATAACATGACTTGAAAAGGTCAATGAAAATCATCAAAAATTTCAAGTGTTTTTCCATGTATCAAGATTTTCAATAAGAATTCTAAACATTCTGATCATTTAGGGTATTGTCAATTTTTAATCCTGATAAAATAAGTCAATGAAGGTCAAGGATCAAGTTATGCGATCAAACTGTTTAGGTTGAACAATGATATCCATCAAAGATTCCAAAATATCTCTCCTCTGAAATTCTAAAAATCTACTTCTTTCATGTGACCAAGATGTAGCACTCTTGAATCTGTTTATACCAAAAACCAATGATTTACCCCCAAGTGATAAGTGAAATCATGTGCAAATCTTGGGCAAATGAAAGCTCGTATGTGTTCATGCAACTGAGAGACTTTATTATGATTATGCACAAATGATGGATGCAATGAGGATGTGTACAAATGAGATAGTGAAAAAGGTAATATGGACAAATGCAACTAGGAAAGACCTAAGGGAACAAAAAGTACATGTTTCCAGGTTTTGACCTTTTGGGTTTATTGCTCTCTTTTCTCTTTTTTTTTTTTTTTTTTTGCTACCAAGGCGCCTATTGCTAGGTTTTCACCAAGGTACTTTTCTCTTTTTCAAAAAAAAAAATATACCAAGGCGCCTATTGCTAGGTTTTCACCAAGACAACAATTTTATGATTTTTGAATGTTTTTGCTTTCTTCATGCTCAATTTTCTCCTTTTTTTGATTTTATGCTTTTCCATTGTTTTTTAATTTTTTATCTTTCTAATTTTTTTTGGACTTTGATCTTTTCTCATGTTTTTGGATTTTTGAGTTTTCTCATGTACAAAGAGGATGCTAACTCATCTAATACACGCTCATCTGATACTCATTCTTCTTATACTCTTTCATCTGATTAGGTATGAAACCTCTTTAAATGGATGCTATTAATGGGCTCTTGTAACTCATCACCTTCACAATCAGCTAGTTTGTAGGTTCTCATTCCAAAAGAAGAAGTGATGACAAATGTTCCAAGCCAATTTGCTTCCCATTTTCCCTTCTTTTATCTATCAACTTGATTTTTAGGGTTTTCTCTTAACACTAAATCTCCCACTTGAAAGGTTCTCGGTTTGATATGCTTGTTGTAGTTTCTTGAAATTCTATTTTGATATACCTTCAAATGATCATATGCTTGTGTTTGATGTTCCTCCAACAATTCCAATTGTTGAAGTTGGGCAACCCTATATTCCTCATCATTGATTAATCTGTATGGTGAAACTCTTAGGGATGGAATCTCAACTTCTAAGGGTAAAATAGCTTCAGCCTCATAAACCAAGGAGAATGGTGTAGCTCTTGTTGGTGTTTGGACGCTAGTTTTGTAGACCCACAATGTTGGGTTTATCTAAATATGCCAATCTCTTCCTAATTTATCAACCGATCTTTTCAATATTTTGAGGATATTCTTTTTTGTAGCCTTGGCTTGTCCATTACCTTGAGGATAGTAAATGGAGGAAGAATGGTGAGTGATATAAAATTTTCACAAAGTTCATCCACATCTTTGTTCTTGAATTATTTTCCATTGTCCATGATGATGGCATGAGGAATACCATATCTACAAATGATGTGATTAAGGATAAAAATGGAAATCTATTTTCCCATCACAGTTGTCAAAGGAACGGCCTCTACCCATTTAGTGAAATATTTTGTCATTGTGAGGATGTATTTATGTCCATTGGAAGATGGTGGGTAAATCATGCCAATTACATAGAAACCCCATTGAGAAAATGGCCATGGTGTGATGAATGGATGCAATTATTGTGTTGGTGCATGAATCATGTCTCCATGATATTGGCATTTCGCACAAACTTTCACAAAGTGGCAAGCATCTTTCTCTAAGGTTTTCCAGAAATACCCCATGCGAAGGATTTTCTTAGCTAAATTTAATCTACTCAAATGCAACCCACAAATCCCCTCATGGACATCTCTTAAAGCTAATCTCAATTCCTCTTCCTCTAGACACCTAAGGAGCATTCCCTCAAGACCCTTGCGATACAATGTGTCTGATAGGATGGTGTAACTAGCCAATTGTCTTATGAAATGTCATTTTTGAGCATGGGTTTGGTCCAAAGGTAAGGTTTGGTCTTTAAGATAAGAATAGATTGGTTCATACTAGCGTGAGTCATGTCCATTAATAAGAACAATTATTTGGGTATTGGATAAGTCAAATGCCATTTTTTCCAACTCTTCAACCAAGAATTCATACCTTGTATTTTGATCAGGCATTTGGAGTAATGAAGCCAAGGTATCCATTGCATTAGCTTCTCTATTTTTGTCTCGTGGAATTTTCTCAAAAGTTATCAAGGAAAAATATTTTTTCCATTCATCCACCATCCTTTTATATGTCATCAATTTTTCATCTTTGGTGTTGTATTCATCATTGATTTGATTGATGACAAATTGAGAATCTCCATAAACTTGCAATTCTATGACATTCCATTATAACGCCATTTTGAGACCTATGACCAAAGCTTTATATTCATCAATATTATTTGTGCAAGGAAACAATAGTTTGTAAGATTTTGGAATTGTGTATCCTTGAGGTATTATCAAAAGAATTCTTGCCCCTAAACCATTTTGAGTACAAGATCCATCAAAATATAAGGTCCATGTCTTTGCTTCCACATTAACAATTTCTGAATCAGGAAACTCTACTTGAATTGGATGTGTAGACTCTAAAGGATGTTCAGCCAAATGATCAACAATCACTTGTCCCTTTTTTGCTTTCCTATCCATGTACTCAATGTTAAATTCACTAAGCACCATTACCCATTTTGCAATCCTTCCTGTTAGAGCTGTTTTACTAAGTAGATACTTCAATGTATCAATTTTGGCAATTAAATTTACTTTATTCATCAACATGTAATGTCTTAACTTTTGAGAGGCAAACACCACTACTAAGCAATCTCTTTCCATGAATCTATATTTTAATTCATATTTTATCAATGTTCTACTCAAGTAGTAGATGGCTCTTTCTTTTCCTGCATTGTCTTCTTGTGCCAATAGAACCCCTAAAGATTTCTTTGTTGTTGATATGTAAAGTAACAAGGGTTTTCCTTTGATAGGTGGAATCAAGATAGGTGGGTTCACCAAGTATGTTTTCAAAAATGTGAAAGCTTTTTCACACTCATCATCCCATGTAAAAATGGTGTCCTTATGCAGCAATCTTGTAAATGAATGGCATTCTTCCGTCAATTGGGAAATGAATATCCTTATAGATTGAAGTACTCCTTGAAGAGACATCATTTGACTAATATTATTGGGATTTTCCATGTCCATAATTGCTTATACTTTCTCTGGATCCACTTCTATGCTTTTTGCAGAAATAATATAACCTAAGAGTTTGCCGGATTGCACACCAAAAGCACATTTCTTTGGATTTAGTCTCACTTTGAATTTCTCTAACCTTGTGAAGATATTTTCTAATATTGGTAAGTGATCCTTTCTTTGATTTTATTTTTCTATAATATCATCCACATAGCCTTCTAGGAAGGTATGCATCATGTTGTGGAATATAGTGGTCATTGCTCTTTGGTAAGTGGCTCTGACATTTTTGAGACCGAAGGGCATCACATTCCAACAAAAGGTTCCCCATGGGCATGTAAAAGCTATATTTTCTTGGTCTTCAGGTGAAATTAGAATTTGATTGTATCCACTAAATCCATCCTTTAAGGAAAACATAGAATGACCCGTTGTTAAGTCCATTATAGCATCAATGCCAGGTAGCAGAAAATCATCTTTTGGGAAAGAAAGATTAAGGTCTCTAAAATCCATGCAAAGTCTAATGGATTTGTCATGTTTTGTGATCAGTACAATGTTTTATATCCATTATGCATATGTAATCACTCTTATGAATCCAACCTTGAGTAACTTTTCCAATTCTGCTTTTACTAAAAGTGCCACATGAGGGTGCATCTTTCTCAATTTTTTCTTTATGGGTTTCACACCGGGTCTCACATTTAAATGATTAATTATAAAGCTTGGATCTAACCCTGTCATGTTGGCATAAGAACATGCAAAGTTAATTTTATTTTCTTGAAAGAATTCGATGAACTCCTTCCTTTCTGATGGACTCAAAGATGCTGCTAAATGAATAAACTTGGGATCCACTTTGGTGCCAATGTTAACTTTCTCCATTGGTTCAATAAGGATGGGTGACCTTTCATCTTCATGTTATGATAGGGTATCCAACCTCTCTTCCTTAGGTGCCACAGTTGGGTTTTCACCTTTGAGATCATCTAATATTTTTACTTTTTTAGGTTCTAGCACTGCCACATGGTGATTTTCACCACTAGACCTTTTCATTTTTTTGAATTTATTTATTTAATTTTGTGGATTAAGAGGTTGGACCCCTACCTCTATCATTACGTCTGGATTTTATTCATTGGTGTAAGAAGATGGCTCCACTGCATTTAGATATTGGGCCATTGCAAGGTCATTGGGAAAGTATAATAAATCATTTGGTTCAGATAAATCTCAATCAATGAGTTCGGGGTGCATTAGGGCTAAGAACTCATTTGAAAAATTGGAATTCAAAGGGTTTAGGGATATGACCTCATTTTAAGTTTCGTACATTGTATCACTTAGGTCTAAGACATGGGCTTCCTCAAGATGTTCCATGGAAATAGGATCGAAATCCCCTTCACTAGAGTTCACGTTGATTTCCATGGGAAAGAATGTGTGAGGATTAAATAAAACATTTGAATCACCCCCCCCCCCACGAAGGTACCCAAGGTTAACCTATCCATTGATTATTCCTAGATGCTTGACCTACATTGGATTCTTGAGATTCACTTGATGCTTGTGTAGAATTTGAACCTTGATTCTCATTATCTTGATCTATGACATTAGGAATGGTAGCATATGTTTTTATAACATCAAATTATTTATCATGACAAGACTCTTTAGATAGGGAATCCCACTCATAATCCCCAGAATCATCCTCACTCTTGGATCCTACCATGTGTACATGTTCATGAAAATCATGCATAGGCCTTGAACTTTCTCCTTTATTTTGAAAACCTATTCTGGATTTCTCTTCTTTTGATCTCCAAGTTGGTTCAATAGGTTCTAGAAATCCTCTATTCCTAACTCCTAAGGGTCCCCATCCTTTGTATCCCATTTTTTTCATAATTTGATACCCTTTTCCATATTGCTCGATTTGAATATTGATGTGTTGTACTCTTTCCATGGGATTGTTTGAAGTATCTTCTTCTTTGTAGAGCCATTATAACACTTCATTGTCCTCCTTTTCTAGGGCTGATTTTTCACTCTCTCTTATAAAATGAGATTTATTCTTATGAGGTGGATGAGCACTTGATGGTTTTCCATGTGTCTTAGGAGAAGTTGGAAAATCAAATAGGGAAACGGAATATTTCCCCACTCATTTGGAATTGATTCTACATTGCTTTTCAAAGTTATGCATAATTTCATTCATCTTTTGGTATTGGTCCTTCTTGGCTGATTCTCTCTCATCCTTGGAAGGTTTCAAAATTCCCACCTTTAATGTAGAAGTCTTAACTAAATTTTCATGTGAACTTTGACCCTCATAACTCATTTTCTCCTTTCCCTTAGTTGATGTAGTTGAGTTAGTTTGATTAGGGTTTGAGATAGATGTAGCATTTGATGTTAACTTTGAAATTTCCAATTTAGCTTCTTCAATGCTAACATTAGGGATGACTCTTTCCCTATTGTGAGGAATAAATAACTCATGACTTGGTTTCAATGTGTTGCAATATTGAAAGGGATTGGAATCTCCTCCAATTGTGATCTCTTCACCGATGTGTGGAAATTTATGCATTGATGATAGGTAGAAGGTACCACTTTCATCTCATGAATCCATGGTCTCCCCACTAATAAATTATAAGATAGTTTCATGTCCAGGACTTGATAGATGGTGTCATTTTTATAGGTCCCACTTGAATAGGTAGAACAATCATGCATTTTGAAGATCTTTCTTCCTCATCATAAGCCTTAATGGTAATCTACTTTTTAGGATCAATGGATTATTTGGCTAACCCTAAAGACTTGATAAGGTTAAATGTGCAAATATTAAGACCGTCTCCCCTGTCAATGAGAAATCTCTTGACCCTATGCCTTTGGATTAACACTTCTATATCCAAGGGAAAATTTTGAGGGTGATTAATGGACATATCATCTTGTTCAGAGAATGAAAGACAATGAGGGGCAATGAGATATCCTACCATATTTTGAAACTTATATTCCTCCAAATTTATAGGAACATTAGTCTACGCTAGGGCTTTTTTCAAGATCTCTTTGTGGTTAGGAGAAAGTTTCAACAACTCCAATATAGAAATTTGTGATAAAGTTTTGTGTAGTTGATCAACTAAACTATAAGGATTTATTGAAGAAGAGTTGGTTTAGCCAAAGTAGTTTTTGGAGTAAGACCAAAATTTTTAGGGGCACTTCCTTGTAGGGTAACTCTTGTTGCTTGCCCCCTAGTTACAACATTAGAGGTATCTTTGTTAGGTTGTTCTTTGATTACCACCACATTGATAGTACTATCATGTCTGGATAGGGAAAAATTTAATAGTATTTTCATAGCTATGAGTAAAGTTTACATTTTTGTTGTCTCTCAAGTTGTTTCCATTGTTCCCTACATTGTTAGCATTGGAAGATTCACATTTTTAGTGCTTATAGAAAGGATTTTTAAATGTCATGTGATCTTTGTTATTTTGAGCTCCTTCTACCTTAGTCACACCATTATCAATAAGATCTTGCACCGCATGTTTTAGGTGCATGCAATCATTCATCTTATGTCCTCGATTCCTATGGTATTCACAATGGTTAGACTCACTCCACCATGTAGGCTTGATTTTTGGTTCATAGGGTTGAGCCCTTGGTAAATTGATAATATTGCAATAAGAGTCCTTAATGCATTTTCAAGTGGTTCACCTAAGAAAGTGAAATTCCTCTTAGGTGTTGGTGCAAAGAAAGGATTAGGCTTGTTATCCCCTTGATAATTCCCAAAGTTATTATTGTTGGTATTGTTGTTGAAAGGCACTTTGGGTGCTTGAGTCACATTGTTAGCTTGAGAGGAACCTCTTGTAATATTAAAAGGGGTGGCCTTCAAATTATTTGCCTCTACAACTCCATCATTGACCACACCTTTGTTGTTGTTCCTCATCCAATCCCAACTATTGTTAGGAGGATTCCTATTTTGATTATTATTGGGGGTATTTTTGTTTTTATTATTATAAAGCTTTAGTTCTCCACTTTTAACCAATACCTATTCTGTGGTAACCCCGTTCTCAATTAGGTCTTGGAAAGACCTAGGACATTGTAACTTTAACTGATAGTTCATCTCATTACTCAAGCTATTAATAAAGATGTCCATCTTCTCTTTTTTAGGTACACTTCAAGGGTATCTAGCGAATACCGCTCTCCATCTTTGCAAGAAAATTAGGAATCATTCTCCCTCTCTTTTCTTGGTATTACATAAATTTATCATCATAACCTCATGTTTGATATTGTAGGAATAATGAGTTACAAATTTGGAGGCCAATTCTTCAAAGGTTCGGATGTCAAAAGGTAACTTGGAAAACCACTCCATTGTCATGCCTCCTAAACTTCTAGGAAACAACCTCATTAAATACATTGTGTCATGCATGAACTCTAGCCTCAATGCACAAAATTACCTTAAATGATCTTTGGGATGCGATGCTAATTCATACTTTTCGTATTTAGGATAAACAACATTATTTGGGAATGGAACCATAATTAGGGTTTTGTCAAATAGAAAAGGACACAAAGCTTTGATGGAAAAGGGTTTAGGAGACCTGGTTTGTTTCATGGTGTCCAATTGCATTTGGAATAATTTAAATTGTTTATTCATGACATCAATAGGATTTGCTTCAGCTTCTTTTTGTTTGAGTTGATTGACATCATAATCATGAGGGAGTTTGAGACCCGCTTGTGCTAGGTCTAAAAATTACTTTTCCCTATCTCTATCCAACACTTTCTCCATAAGTATCATGAATAATGGGCTTTGCATGGATTTTTTGACCTTCTCATCAGTTGCCTCTTCATCGTTAGGGTCAACATTGCCCCCATTGTTATTGTTATTTAACCCTTGATTGTTAGGGTCAACTCCCCCTCCATTTTTATTGTTGTTTAACCCTTGGTTGTTAGGGTCAACTCCTTCTCCATTGTTATTTTTATTAACCCCACCACCTGCATTGTTATTGATATCCTTATTAACATGGTTAATTTGGTCAGGGTCCATGTTTCCAAATACACCTTCATGAAATTATTTTATTTAACTATAATTCTATGAAAAAATAATGGAATTTTAAGCTAAGAATTGCAATTAAATCAATAAGCATCTCATGGTTCTGTATCTAAGCATGTTGAAAAATCTCTCAGCCTTAATCTCTTTCAATGATAGTCCTAGAATGTGAATTTAATGAAGATAAATGCCTAAATCTAGCTCAATTCTCTCAAATCATGATAAAATTGTATCCAAATGCACTCAAAATGATCTCCATGATGCAAAAATGCTATGATAATCTCTCAAAATACTCAAATTGCTATGAAAATGATAAGAGGTTTGATTCTTTGCATTAAAATTTGTAGGATCCTTAATGCACTCAAAATGCCTTCTATTTATATGATTTTCCCAAGTGTAGGGGGTGGAGTTAATTGATCATAGTTAAGCCATGGTTGAGTGGGAGCCTTTAAAATGGTTTCAAATGGGGGGGAAATTAAAATGGTTGTCTCAAAGGTTGGGACAAAGATGTTAGATTAGGTGAAAAATTAATCTCCCAAGAACACCTGCATGCATAACCTTGTCACATGAAAGAAGCAAAAGAATAGAAAGAGAAGAAGACTATGGAGGCCAAAAGATAAGAGACATCATGTTCTCATTCTAAAGAATAATCTTCTATTATGAACAATATCTCTGTCCTAAACTACAAAGAGGTGATTCCTTAAAAAGGAATCATGAAACCCTAAAAGGGAAACCCTAAGGTTGGCTTAAGCAACTAGAGTGAATAGGTGAGTTAGTAATTAGATTGAAATGATTTAATTAGTAACCAAAAAGGTCTATTATTCTAACACCCCCCCTTAAAATAAGCTTAGGGAGAAGCTAAAACCTAGGAGACAACGTTAAAAAGCAAGAAAGATGGGTCCCAGCAACAAAGGCCTTATCAGGTACCCAAGTACAAGAAATCTCTGTAAAGTGGGGAAATAGAGAAAACCCAGTGGTAAAAATGCTACCCCAAAAAGAGATAAACTAGATGAAGGAAAAAAAACCTCCAATATAGGGAATTTCCCAAAGAAAGTAACAAGAAAGAGCATGTATAGCATCTCCGAAGCATGAAGCTACAAACATTGTTAGAAGTAACTGCTGGAACCCCCATTGAAATAGTGCATGACCAGGTAGAGTAGACAAAGTCTAAAGAGTTGATCAATTGAAGAGGTGACCTCCAAAAGTGGGAATGAATGAGTGTCTATATAGGAGATGATCCATCTCACAGAAATGCATAGGTGCCTAGCCACTGCATCCACCTAGTACATAGGAACAAAAACTGAATATGTAGATCACTCAACCGAACCAAGGAGTTAATAAAACCAACAGGTGACCCCCCCATAATGCTGAATAGGGAGAGGTGTGATAGGAACACTAAAATTCAATGCCAAAAATAACTACAAGAAGAAGAATTAGGAACACCCGTAGTGTAGAAGAAGGTACAAGCATAGGATAAAGGATGGTGTCAAAGTAGAAGAAATGATCTTCTAGACACACATCATGGGGCAAATGTCATGGAAGGTACACTCACTTAACAAAGGTGGATGAGAACATAAGGAAAAAATATCATAACCCCCATGGCACTTTATAACTAAGTGCAAGTACAAATAAACAAACACAGGTGCTCGAAATCCCAAATATGCAAAAGCAGGCACTTTATCTTAGTGCGTTTACAAAAAAAAGAATGTTACAGAAGAGAAGAATACAATGCTCAGAGATTCAGAAAGAAGAGTGAGCTAGAAGAATAGAAGAAGAGATCCAAGGACCTGTAGAACCCAAGTAATCTGCCAGAGTGTGAAAGTGAAAAACTCAGAGGAGAGAGAACCTGGAGAAAAATCTAGAGAAAAGACCCCTGCCACTAAAAAACTCACTAAACCAACTTTTTGACGATATCTGGTTTGCCAAAAAAAGAGTCCAGATGAGCAAGATATGGCTCCCAGAAGGCTAAAACAAACATCAAACTTTGAGAGCAAAAAATGTTGTCAAAATAGTAGAACCCAAAACCCCAACCTCCATCATCAAAAAGAGCTTGAAAAGAGCTTTCGGACAATATCAAGAAGTTAGAAAAAGGCCTATGTTTGCTCCAAAAAGAGAAAAAACACCAAAAAAGGAAAAAAAGGGCTCCAAAAAAAATTTTATAGCCCTTAGGGCTTAAAAAATCCTAGCCCCTAGGCGTATGGCACATAGGGGGCTGAAGGGCGGAGCCCTTGGTCACCAATGTGACCGCTGCTAGGGGAGAGAGGAGCCTGCGGGGCTAATAACCCGCTAGGTGATGTGCAGGGCTGCGGTGCTGAGCCGGCAGAGCTGGGCCGGTGGGGGCCGGGTGGTGGTGGGCTGGCGATGCAAGCCACAGTGGAGGCCATAGGGGAGGCCGCGGTGATGCGGGCCATAGTGGATCAGGAAGCAGTGCTGGCGGTGGTGGAGCGACGGTGGCACCGTCATCAAAAGCACTGGCTACATTTTTTAACGCCAAAAAACCTTAAAAAAAAGAATTTATTTTTTCTCGATTTCCATGCCCATATGGCCCTGGAAACCAAACAAATTCGCCTCAGAGCCAATGTTGTCCAAAATGGACAAGTTTTATATGGATTCTAGGGTTTTGGGGTTCTCTGAGCTCAATGGTGATGTATGTTTGAGCCCAAAGTGACCAGAAACAAAGCCCACCTCTAAATACACATAAAAAAGTCTGAAAACTTGAAGACCTCCTACTTCTAAATCAATTCAATCAAAACACAAACAAAGAGCCACAGGATGGCTCTGATACCATGTTATATTAGGTGAAAAACTAATCTCCCAAGAACACTTGCATGCATAACCCTGTCACATGAAAGAAGCAAAAGAATAGAAACAGAAGAAAACTATGGAGGCCAAAAGATAAGAGGCATCATGTTCTCATTCCAAAGAATAATTTTCTCCATCCTAAAATACAAAGAGGTGATTCCTTAAAAAGGAATCACAAAACCCTAAAAGGGAAACCCTAAGGTTGGCTTAAGCAACTAGAGTGAATAGGTGAGTTAGTAATTAGATCAAAATGATTTAATAAGTAACCCAAAAGGTCTATTACTCTAACAAAAAAGACAAATTTGAGTGATTGAGATTGAAAGCTCAAAATGAGTGATTCAGATTCAATTTTAGGAGTGATCCATGTGCTTTGTGTTCTCAATTCTCATTGGTTGCTCAAATTCATGTTGAAGGATATTAGGATTATTTAATTCAATCAATTAATTAAATTATCCATGTAGGGATGAATAGGTTCAATTTAATTTTTGATTTAAACTATACAATTAATTAATTAAAATCAATTATATAATTTTGATTGTCCCTTTTTAGGCTTATATTTGATTATTTGATGTCATGGTTAATTATTCCTTTGATTTAACTTGATTTTGTCCCATTTGATTGATAAATGTCCATTTGATTTTATTTTGATCCATTTTGATGCAATTTGATGAGATTAGGAGCGATTTGGTGAAAAATGCAGATTTGGTTGTCTAGAGAACACCTGGTCAATTTTAGGTTTCTTAAATACCATCCATATTGTTGTCTTCCATAACATCATCTAACTATGGATTGTTTTATTCTTGTACCTGAACATAACCATCCTCAATATCATGATGGATGCCAATTTCTTTGATGTTCTCTAATCCCTCTCTCTTGTTTTGATGGTCATCATTATTTTTCTCAGTATCCACTAATGCATTGTCAAATACATGCCTTAATCTTGGATCATAATGTATGAGAAATATCCATTTTGGGTATAAAATATCTTCATAGAAAAATACCTACACATGAATGAAAAATATATATTAGCCATGTGTGATAACAATTTTATTGATTAATAAACACATGTATATAATTGCAATAAACAATGAATTAATAGATTAATGATCACTATCACTTCTTGTTCGAGTTAAAGAAATACCTTATCACATTGAATTGGTAGAACATTGGGCTCCTTATCCTCCAGTAGGAACTATGAGGAATCTATAGAAAACATCCACTATAGGTATCGTGTCTTCATGTCCTCTCAAATGGTTCATACCATCTACACTTAAAAATACAAGATTTAAAAGAGCGGTAATCCAACTCAATAATTTTTTGTATTTTCCCAACATATTGTAGATTCCCTTCAATTATATTCCTATCTTTTGAGCTTGATCCCCCAGGTTGCTTGAATTCAACCATGATGCCACAATCAAAGGATCATCTCTTTATATCTACACTTTCTACATGATAATGTCGACCATATGCCCACATTGTTGAATATTTCCTCATCTATGGAAGACCATTTATTTCAGTGAAAACAAATGTAATGGCATATATTAAAATAGTTAATACTGTCAAAACTGTAAGGAAATAATATTTTTTATAATTCCAACAGTACCTTTCTTTCACATCCTCTATACATGTTGATTTCATCTTCTGTTATGTTTGAATATGTACCTGCATCATCTATATGATTTTGAATTTGTTCAGTAACCCAATCTAGTGTGCAATCTTTTCCCCATTCCCCAAGCAGATCAACGGGGAGTGGCATATTCCTAGGTTCAACACCTAAACTCTCTCCTACCTTCTAACACTTCTTCTCTCTTTTTATCATACAAATCAATCTATTTGTTCATAAAGTCCATGTGGTACAAAATGAAGTTGTTGAATATAGCACTTTTGTTTACACTTATTACATGTCAACATGTTTATTTCAAACTCCAAATGTCACATTGTTAATTTGACAAAATAAAATAGATTAAATTAATGATTCCAAGAAAAAAAACCATAGTGATCATGAATCTACTTACTAATTTCTACTTCAACACCATTATATTGTGGTTTTTCTCTGTCAATCACATTTGATAATCATTCTTCATCCCATAAGTGTGGTCCGACTTCAAAATCCTTACCAATGAATTCAGACAAAAAGAAAAATATTTCATTCAATACATATCCTTTAACCATGCAACCCTCTGGATGTGCCTTTTTTCAAACATGTCCTTTTATATTTTTCATATTCCTCTCAAAGAAAAACATCCACCTCTTTGATACAACACCCACCAATTTAATGTCATCAACTACTCTTGTATTCTTTCTTGATAGCTTTATATCCTAGTTCTTCAATTTTTTAATGGATATAGGACCAAATGTCTTCAATCAACATTACTCCTTGAGGAATGCTGGATAGGGCTCCTAACATATCAATCTTAGCCTCCTTGATTGGATGCAGTTTGAATACAAGTTGGGGCTCCTCAGTGATGTTAACTAGAACTAGAGTATCAATGTTCTTTGCCATAGTGACCAACTGCAATAGCACAAAAATCTAACAACAAAGTATATATATAATTTTTAATACACCAATTAGGGCTTCACGAAAACTCGATATGATTCAGCTCAAAATCTTAATCTCAAAGGTAAGTGTTGCACACTATAGCTCAAGATAGCTCTTGAATGATCAAATGAAAGTAAACATGCAAAATAAAGTTACTTTCCCTCTATTTATTGTTGATAAATAGATGTTGCATACTTCAATGGTAGGAATAGTATCATGTCACCAGTTGACATATATCCATTGGTTGGTACTGAACCAAATATAAATAACCGCTATCATTTATATATTAACCATGAAATTTCAGTGTGGTCTACACACAATCACAAAAACAAAACCATAGAAACTTACACCATAATGTTCATACAAATATTTAGCACTCATGAATCTAGGGGATCGCTAATGGATTTGTCTATAAGTGGTCCCCCTAAGAAAATAATATGCTTAGTTCACTAATGGATTATCCACACTTCCTCAACTTGTGGAGTTCTCCATTAACTCAGAAGAATTCAATTCACCTTTCTTCACCCATGCCTTCTTCATATCACTTCTGACTTCATAAACATTGGTAGTCTACTTTCCTTTCCTATCCTCTTACTGATTAGGAAATTGGTTCCTAAACTGAAATTCTCTAGCCAGATGACCTATCTTATGACAGAAAAAACATGCCATGTTGGTTAAATTCCAAGGACCGACATTACCTCTCATAGTTCTCATTCTGTAATTTACTGTCAAATGTCCATAGTTACCACATGCTAAACATGTAGTGTTGAATTATCTTTCCCTTCTAACAGTATTCACCTATGTGACATGTGACCTAGGTGCATACACCCTTGACCTACAATCTCCATCTTTATGTCCATATTTATTGCATGTAAAACAATATCCAGCAAAGTTACCAGTGTTGGATCTACTGCTAGACCTAGATCTACACTCATATGCAGTATGACCAAACTTTTGACAATTATGGAAATAACCATTAAAAGAGTGAGGTTTATTCATCAGTGTTCTCCTACACACATTTTCAGTATGACCAGGCTTTCCACAGTTAGAAAAAGTAGGTTTGTTAGGTTTATAACCTCATGTGATTGGTCTACCTTCTAATCTTTATGTGTCTCCTTAGATTCATATTTAGAGGAATGGTCGATTTCAAATGTTCCTTCTCTTGTATATCCCAGATTGATTATGTCTTTGTATCTTCTTTGGCTCTTAATTTTTTCATCAAGATTTTGTGAGCTTTCATTGTATTGCTTCATCTTTTTTATTTTCTTCTTTCTCAATTTTCAATTCCTTCTTCAATGTCTCATTCATCTCTCTAAGCCTTTCATTCTCAGCTATTATTTGTAGATTCTCTTCAGCAGTATCTTGCATTTTACTCTAATATAAATCAAATCTATGTCTCAAGTTAACAAGATCTAGATCTTTTTCCTTCAGGGCATCATCATAAATTTTCTTGGTATCTTCTGTAGTCTTCTTTGCATCTTCTACTTTTCCTTTTACTTCAAGGACTTCACACATCCTAACATATTGTCTTTTAAGATCTCTTTTCAGATTAGCCACATTTTCTTTGAGACCCTTGTTATTATGTAACAAATCTACAATTTCCACCCCAGACTCTTCATATGCACTACCTTCACACAGTTGTTCTATGTAGTCTTGGATTTCACTCAATTTCTCAACGATTTCTCTCCTTATGGCAAGTGACTTCTTCAACTTTTCTTGCATCTCAATGATCATCTTGTTTGCATTCTCAAGTTGCATTTCATACCTATAACCCTCCATGATAGTGGATCTTTTCCCCCAAGCTGTTAGGCTTATCACCAAGAGGACCAATGCTTGGATACCAATTGTTGGAAATATTAGGTATTGAGAGGGGGGTGAATCAATCTAAAAAGATAGTAAACAAATTAAACCACAGATCTAAATAACTATTGAATTACCTTCCAAACAAAAAATAATATAACTGATGTAAACACATAAAAGAAAGTAATATCAAGCATCCACAAATTCATCACACATGAAATAGATATTTTATAGTGGAAACCCTTGGTTAGAGGGAGAAAACCACGGTCGAGATGACACCCACAAGCCGAATAATGCAGTAAATGAGTAAAGGATATTTGTTAGGAGCTACAAATATCCTTTATGAGGGTTCACCTTGTAAGAAGTGACTACTACACTATTAGGAGTACAATCAGATCATTTATGATCTATCTTGCTAGAGGATTTCAAACCTCAATAAAGAAGTTAACATGTTAAAGGATTTACAAAAAGAACCTGTTAGAGTTCACCCGGTTAAAGGATTTTGATTGCTGCAGCTATTAAGGAATGACAAGATTAGTGATATGTATGTAACATTGATTACTTGGTAGATCCAACTATTCTTTGTACTCTATAAATGCTCTATGCTCTTTGTCTATCAGCTTTCTGATCACAAACTCAAATTGAAATCACAAAACCCTAATAGCATCACCCACAACAATAACTACAACTTCCTACATCTCAATATGAAAAGTACCCTATATATATATA
>MU227093.1:664530-695736 GCA_018584345.1 Thuja plicata | reverse complement strand
TATATATATATATGCAACTTGCACCAACATCAAAAACACCAAAAAGAATCTTCAAATATTTTCCCGTGAAAGCACCATGTGCCAAAGTGATAATCTTGATGAATAAACTGGTTTATCATGACCGCATTAGATCAAAATAAAAAATGCAATTTATATCTCCAAAGTATTCAAACACATTTTGACGTCTCCAATGCAACACCTCAAATCCATATTAAATATTTCTATCAATCACATAAATGTTAAAATATTGAATTCATAACCTCTATCCCATGTCATCATAACATTAGAAATGATCACACATACTATACCACTCATTAATCTATGATTTACCATTTGTTACTCAAGAAATATTGAGCTCTACCTATCTAGATGTTTGTGACAATAAAAAATTGTTTCACCTGTTAGTATACAGTTTTTCCCTTTTCTCAAATTTAATTTCAGACTCTTTTAAGGAAAGTGAGAAGAAGGATTAAAACTTAATACTAACAAATGAGTTTACCAAAGTAAACTCTGCAAATTATAAGGCACAGCTACCTTCGAAAAAGATTTTCAATGTGATTTTATTGAACATAGAGAAGTAACATTATGTGTGCTTTTCACTAGAAAACACTTAAGGAAAAAATTCAGTCCATCAACATGAAAAGAATGTGTAGGTTTTTGAGTAAATCATCTATTTCTATTCCAATATTGAACTTTAAATCTCTTAAATCTAAACTTCAATAACAATTCACTCTGTCACTTCTAAGTATAGAATCCATCCATATCATAGTTAAGATTTATACAACATGACTCATGTCCATAAGAAAATAAATCAAATAAGATAAACAGTAGTATTTATCATTTCAAAAGCTTAAACATATACGTAACACCATAGGATATTCCATATATTCTATAATATCAGATTTTCTCAGAACTTTGAAGTTAAGTTTTTTAGAAAATAGTTTCTATCCAACTCAGAGCCGAACCCTTAAACAGTTAAAAGTTTTCAATAAATAGCCACGCAGGGCTGTAACAACTAACTTGGTAAAAAAAAGTCTTTCTTGAAAAGTAAAATCTCTAGATCCCCTAACTATCTTAAGCATTAAGCTATGAAAACTGGATTGGGAGCAAAAATGCCTCTGATAAAATGCCAAGTGTTCCAGACGGTTAAGTAGTTGAGGTCGCTGCAAGACGCACTGCATTCCAATATTCATATGCGGTTGTAAACATGGATATTACTGGTTGATGTGGCAAACCAATAAAACTGATCCTCTATTTCCAGACTTCTTTTCCTCTTTTGATCTCGGTTACTTTTTCTTTGTGCATCACCAAATGATCTTGCTAAAGGATCATCATTGATTCTATCCACGCGACTTTCATAAAATGCTCATCTTTAGGTGCCTTCATCCTTTTGAGCTTGTCAAACTAGGTGTTCACATCCTTGATTATCTGTTCAACTGACTTATCTGCCCCTTCATGATTTTCTTGACATCGTTCATCAATCCATTTTATATCGTTAGAAATGATCTCCTTAATAGTTCTCAGCCCTTTCATGAGATCCTTTACTTCAGAAATTCCCGTAGACACAACTTCATTTCTCCATTCTATGCATTCCTTTATAACATAAAGAACTTTGTCATCCAGTCCTGATACTGACCTCTCCGTGAGAAACTTCTGCAAACCGTACTCCTCAACTTCTTTGATCCAATGGAGTTCTTTGGTCCAAGTAGGTTTTTCAAGCTCCCACTCTTTAATGTTGGCCTTTGTTTTCTTTATCAGGTGATCTCCTTCATTATAAGTTTGACCCAAATGACTTAATTATTTTCCAGCCTCTGATTTTACACGCTCAACCCAATCATCAAATGCTTTGCTCACTGCCTTGCTTCTTTGAATTTGGTCAAGAAATCATTGATTATCAGGGGATTTCATGTCAATGGAGGCTGGCGTTTCACTCAGAGGAAAATTTTCAGGGTGTTGGATGGCATTGATGTATTGGGCCATACTCTTCATGGCCTCTTTCATTTCTTGTTTATCTTTGGCATCTTTCCAGACTCTATTGGCAATTTTCTTGTTTGACACCTCAAAAAACCTCATATCAGTGGCTCTGGTGTCTCTCCCTAAATGCACTTTGGATATTTGAAAGTCTTGGACTTAAGCTTCTCCTTCAGCATTGTCTTCTTTAGGCTTTGCAATTTCTGCTATCCAATGGCCATTGTTTTCATCGAAATAAATTTTGGATTCCATCTTCATTTTCTTAACTTTAGAAGATTTTCCCAGGCACCTGCTTACTACATCCTCAATAGGTACTGACAAAGGAACCACATTTCTTTTCTTGGCTACTAGGGTCTCTAGCCATGGTGGGGTAGTAGAATATTCCTTTTGAGTATCATAGTTACTCAAAAGAGCTAATGAGTCTTTCAGAATGTCCCATGTTTCCTCCTGAATGTGTTGAACATCTGTCATCTCAGGTACACTGTGGTCTTCAATTGTAATCACCTTTGGATCTGGATCTGATGAGTCTAAATCCATGAAGATGCTGGGAGTATTTTTCTGCCTCTGAACCCTCTCTTTTACCCTTTAACTTGATCTGGTCAACCAAACTTCAGGTTTAGCTCGATCTTGAACTTGAACTTGGGAAGGAATTGGTTCAAGTTTGGGTTCAACTTTAGGTTAATCTTTTCTTGCACAAGATTGATCAACACTTAAGTTAGATAAAATAGCATTTTTCTTCTTTGTTGTGCTCCTTTTTTTGGTTTTTTCCTTTTTCGTGGTTGACTGTAAAGGGGCAACAGAAACTCTTTTCTTCAACAACCATGCTTTTGTTCTCTAGATCACACTTTTCATTCTTTTATATATATCATCTTCTTCTGGCACCGTCCAATCTAGTTCAGGAATAGGGAGGGTCTCAACCTTCTCTGAGTATTGATGGTCTAAGACATCAATTTCATTGTCTTCCTCTACCCCATCTATATCCATATCCAGCCTGAAGGTGGTGATTTGTTTCAAAGTGAACCAGGACCATAGTTTTCTCCTTACCTCCAATTCATCAAAGCAGGTGGCCCAAAAATCCTCTAATTTAGGTATGTGCATGAATTTTTCTGGGACATTGAGATTTGCTCCTGCAAAGCCTTTGTAGTCAAAATTGACCCTGGGAGTATAAGTCTATAAATAGAGGGTATCCAATTCTTCCTTTATAGCCATAGCATCTTGGAAACTTTTACACCTATAATACCCTAATTCAATAGGAAAAAGAATACCTAAAGTTTTCTTTGAGGTTCCAGATTTTTGTTCAACTAGAACAAGTTTTCTGCATAGCTCCATTAAGACTATATCATCCAAACAAAATCTAGGAAGCCATAGGGGTTCCTCATAAAACGCTCCAACCCTAAGATAAGTAAATCTTGGAAACTGTATGAAATAATAGCCATAAATATTGATCACCTGTTTAGCTTCTTCAGAAAGCCTGCAATTTCCTTTTCCCCGCAACTCATAAACCAATTTTCCTAAAAATCTGTCATTTACTATTTTGAACACACTGGAGAATTTTTCCTTCTGTAAGCATGCGAAGTAATCATATATCTTCATATCACTCATCCATACTTCATGAGGTAATCCCTCCCAAGCCCTGCAACATGCGAAGACATAAACAAGGTAGGAAGACATATAGAATGCTGTCAAATTTGTCATGTTTAAGAGATTTCTATGGAGCTCCTCTACTATTAGGTCAGCCCAGTCTATAAACTTATCTCCTTCTATAATCTTTTGGATAAAGAAGTACATATAGTTTTCCCAATGAAATGCATGAGGATTCCCTTTCACCCTGTTTAGAAGAAGAACCATATCGGCAATGTCTTTTTGGAAGTGTTCAATTGTCAGAGGTTTTGGCAACCTAGATCCTCCTTTCTCTGGTTTTGCAAGCCATGCCTGGGCTATCAAGGAGCTTTATTTTTTCTTATCTATCTTGTACACACAATCTACTTCCATATAATTCCATGGTTCATATGGCTCTTTATCTAGAATTCGCAGGGCAGCCATTAATGTCTCTCGACTGATTTTGACCAAGATTTCTCCTGACGCATCCTTAATACATCTATTCTTGGCATCATACTTGTTGGCACACTCCAACACCAGTTCAGGGAAAATTAGAGCTAGAGGAAAAGCAGAAACTTCTGAAAGTCTGCTTCTTGCTAGCTTCCTAGAAAAAGAACCCTCGAAAGCATTTTGAACTCTATTACAAAGCTCCCCTAAGTTTACATTCAACAAGAAGGTGTCCCCTATATCTGGAAGAGAAACTAATAGGTGGGTTCTAATCTCTTCTTTAGGAAGTTTCGGATGGAACAATGGCATCTTACCAATATGAAGAGAAAAGACTTACAACACAGAAAGAGCCTCTAAAAATTGAAAACTGCAAAGGGGAAGATTAACTCACCAATTTCTTGCGCTCCTATTTTTTGTAAATTCCTCACCACCAATTCCATTGCTCCTTCTCCAGATGAAATAAATAACAAGAAATCCTTAGCTATTTCTCATTTATTCACAAATGTCTTATAAGATCCCTGATAAATCTTTGGAGCATGCCTATAATAAATGCTTTTAATGGAAGAATGATTGGTTTAACATGTCCAGGCACTCCTAATTAATCTGCCTGGTATTTTGGCATGAATATCTCAATTCCCAAAGAAAATCTCTGACAATCAAATCTGTATATTAATGACTCCCTCTACATCATACCACCAATTGTCATTTCCAATTCTCACATGCATGAGCCATCTAGCTGAGTGTGACAATCTTTGTACGGTAGCTTCCAAAACTTAATAAATACCTGGAGTGTTGTAAAAAAGAAATTTCCTTTTTTTTTGCAAGAGAAGACAAATCCACCAAATTCTCTATGTATAATCCATTAAATTACAAACGTGAACTTGAACTTGAACTAACCTAACATAATTCAACTTCAACTTCAACTTCAAGACTTTTACTGACCAAGACCAAAATCGAAGGCTGAGAAAAGAACGAAGGTAACATCACTGATCAACCAAATCATTTATGCTTGGAACCACACTACAATATAATCTTTTTGATGTTGTATCTATGATCGATCCTCATAATTTCACTTCTACCATGATCACCACCAAAGTGATGTTCTCACTGTCTACTGATCTTCTAGACTTAACCAATTTTTTGCAATACCTTCTTACCAATTTTGTCTTCACTACATATGTTGTATATAATGATTGTACTAACTTCGTTTTAATCAATGACAATGAAATAAGTGACTCCTTATGACTACACCATAAGATCCATCACAATACCAACATCAAATAGTATAGGAAATTAAACCTGACAATTGTTAAATTTGTGTTGTTCTTTTAATCCAAACAAATCAAAAGTACATAGAATCAAATCAAATCCCAACCCTTTTAAAACATAACCTTAAATATTATTGAACTCAAACCTCACTCCATAAGCTTAAATCAATACCAACCTTAACTTTGAACGTAAAGTAACTAAAATCTTCAAACAAAATTATTGATCATATAACTAAATAAACAAAAGTGAATCCTAAACCTAATACTAGACAAAGCTAAATCCAAACCCCAAACCAAATTAAACCCCACCCCCAACCCTTTAAAACTTGAAATCTAGTTTCCTAGAAATAAACAAAAAAAAACCCTAAACCTAAAGCGAAATGAATTATAACATCGAACCCTTAAAGCAAGTTCAAACCTACTCATAAAACTAATTGAACATCAAACAAAATTAAATGATAACCATAACACAAATTTTACCCTCACCTTACACTAGAAAAAATTGAACCCTAACACGAATCCTATTTGAACACTCAAGTAAATTCAACCCTAACCCTAAGCCTAATCAAACAATATAAGAAATTAAACCTAACAATTGTCATATTTGTGTTGTTCTTTTAATCCAAACATATCAATGGTACATAGAATCAAATCAAATCCTAACCCTTTTAAAACACAACCTTAAAAATTATTGAACTCAAACCTCTATCCATAAGCTTAAATTAATGCCAACCTTAACTTTGAACGTAATGTAATTATAACCTTTAAACAAAAAAATTTCTCCTATAACTAAAAATAAACCATAATTAATCCTAAACATAATAGTAGACAAAGCTAAATTCAAACCCCAAATGAAATTAAACCCCACACCCAACCCTTAAAAACTTTAAACTTAGTTCCCTAATGGATGAAAGTATGAAGCTGTGTCACACTTGAGGACCATTTTTCTAGTTCCGGCCGAAATTGTTTCGGGTGAAACAGTTTTGGCCAAAATATTTTTGGCCATACATATGTGGCACAAATGTGGTGTCGATGTGGCAAATGAGTTTCAGCTGAAACTGGTTAGGCCAGACAAGTTTCGGCCAAAAATTCATGAGTAAATATAAGCTAACTATGTTCTATCGATGAAGAATTGGCATATATTTATATAGAGGGGTTCGGCTAGAACTAGTTTGGCCAAACCAGTTCTGGCTGAAACTGTCTATGTGGCATCCTATGTGGCAGCCAAATAAGCAAAAATTTCAAAATTATAGAACTTCTCAATTAGACAACTGATTTCTTCATCAAAACTCAACCATTTTTAAAATCTAAATATACCCTTTTGTAGAGCTCAGAGTCTAGATTATGATCATATAATTTTTATTGTGTTTTGATTATATATAATATATTATAATTTGAAAAAACTCCAAGTAGGTATTTTAACATTAAAGAACATGCTCGTTCGAAAAAAAAATAGCAAATCATGTCAGAAAAATTTACAACTTATATTTAACACTAGAGGAGAGAGTCCTCTTCAAGAATATGTAATTTGTTTTGTATTTGGTTTAGATTTTGTAGGGAAAATGTGGAGGGAGAAAAAAATTGTTAATTTTAGGTAACTCTGACTTTGAATAGTTATAACAGACAAAATATATATTGAAAACCAATCTTTCTTTTTTTACGCACTAGCTGTACATGTCATCTAAAACATATTCTGAAATTAGATGAAAAAAAGGTTATTTGCATATATTTAGTTGGAGGGAACTAGACCCTACATTTTCAGCATTTTTTGAGCAATTAAAAAATGGACTTCAAAAATTAAAAAACTAGGTCAATGCTTATTCAAAAATAAATTTAAAAATTATAGGCATAAACTACATCCAATTTTACACATTTCATTATTTTACATCATTTTCAAATTCTAAACACAAATGCCACTTTTATGTCATTAAAGTTTAACAGTTTTGCATGTCGTGGTCCTCTTCCTTTGTAAAAGTGTGACACATGTTTGTACTTTTACCCTAATAATAAACAAAAGTAAACCCTAAACCTAAAGCAGAACAAATTGTAACATCAAACCCCTAAAGCAAGCTCAAATCTAATCATAAAACTAATTGAACATCAAATCAAATTAAACATTAACCCTAGCCCAAATTTTACCCTAACCTTACCGTTGTCTCTGAAAAATGCACCCTTGCTAAGTCTCTAAACTTATCTTTCTAGAGGAACATGGAAATGCTCCTGAGTAGTGGGTCACTCAATAGTTGGAGTGAATCATCAGGTTCTAGGTCGGTTCCTATATGATGCTTCACCTATTGGATTTACTAAAACTACTCTCTTAATGGGAAAAGGGGAAGAAAGCTTGTATGAACCTAAACTTGAATTAAAACTACTAAGGTGATGCACCAAGATTGATTTTAGGACATGAAATAACATAGTGGTACACACTAGTTTACCATTTACATAGACTTAGTTTGCACAACTTATTATAGCATGCTTCCTGCATCAATATTTCACTAAGAGACCTAGGTGCACATGACCTGCTAAAGGAAGATGAATTCACAATTAAGGATTCACTTACACGTTCATGGAACACTTAATAACCTGCATAAAACATACTAATAGAATACAAAGTGATAAACTCAAAGACAAAACTCCAAGGAAAGAGAAAAAAATTCACTAGTAGTTTGATCAATTAGAAATCACACACAGAACCTACAAGAATAAGATGGAAAATATTGAGTCATAAAAATGGCATCCAAGGTGCAATCTATATTTTATTCCCAATGTGAGTTACAATAACATATGCAGAAAAAATTACAAAAGGACTTCAAATAGTCACTTAAAATGCAAAAAAAATGCATAAGGAAGAACTCCTGAGTTACAAAACAAATGCAGAAAATTGCAAAAGAAAAGAACTCATTTCTAAGTTATTTTGAAAACCATTTTATAGAACAAGGATTGCAAAAATATATGGATCACTTAGGGAAAAACACTAGCTTCTCAACAACCACAATCCTGGGAAGAGTGCCACCAGCTAATAAATTGAAGAGAGCTGATAGAAAAGATGACTGGAGCTGCAATGGAGAACTGGAGATTTGATATGGATGAATACTTTTAAAATCCTTTTCATGTGCTACTTTTTATCCATCAACTCAATGATATCTAATCTTGCTCAAAAAATTTGATCTGCATTTGACTCCATCCTCTCAATTTCTCAAACAACCTGGTGCTTGTAGCAAGACAATTGATTTTAATTAATAAATCTAGCCAATCATCTATCGCCACTTATTTTACACCCTTCAAAAACTTAGTGGCTTCAGACCCATGACAATATCTCACTTCTTCCATGGAAAAATCATGACAAAAAAACTTAGACACATGGCACCCAGTTGCTAGCTCTTGATCCAAATGACGGTTCCCTATAATAGCTCAGGACCAAGCAACAAGTCATTTAACCATAACACTCTGAGACACGTGGAATGCATTCACTAGCTCTCGGGCAGAAACAACTAACCACATCATAACCCAAGATCTCGCGACCAACATTTCTCATCATCGTCATGACCTCATCTCAAACTTGTCGGTTAGATACATTACCATCCCAAACTGGCAAGTATGATACAAGCCTTACCTTTATCATTTTGGATAGGTGGAATTCACTCACTAGTTCTCTAGCCTGAGAAGAATATTCCCTTTCATCTCGCAAGCCAACAAAAAAGTAATAAATTTAACCCTTAGCTTGCACATCTACAAATGGGCCCAAGCACTAAGCAATAAAACATCACCATACACAACATGTTAGCATCTGGCCCCACCTTTCTTCAGCCTACGATGAACCAAGACATGTGGAAACATCTCATGATCCCTATTCATTGATGAAAAATAGCTATCACACAAGACATAGCTCCTAAGCCGAGGTCTCAAGTTATTCGAAAGGTAGATTGACCACTCAGATCCACCTGCCTTGGCATTGAGTAAAATAGATTATCAAACAACTAGGGGAAAGCACTTGTTATGACTAAAGTGTTTGACGGATCCACAATGGCCAGCCCTCAGCATGTGGCAATTTCTCTCTAACTCTCTAATCTTTTATGTTATCTTCCTTGACTATTGCAAGTTGGAGACAACCCTTACTCTCCAATTCACCAACACTTTATGCTAGGACCCATAACTGTTGTGACCTCAAAACCACTTACTCACCAGCTCATGGCCCCTAACTACCAATTTCCTCAAACTATCACGACCTGGAGACTAATTGCCATCTCATTATCACCAACATATTTTTCTATCTTTCTTGATTGTCGCAAGCTAGTGAGAAGGCTAGTCTCAAACTCTCATCTTTAATCGTTAATCGCTACAAACCGTTGTGACCTCATGACAACTAACAACAACTTCTTATTTCCAACTTGTGACACTTATTATTGACTGCTTTAGAAACCCGCGACCTCGCGACTAACACTTGATGTCACCACCACGGGCCCTACTTGACCATAGGGTCACTAGCCACCTCATCATCTTCATTACTTCTTGTGCCACATGAAGTGCACTAATTTGTTTTCAACCTGCCATGTCACTCCTACATTACTCCAAGCCCAAAAAACACACCTAGCTATCATCAAACTGTCCTTCATATAACCACCCACCGTGCGTACGAACTGGCAAAAGGCCCAACTGCCTTAGGCAATTTACACTAAGTGGGATGGCACATAAAAAATGCAAAAACACCCACATACTCAATGTGGGATAAATCCCTTACTCATCTCCTATGAACACTTCTACCAGAGCTTCTGCTATTTTTTTGTTTATCTACATCTTGCCTCTTACTGACACGTTGGGCTCAAGCCCTTTAGGAGCCACATTTACGTCCACATATCTTTAACTCATCAATCATGTATTTGTTTTGAAAGCACGATGGCATGCAAAATTGAGCATGAGAAAAAATTTGAAAACACTTACACTAGAACAAATTGAACCCTAACACGAATCCTATTTGAACACTCAAGTAAATTCAACCCTAACCTTAAGCCTAATCAAATAGTATAAGAAATTAATCCTAAAAATTATCAAATTTATGTTGTTCTATTAATCCAAACAAATCAACGGTACATAGAATCAAATCAAATCCTAACCCTTTAAAAACATAACCTTAAACATTATTGAACTCAAACCTCAGCCCATAAGCTTAAATGAACACCAACCTTAACTTAAACCTAATGTCATTATACTCTTTAAACAAAAACATTGATCTTATAACTAAAAATAAACCAAAATGAATCATAAACCTAATAGTAGACAAAGCTAAATCCAAACCCCAAACCATATTAAACTCCTTCCTTAACCCTTATAAACTTGAAACTTAGTTCGCTAAAAATAAACAAAAGTAAACCCTAAACCTAAAGCGAAATGAATTGTAACATCAAACCCTTAAAGAAAGTTCAAACCTAATCATAAAACTAATTGAACATCAAACAAAATTAAATGCTAACCCTAACACAAATTTTACCATGACCTTACACTAGAACAAATTGAACCCTAACCCTAATCAAACAGTATAAGAAATTAAAACTAACAAATGTCAAATTTGTGTTGCTCTTTTAATCCAAACAAATAAATGGTACATAGAATCAAATCAAATCCTAACCCTTTTAAAACATAACCTTGAACATTATTGAACTCAAACCTCAGTCCATAATCTTAAATAAATACCAACCTTAACTTTGAACATAATGTAATTATAATATTTAACAAAAATATTGATCCTTAACTAAAAATGAATCCTAAACCTAATAGTAGACAAAGCGAAATCCAAACCTCAAACCAAATAAACCCCACCCAAACGCTTAAAAACTTTAAACTTAGTTCCCTAACAATAAACAAAAGTAAACCCTCAACCTAAAGTAGAACGAATTGTAACATCAAACCCCTAAAGCAAGCTCAAACCTAATCACAAAAATAATTGAACATCAAACCAAATTAAACACTAACCCTAGCCAAAAATTTACCCTAACCTTACACTAGAAAAAATTAAACCCTAATACGAATCATATTTCAACACTCAAGTAAATTCAACCCTAACCCTAAGCCTAATCAAACAATATAATAAATTCAACCTAACAATTGTCAAATTTGTGTTGTTATATTAATCTAAACAAATCAACGGTACATAGAATCAAATCAAATCCTAACCCTTTTAAAGCATAACCTTTAACATTATTCAACACAAATCTCAGACCATAAGCTTAAATGAATACTAGTATGCAACTCGAGTAACACTGGTGACTCGGGTGATACTATAACTACTTAGCTCAGTCAACACTTCAAGCTGCTTGCTCGGTCAACATTGTAACCATATAAATGACTAAGTGTTTTGGAACTAATTGAAAACATGTCTTGTCATAAGGTCTACAATCTCCCCCTTTGGCATTAGTGACAAAAACAATTTTGGAAAATAAAAAATAGAGTCAGTTGTAGTTGAGTTGCAGAGCAGTAGTCAAAACCGAGCAATTACCCAAGTAGATGGTAAGGGGAAGTTTTGACTTATTAGTTTGATCAGAGTTTTTGGTATTGATGGAAATATATTATTTCTTTTCAAAATTCTCAATTCTCTTCCTTCCTCTCTTCAGGATTTTGGAAATCTCAATTTTCATTGATATTCTTCCCTTAGATTCTTCATAAGTACCAAAATATGGTGCTTTAGGATCAATAGGCACATTTACAAGAGCTTCAATGATGTCTCTGGTCTCATCTATGTTAACCTCATAAGCAAGAGGTTTCACCCATGTAAACCTAGGCTTGAATGCTTGAATGTATACTTTGTCACAATCAACTAGGAAGCATATGTCATCCTTATAGTCTTCTACCAATTGTTTGAGAATTCTAAATCTATTCTTCATTTTCTCTCTCAAGATTTCAAAGTAAGCATCCATGATGCTTTCAAAATTATCTCCCAATTCTTCTATAAACTCATTTATCTAATAAACTATGGGCATGTCCTTTTTCCATACAACTATTCCTTTTGAAGGGAAAAACTTATGAACATAAAAGAATAAACATACCAAGAGTGAACTGAACTTACACGAATTGGTCTTAGATGCCCAGATGCTTTCAATGTTTTTGCTCAGTTGGATGTGCTACAACTTGGCTAGGTCAAATGACAGATTGTTCTTCACCACTTTGTATGCCAAGTCCACAACCTCACATGGAACACTATTTGGTTAGCATGAACTATATAGCTTATGTGCAATAACATAAATTTCAAACTTTAGCTCCATGTCAGTGACTCCATTCAACTTCATACCTCTTCCATCCCACTCGGCAATAATCTTCTTGGCTAGGTCATCTCAGGGTAGGGTTTATGTTTCTTTAGGTTTGTCGAGCATAGGGTACCTTGTCACTTGGTGTACCATCAACTTAGTGATCTTCACAGGTTTCTCCAACCATAGATGCATGTCGTGAAAATGGCCCAGAATAAACCTAATCCATTTTATCTAAAATTTCTTTGGCATATGCAAGATGTGGATTAAGCCCTTGACTTCAAGGTGTTTGTGTTCCAATTTCAGGTTTCTATCTACATAAAGTGCTTCGTATGCTCTGTTCATCTCCAATGTGCCTAGCTTTTGAATGTTGTAATGATAGAAACTTTGAATGTCTTTAATAAATATTACCTTAGGAGGAATTTTGGAATGGGATCCCATAGAATTTATCTCCTCTGGAATTGCTAGATGAAGTTTGAATTTAGGTGGATCGCAGACAATATTCCTTACTAACATCTCAGATTCCTTCTTAACCTTACTGCTAGATGAAGATGCAATAACGCTCAGAGGATTGATGAAAATTTTCTGCAACTAAAGCTTCTAAACACAAATTATCTCTAAAATGGCTCTACGAACTATAAAACTTGGTAAATAATAACCCTTTGATTTCACCATTTATGAGAATTTTCACCATAAAGTTTTCATTAAATGCTCCGTACATAGTAGTTTTCATAGCTCGGTAGTTCTCCAGGCTTACTCAAAAGCTTGAAAAAAACTAATCTTTGCATCTTTGAAATCACACAACCTGACTTAACTCAGTTAAGCCAGAGTAACTTGGTAGTAACTGAGATCCTGACTCAGTTAGAACCATAATGTGTCCCAGTGCATCAATATGCAGATTTGGACTTGCTAGCATATCTGGAACTGATGTGTGATGGCTTGTATGCACAGTTCCAGTTGTCTCCTTACATCTTTATTCAGAGATGGTGGATCCACTCAATTCACTATTTTGGGTGCCATTTGATCCTTCATTGTTCTGGTCTGAATTATCATGAGATTTCCTTACCCACTAATGACTCATATGAGTTTTGATTTCATAAACTTTTGCTTTTCCTTTCTCAAAACTAGTATCCACTTTTTCTCTGTTTATATAATTATTTCTTAGATGACCGAGTTGGTTACACACATAACATCTCTTAGTAGGATTCATTTTTATGAGGTGATTCTTTGTACAATTTGTACCAATGTGCCCATATTCACCACAATGACAACATTTGCTCCATGTATTGTAATCCCAACCAAAAATTTCTTTAGCTAACTGTTCAACAGGGTTCTATTTCATAGTTCTGCACTCAAAAGACTTATGACCTTGTTTGTTAAAATTGAAACATTTTCCTTCAAACTTAGGTTTCTCAGTGCATTCTCTTGCCCTATGTCCATGTTTGTTACACCTGTAGCATTTTCCATTAAAATTTGACTTCCCATTACACCAACACTTGTTTGATGTATGCCCTAACTTACCACAGTGATTACATGTAGGTTTCTTTTTCTTTTGAGCTCCTTGTTGTGAGGATTCACCTTGCTCAGTATAACCTAATCTAGTATGTCCATAATGTCTGAATTGAGTTTGCTTTGTCAAAAGATCAATGCTTTCTTGTGAATTCATCATACTTTCATTGGTTTTATTTTTAGTATTGAGATCATTTTGTAGTCTTTCATTTTCAGTCCTTAGATTGATAACTTCTTGATTTGAACTATTGAGTTGATTTATCATATCTTCTTGCTGACGTGAAAAATGGTGGATTTCATTTTCTTTTTCCTCTAATCTTGTACTTAGCAATCTTTTGTCTTCTTGTGTCATTTCTCTATCATTTTCTTCTTGGTTCTTTCATTCTGTGACTTCACATATTTTGATTGAATGAATTTCTTGTTCTCTCTTCAAATTTCTGACCTCTTCATGTAAATTGAGATTCTTTGCAAGTAGATCTTCAATGGTTGCATCAGCTTCTTCAAAAATTCTTTCTTTGCATAAATCTTCAATTCTTTCTTCTATGTAACCTTTTTCATTCATTTGCATTGTTAATTCTTTTCTTTTCAGGGAATGAGAGAGTTGTTCCTTGAGTTTTCTGATTTGATCCATGGCCACTTGTAGATCTATCTTTTCATTTCCAATGGCTTTCTCCAGTCTGTATATTTCCATTGCCTATGATCTTTTCTCAAGCTGTTAAACTTCTGATAAGAGAACCTTTTCTCTGATACCAATTGTATGAAATATATTGCAAGCTAGGTGACTAAGAGGGGGGGTGAATCAGGAACCAATAAAATTTATTCACTTTTATCCTTTATTAGATTTGCTAATCTAATTACATGCATGGAACAAAAAATTAATAACCATTCATAACACTTGACACAATATTTGGTTACCCAGAAACCTTCCAAACAGAAAGTAAAATTGGGGTCAGGATGGTACCCACAAGATTTAGTACTGCAGTAATAAATTTGGCCAGTTAAATCTTACAATTGACCACTTATAATGGTCTGCCCTGTTAGGAGAAATAAGGACTATTAGGTCCACCTTGTCAAAGGATTTATACAATACAGTTAAGTATGCACTCTGTTAGGAGATTTGATAAGGACTGTTAGGTCCACCTGGTTAAAGGATTTTGACTGATACACCTGTTAGGATGAACCAGTGAATGATCTGCTATGCAACTCTGATTTACTAAATAAGATCCTTTGAAGTAATACTAATCCCCTGAATGTGATAGATAAGTCTTTGTTATTCATTTATACTTTTTTAGCCTTCTAATCAATCTGCCTCTTCGTATTCGCATTCATATATCCATAATATTTTTTCTTCTCATACTAAATACATTAGATAAACAAAGTGTCTAACATATATATCTTATCCAAGTCAATTACCTCTGTAAGTCAGCTTCTATCATAGTAAATAGTATCAAACAATATGAACTAAGTTGACCCAATAATGATACTCAGGTTTAGTAATCCACTCTGGTGATATACTGACACTCGGGTAACATAGTGAACTAGCAACTCTGGCACTTGGTTAACACTGGGTGCTCGGGTCACATTGATCATTTGAAGCTGGTATACAACTCTAGTAACATTGGTGACTCAGGTGATATTGTAACTGCTTAGCTCGGTCAACACTTCAAGCTGCTAGCTCAGTCAACACTGTAACCATATAAATGACTAAGTGTTTTGGCACTAATTGACAACATGTTTTGTCATAAGGTCTACATAAGCATCCAAGTAATCCTAACTTTTTCTGGCAACAATTGATACCTAAGATTGAACAATTTAAGGATATTACAATAGGTAATTTTTACCAACACAAATAATGTTACTAAAGCTTTTGAAAGTTTAGGCCATAAGAATCATCATTTTTTAAAAATGGATTGCAAATCATTCTGAAAACTTAGAAGTCTTGGCCATTAACATTATAATCTGCTACAATTTTAGCCACTGTATCATTGTCAATGTTTATATGTTCTGTCAAGTATTTACTATTATCACTATCCTCATCTTGAGTTGCATCATCTTCATCATCATTGAAATTTGACTATAGACCATCTATATTGTTACCAGATGTATTTGGATCACCATCATCGATACCATCCATATTTTTGTCTTCCATAACATCATCTAACTCTGGATTTTTTTCTTCTTGTACCTAAACATAACCATCCTCAACATCAGGATGGATGCCAATTTCCTTGATGTTCTCTAATCCCTCTCTCTCATTTTGTTGGTCATTGTTGTTTTCCTCAGTATCCATTAATGCACCATCAAATACATGCCTTAATCTTGGATCATAATGTATGACAAATACGCATTTTAAGTATAAAATATCTTCATAGAACATGTCTGCACATGAATGAAAAACATATATTAGACATGTGTGATAGCAATTTTATTGATTAATAAACACACATATATATTTGCAATAAACAATGAATTAATAGATTAATGATCACTATCGCTTCTTGTTCGAGTCAAAGAAATACCCGCTCATAATGAATTGGTAGAACATAGGGCTCCTTATCCTCCAGTAGGAACCGTGAGGAATCTATAGAAAACATCCACTATAGGTATTGTGTCTTCATGTCCTCTCAAATGCTTCATACCATCTACACTTAAAAATACAAGCTTTAAAAGAGCGGTAATCCAACTCAATATTTTTTTGTATTTTCCCAACATATTGTATATTCTCTTCAATTATATTCTTATCTTTTGAGCTTGATCAATTGGATTGCTTGAAGTCAACCATGATGCCACAATTGAAGGATTGTATCTTTACATCTATACTTTCTACATGATAATGTCGACCATATGCCCACATTGTTGGATATTTCCTCAGCTATGGAAGACCATTTATTTCAGTAAAAAAAAATGTAATGACATATATTAAAATAGTTCATACTGTCAAAACTGTAAGGAAATAACATTTTTTTATAATTCCAACAGTACCTTTCTTTCACATCCTCTATACATGTTGATTTCATTTTCTGTTATGTTTGAATATGTACCTGCATCATCTATACAATTTTTGAATCTTTTCAGTAACCCAATCTAGTGTGCAATCTTTGCCCCATTCCCTAAGAAGATCAACCAGGAGTGGCATATTCCTGGGTTCAATTGCCTAAACTCTCTCCTGCCTTCTAACACTTCTCTCTTTTTATCATACAAATCAATCTATTTGATCATAAAGTCCATGTGGTATAGAATTAAGTTGTTGAATATAGCACTTTTATCTACACCTATTACATGTCAACATGTTTATTTCAAACTCCAAATGTCATGTTGTTAATTTGACAAAAAAAATGGAGTAAATTAATGATTCCAAGAAAAACAACCATAGTGATCATGAATCTACCTACTAATTTATACTTCAACACCATTATATTGTGGTTTTTCTCTGTCAATCACATTTGATAATCGTTCTTCATCCCATAAGTGTGGTCTAACTTCAACATCCTTACCAAGGAATTCAAACAAGAAGAAAAATGTTGCTTTCAATACGTATCCTTCAACCATGCAACCCTCTAGATGTGCCTTTTGTCAGACATGTCCTTTTATATTTTTCATATATATCTCAAAGAAAAACATCCACCTCTTTGATACAACACCCACCAATTTAATGTCATCAACTATTCTTGTATTCTTTCTCGATAGCTTTATATCCTAGTTCTTCAATTTTCCAATGGATATAGGACCGAACATCTTCAATCAGCATTACCCCCTGAGGAATAGTGGATAGGGCTCCTAATATATCAATCTTAGCCTCCTTGATTGTATGCAGTTTGAATACAAGTTGAGGCTCCTCAGTGATGTTAACTAGAACTGGAGTATCAATGTTCTTTTCCATAGTGACCAACTTCAATAGCACAAAAAATCTAAGAATAGATTAAATATATAATTTTTAATACACCAATTAGAACTTCATGAAAACTTGATACGATTCAGCTCAAAATCTTAATCTCAAAGGTAACCATTGCACACTATAGCTCAAGATAGCTCTTGAATGATCAAATGAAAGTAAACATGCAAAATAAAGTTACTTTCCCTCTATTTATTGTTGAGAAATAGATGTTTCATACTTCAATGGTAGGAATAGTATCATGTCAGCAGTTGACACGTATCCACTGGTTTGTACTAAAACCAAATAGAAATAACCACTATCAATTAGAGATTAACCATGAAATCTCATTGTGGTCTACACACAATCAAAAAAATAAAATCATAGAAACTTACACCATAATGTTCATATCAATATTTACCGCTCATGAATCTAGGGGATTAGTAATGGATTTGTCTATAAGTGCTCCCCCTAAGAAAATAATATGCTTAGTTCACCGACGGAGTATCCACACTTACTAAACTTGTGGAGTTATTCATTAACTCAGAATAATAAAATTCACCTTTTTTCACCCATTTCATCTTCATATCACTTCTGACTTCATAAACATTGGTAGTCTACTTTTCTTTCCTATCCTCTGACCGATTAGGAAATTGGTTCCTAAACTGACATTCTCTAGCCAAATGACCTATCTTATGATAGATAAAACATGCCATGTTGGTTGACTTCCAAGGACCAACATTACCTCTCATAGTTCTCATTTTGCAATTTACTGCCTGGTGTCCATAGTTACCACATGCTAAACATGTAGTGTTGAATTATCTTTCCCTTCTAATAGTATTCACCTGTGTGACATGTGACCTAGGTGCATACACCCTTGACCTGCAATCTCCAACTTTGTGTCCATATTTATTGCATGTAAAACAATGTGCATCAAATTTACCAGTGTTGGATCTACTACTAGACCTAGATCTACACTCATATGCAGTATGACCAAACTTTTGACAATTATGGCAATAACCATTAAAAGAGTGAGGTTTATTCACCGGTTTACTCCTACACACATTTTTAGTATGACCAAGATTTCCATAGTTATAACAAGTAGGTTTGTTAGGTTTATTACCTCATGTGATTGGTCTACCTTCTAATCTTTTTGTGTCTCCTTAGATTCAGATTTATAGGAATCATCGATTTCAAATGTTCCTTCTCTTGTATATCCTAGATCAATTGTGTCTCTGTGTCTTCTTTGGATCTTAATTTTTTCATCAATATTCTATGAGCTTTCATTATATTGCTTCGTGTTTTTATTTTCTTCTTTCTCAATTTTTAATTCCTTCATCAATGTCTCATTCATCTCTCTAAGCCTTTCATTCTCAGCTATTACTTGTAGATTATCTTGAGCATTATCTTACATTTGACTTTGATATAAATCAAATCTATGTCTCAAGTTAACAAGATCTTGATCATGCCTTCAGAGCATCATCGTAAATTTTCTTGGTAGCTTCTGCATCTTCTACTGTTCATTTTACTTCACGAACTTCACACATCCTAACAGACTGACTTTCAAGCTCTCTTTTCAGATTAGCCACATTTTCTTTGAGACCCTTTTTCTTATGAAATAGATCTAAAATTGCCTCCCCAAACTCTTCATAGGCACTACCTTCACATAGTTGTTCTATGTAATCTTGTCTTTCACTCAATTTCTCAACGAGTTCTCTCCTTTTGGCAAGTGACTTCTTCAACTTTTCCTGCAGCTCAATGATCATCTTGTTTGCATTCAAAAGTTGCATCTCATACCTATAACCTTCCATGATAGTGGATATTTTCCCCCAAGATATTAGGCTTATCACTAAGAGGACCAATCCTTGGATACCAATTGTTGGAAATTCTAGGTATGGAGAAGGGGGGTGAATCAATCTGAAAAGATAGTAAACAAATTAAACCATAGATCTAAATAACTGGTGAATTACCTTCCAAACCAAAAAGAATATAAATGATGTAAACACATAAAATAAAGTAATATTAAGTATCCATAAATTCATCACACATGAAATAGATATTTTGTAGTGGAAACTCTTGGTTAGAGGGAGAAAACTACGGTCGGGATGACACCCACAAGCCCAATAGCGTGGTAAATGAGTTTGTCATGTTAGGAACTACAAATTTCCTTTCTGAGGGTTCACCTTGTAAGGTGTGACTACTAAATTGTTAGGAGTACAATCAGATCATTTATGATCTACTTTCTAGAGGAATTCAAACCTCAATAAATAAGTTACCCTGTTAAAGGATTTACAAGAAGAACCTGTTAGAGTTCACTCGATTAAGGGATTTTGATTGCTGCAACTATTAGGGAAAAACAAGATTAGTGATATGGATGTAACATTGATTACTTGTTAGATCCAATCTATTATTGTTATTCCATGCATACCCATCCCTACATTTTATGGGAAAAATGTTGGGTCCCTCTTTTTTACTTTTGCTTTTTTCCTTTTTCTTTTATTTTTCTCTGGTGAACTACATGCGACCTTTGACCCTAGATGCGATGAAGTGCTTACCAAATGTGATGCAGTATACCAAATATGATTCAAGATAGTAGATATGAGCCAGGAAATACAAGATACAATTTTTTGATGTTTCTGTCAAGCTTTGTCAATTTCATAAAATGCATTCTGGAAGTTTGTGAAGTTCGTTTGATTGCAGATTACGTTATGAGGTGTTCCTGTGTGTGTAAAATATATGTACTCCAAGGATTGAGTTTTGTTACTTGTTTTGAACAATCTTATCTTTTTTAGTGATCTTTTAGACACATCAAGTAGATTTTCTTTTTTAGGGGGAACAAACACATCCTTATGTCCTATTTTCTAGGTAGAGGATGAAAATCCTTGTTCGTTGACTTAGATACACACTCAAATGCTAATCAGAATACAGCCACCACCTAGAATGCAATGGCTCTCATTATGATGTTGTATTAGCTGACTCCAAATGCAAGTGAGGGCACAATATGACGAGTGTCTTGGGGCAATTACTTTTTTCCTTGCACAAGGATTATCACCCTTTCGGAGATGAATCAGGTAGTTTTGTCTATGAAGTTCGTTGTTTATGATGGGGCAATCTGTTCGAAACCATCTCCCATAGAATTGCACAAGGAAAAATTGAGGCATATAGCCCTATGAGTACTCAAATATGTGTAGTCTTGCAAGCAAGATTCAAGCGGTTCCACTCTAAACATACCCAAGCATGTTCAAGGAATGATGTCAAAATTCTGAGAACAAAATCGATTCCATCTTCCAAGGCTTTGGCCTATGAGGAAGCAATTATTTATAGTGATTTGGAAGGGTTGGTGTAAAACCTGTCCTCACTTGGGTCATTCTTGGGAGATTTTTTCCTCAACCAGTAGGCCCTCTATTGTTTAATAAGCATACAAAGGATTGGCGAGCATAGGATCTCTAGATTTCTGATTCTTCGAAAGAGGAAGGGCATACTCTCCTAGTCCATGTCATTTTCTCCCAAAATACTTCAATCAAAGGTTCATTCCCTCAAGCTATTTGAGCTCGATTTAGGTATTCCTAATTTAATGAAAACACAAGTACTTGAAAGCAAAGTTTGATTGTTCAGTTGACCACATTTCTTAGTGCTTTACTTATTCAATTACAAATCCCAAATTAGACAATGAAGTTCATTTATCCCACAAAAGTTAGGTGACTTGTGTTGTTCGATTACTTTGCCAAAGAAAATTATATGGTGAAACTTGTTCAATTACTTTGCCAAAATAATTTAAATGATGAGTTTTCTTTGTTCATTTACCCCAAATTCCTTTCAAGTTTTAAATTAATGTTTGATTTTTTGATTTTCCATTAAAGGAAAAGAGCATACTTATCTAATTGATTTAACAAATGAGAAAGAAACCTTTTTAGTTTGAAAGATAAAATGAAATAGAGGTCAAGATAAGGGGATGGAAATCTACAAAACCATATATTAGGGATCTTCTCTCACTCTTTTATCTCTGACAGCAATCTGCAAACACTAGTTAGGCTGCTCAAAAGATCAAAAACCAAACTGGTCAAAATGTTATAGGTTAGGCAATGGAGCATGCAAAACTTTTAAATAGATATGATCCTAGAAATATAGAATACGATGCAATTTACCAGATGCGAGCCTTTGCTACCAAATGCAAGCCTCTACTACTAGATACGACAGAATGTTGACCAGATGTGAGCCTTTACTGGAAATGACCTAGGAAATCCTGGATGTGAGCCTAGATTTCTGTGATGCGAGGGCGTATCCTAGAAGTGAGCCTCTACGACCATAAATGAGCCTGTACCTAAAATCTGGGAAGACAAATTAGTGAAAAATGAACTTGAAATGATGTAAAATCTAAAATCAGGCCCCACGGTGGGCGCTAGAAATGTGTGTGTTAAATAGTGCACCTGTTATCTCCAATACGACACTTCAATAGATCATTATATTAGTAAAAAAGCATAAAAAGAAAGGGTTTGGAGATAAACACTAAAACCAATCTATTGCTTCCTATCTAGGAGGAGTTTGAAGAATGGCATAATCATGCCCTCAGATTATGCATAAATCAGTGACATATACAACCTAAGAATGGAATATTTGAATGAAAAGTAATCTAAATGCTCACTAAACATGCATATTAGCTCTAAAAAGTATGATAATAATAATGCATAATATTAAATCTAAGATGCAATATGGATTTACAAGTAATCTAAACAGCATAACAATGCTTTCAATTCTAAAATTAAGGGCCATTTGAGCTCAAAAAATCATTCTATTTATAGAAGAAATGAGGAGAGAGAGGGGGGACAAGGGTCATTAATGGAGGTGTAAAAACTATTAATGATCTATAAGAGGCATTAATGAGGCATGGTGGAAGGCATATGCATTAAATGTAAGCATTCAAGAGGCATGGGTGAGGGTTTAGAGTCAAGCTTGAGAAAGTTGACTTTCTCAAGTGGGTTGGATTCCTAATCACAGGATTAGGAATGTGACATCATTAGGAAGTGGGTTAGGATAGGATTATGATTAGGATTAGGCTTAGCATGGGGGGAATAGGTTGGGATGGGTTTGAACCCAGGGTTAAGGTGGTTGAGATAGGTTAGGTTAGGGGTTAAAGGGAATATAAATTAAATGAATTATAATTAATATATTCATCCAAAAACAGGGAAATTAATTATTTAAGCTTTTAATTGCTTTAGATAATTAATTAGGACCATAGCCAATTAATCAGATTAATTTAGGCTATAGAATAGACTTTTGCAAGTAATTAGATATAATAGGGATTCTATTTAATTCCTTTTAAATTAATTACTTTAGCCATGTTTTGATTTGGATTGATTTGAATTGATTTGGATGATTGGATTGGCTAAGGTGATTAATCAAATTGAGTGATAAAATCACTTAGGAGATTAAATCTGATTTGAATGAATTATGCCAGACGATTGAAGAGTTATCTAGACATAACTGAGGGTATGATAACACTTAGAAAAAATAGGGTCTATAGTCAGAGCAGACCAAATTAGGGTGGTTACACCACCTTCCTTGCATCGGGTTTATCCCTATAAATGATGTGTATTAATGTATATATTGTGAATTCTTGTAGTTTCAATGTAGGGTGTCATTGGTAGGTAGCCCTTAGAGTAAGAGTAGCCTTTGTAAATTGCGCTAGTTTCTAGCTTCCCCTGTATATTTTGGTCTGCACATTGTCCTGGTGACCACCCACCTATGGCGAGCTTGTCGCGCTCTGCATGTCACAGCCCAAATTTTGAGCTTGCCTGCATAGTGTCTGCCTGGCTTGAACTCGGTACCTCTCTTGTTTGAGCCATGGTGGTTTTCTCTCTCCTCTATCACTTCACCATTGATAGTAGGATTAATTTCCCCATGAGAGAGCATTCAAAAAACATCCCATTTGGCATTCACTTCACTCGTGTCAACACAACTGTCACCATTAAGAGACATTACGCCGCCTATCATGTGACCATGTGACAACCCATGTCAGCCAAGTATGGCTCGCTACTCGGTCACTTTGATAATGGATAGTTTCTCTAGACTCTGGGTGCTAAGAAGTCCCTAGGCCTTCATCCTATTTTTTTGCCTAAACTAAAACCCTGAAACCTTCGGGTGTTGATCAAAATCCAATCATCGTTAACTGTTATATTCCAGGATTTTGATGCATACTAACATCTTTTGGAACAGGTGTGAGATGGTGGTGAACTCTCCAGAGTCCATAAAATCTCTTATATCTTTATTACATGTATTGACGGTTGTCCAGTCTTGTAGGTTGTAGGTTATCAAACAAAATGTTTGAAGTAACAACTCCTCCTAGAAGCCTAGAACTTCCAATGACCTCCACTCTGGCAGCCACAAAGATGAAGGAAAAAAAGTTGCTAGCCAAGCTTCCATTAACTTCCAAATACCCGAAGGAGGGTGTCCTTGTGGGGTCCAAAGTGGACTCCAAGCTGCAAGATATCACAAATATAGAGCCCAGACTATGGGTTGAACTACAGGGTCTCGTTCAGACAATGTACCAACAAAGATATGCCAGACATAATATGGCGAAGAACGTGGCTGCCTCCGGCATCATCAAAGTTGCATGTTTCTCTTGCTTGGTGCAAGCACCGAAGCTGATCCTACCACTTTCCAAGCTCTACAACACCCCCACCTGGGTTTTTTTTCTTGCATATTCTCTACCATTGAACTACCCGGTGGCCATTGTTACTCTGGATGCCACCACTTTTGCTTCAGGGCTGGGAATCCCCCAGTTCAAGGGAGCTATTTTTATCTCCCAGTTGATGTCACTGAAAGAGTTTGAGGACACAGCCATTCCTGCTCAGCAACATCTCAATACTCACTAGCTAAAGTCCCCGAGAAGGGACTATAAGAAGATGAAGCTAGAGATTCCCCGCGGAGACTTCAAAGAATGTATTCAGGTGGGAATCATCTTTTTGTGCAAGCTCTTTAGAGATCCCCATGCCAAGGACTTTTCAGCATGAACGTATTATTTCCTCTACTGTATCACCACCCATAGTCAGACCTTTGACTAGATGAGTATTATCACCAATCATGTGGACTTCCAATTGAAGAATGTCCTCCATAATTCAAAGTTCTACATGACCTCTTACATATTATGGGCACTGGCCCAACAGAGACCTATTTTTTAGGGTTTGCAGACATTGGGCATCCTTGGGAATGGGTGTGACTAGCTGGTCCCATGGGAACATTATCCCCAGATATAGTTGGAAGCTAGCTTCCCCCATTTTTGTAGGGTAAACGATGCATTCATTTACCATAACATTTTGACACTTACTCGGGATTCTGGGTACCAATTGTCACAGGAGGCGATGACCTTGGTAAGCACATATGGAAATTATTTCATTTAGTTCCAATAGCACACTTATATTTAGATAACCAACTTCTCTAAGAAGCCCTACCTACTCCCTAGGCATTGTGGGGATAGGATCATTCTTTTGGAGTTCTGCAGGCAAATCCTAGAACTCCATGCATTATTTGCCTTAAATAAGGTTACATCCACTCCATTCCCAATCACTTGCAGGAACTATTCTTGTAGTCTCGCAGCAGCCAAGGAGGCTTACAATGAATTGAAGAGCCTAGGACTGGTAGAGTTCCACCTTGCTAAAATTAATTTTGATCCAGTTGACAAAATAAATGTGGTGCTGCCCCTAGCATCCACTCCACATAAAATTCACATTGAAGATTTCTGGGTAGATTGCCAGGATGGTTTTGATCTTTGGGCCTAGCACCACTTGCGGATGTCCAAAGGCATGATGAAGAGCCTCGGCCTTCAGGGCTTCCTGAAATATTTTTTAGACAACGGGCCTCTAGAGGACCTAGCATATAAAGATCAGGGGATCGACAAGTTGGATCTCCCTCTGGTGGATTGGGAGACCCCAAAGAATTCAACAATTAAGGATGTGACCTAGGACATCATATAAAATAATCACAAACATTTTGAGCAGGTATGCAAGAGAAGCACCCATAAGGGTCCAATCTTGCGGGGGTCTACTTCAGCCTCTCAAGCTGCAGGGCCAAGCAAGGATAAGGGGAAAGAGAAATAGGGTACCCCAACACAAGTTACTCCACTCCCCATGTTGGAGAAAATTCATGAACAATTAGAGGCATCCAGGTAGATGAGCCAAAAACTTAGCGCCCAGCTTACTCGTGGTCTTCCAATCACTCTGGTGGGATCTTCTCATTTGACAAGATCCCCTTCTTTAGCAACACTCATGAACCGGATGACATTCGCTGAGGCAGAATCTATGGACATTCTGGATGTTGGGGCCTTAATGCAATTAAGGATGAAGAAGGAAATAGTGGACCAACCCCCGAGCATAGACATGGGCCCTAGCATGCCCGACATCCCTGAGGTGGAGGTTATTCTAGACTCCCCCAAACCAGAGAATCCCTTGGAGACCTCCCCTTTGCATGATGATTTTGACAATCTCTTTGGGACAGACGAGCTGATGAATTTTTAGGGGGAGATAGGAAAGGAGGTAGAAAAAATAGTCGTGCAAGAAGTAGAGATAATCCCCGGTGAAGGGGAGATGCCAGAAAAGGAGGTGGTCCTGGAGCAAGAAGTTTGGGAATCGTAAATAGAGTTAGAACAAGAAGAAAAATAGAAGGATCCATAAAATATGGAGGAAACACTAGTCTAGGGGACCGAGACAAATCCAAGGCAAACAAATGATGAGCAGTCAACAATTGGGGAAACCAAACCTACAAGATCAACCGTACCCCCAACCGTAATGCTCAAAATTCCTTTGGTTACTCTAGGTGATCAAGTGCCCTAGAGCATGACATTCGGTGAGGTGGTCTCAGTGACCCAATAGTAAAATATTGGTCAGACACCTCCACCTCCTCTAGAAGATGTGCCCATGGAGAAGGATGTCCCAGAGAATGACATCGAGGAAGAGAAGCAACAACAAAATGATGAGGATAACCCTGATAATGTGGATACAGATGCCATAGATGTTGAGAAGGATGGGGGAAACCCTGATGATACAAATAATGCTAGTACCAGCAGAGATGGGGTCCCCAACACCATAGATGAAGACACCACCAGGGTGGAAGATACTGAAAACCCCAGGGAATAGGAAAAGGAGAAAGAGTCTGATGTAACCATGAATACCAGAGATACACCACCAGACTCTGAAGGAGGTCCTGATGCTCAGGCCTTAACAAAAAAACCACCCCAGCTGCCACAATAGCTGGTAGAATCTAGAAAAAGAAAGGCCCCAAAAAAAGCAAGTGTTCCCCTCTCCTTGGTCAAGATGATAGCCTAGAATGTAGAAGCTAAAAAGCCCAAGCAGGCCCGCACCATCGATACATTTCAGACTAATCAAAGAGGAAATATGGTTGCAATAGTTGCAACACCTACCCTAGATATAGATGTGGCGATAGCAAGGGGTGATGACTTTTCAATTGCAGAGATTCCTTTGGGGAGGAGAGATAAGCAAGGTGAATTGGACTTGCTAAGGGAAGCCACCCAGGCAGTCAATGCCTGATATGATAAATAGGCATAGAAGTTAAAGGAGGAAAGAGAAAAAAATAAAAATCTCCTCTGGCTTCTTGCCAAACTTACAAAGTCACTCGCCAAAATCCATTTAGAAGCCTCCACCTCTGGACCACCGCTTCTGTAGGGTGACATGGATGCTCTTAGGGCCATGAAAAATAAGGCACATGCTATATATGGGTGGATTGCAGAGCAGATCAAGCTCGTAAGTAAATTCTTAGAGGCGACACTCCCAGACCTTTATCTGGTCAATAATCTTTTGGGCTAGGTAAATGGTGTCATTGTCCTATGGGAAAGGGACATAGAAAAATATGAGGAATGGAGGACTAGATTGGAAGAAGTAAAAAACTTTGGGGAGGAAGCTACCATAGAGGTTGGAATTTTGGGAGAAGAACCCTTCGAATTCCTTCGGGCTTAGCATTCCAGACTTGCCCTCAAAATTGAGGTAAGCAAGAAACTGGTTAAAGACCTAAAAAATATGGTCATGGTGGTCCGATATCCTTTGTACCTATATAAAGCATTCATTGGAAGGGTTTCACAAGTTGATCCCTTCATCGCCAGGAATTGTTCCCCAGAGGATTATGTCCTCAGTAAATTTGACGAGTTGATGGAGTCTCGGTATCAGTCTGTTGGGGACTTTGATAAAGGAAAAATGTCAAGATTATCCAAGATGATGCTCTCGGCCCATGACTCTGTAAAGATAGTCGAAGAGTTCTGGGATGGGGCCAAAAATATTGAAGAGAAGTTTGGAATTATCAGCGATCGGTGGGATAAAATCAATGACATAGATAGGGATGGCATTAGCCAAATTTTGGAGGCCTTAAAGAATAACAAAGGACAATAAAGTTCTTTGAACTCTAGAGATTTTCACCAAAAGGGTGCAAGTTTTTTAATTCTTTATTGTTTGAGCGTAAGCTCCCAAACTTCAGAATTCCATATCCAAAGTTTTATATTCCTTCGCAGTGACTCATGTCTAGGTTCCCCAGAGCCGATCGGTCATTGTCAAGTAGTTAATAAAGGGGTTAGTAGGTAGGTGATCCTGATAAGGCATGTCAGATAGAGGGATGGCTTTGACAGGTGATTCTCCTAAGGCACCGCTCCAGAATTAACTAACTGGTGCCTCGAAGACAATGAGCCACATTTTGCATTGATGAGGCATGTTGCCTCAAACTTCAAAAAGATTAGATTTCTTCTATTCTTACTCTGACACTCTTCTTGATGTCAATTCTTCCAACTTGTTTTCTTGTCTTCTTCCTCTGTCTTGTTAGACCTTAGCTCTTTTTGAGCTGATTGTAAGTGGTGCAGGTAGTACCAACCACCGAATAATGTATTTTAATGTTGAGAGTAAGGTTAGATTAGGTTAAGTTTTAGGGAAAACTATGTGTATAAATAATAGGTCTGACCTCATAATAGGGGTCGGAAAAATTGATGATTTTGCAGTCTAATACTATTAGAATTTTCATTTCTAGTTGTTTCAGGAGATCGATGCCCGGTAGTTCTTAGTAGTGCTTAGTAGTTTAGATTCTCCCTTGGATCCATTGATGTACACACCAGTAATGCTGGAACACTTTGTTAATGAAGAAGGAAGAATAGTTTCTGGCAATGATGTTATTGATGTTCTGATCTCCAAGTTAGAAATACCTCTTTTTTGTTGTATGTTTCTAATGCCCTTTTCTCTGGTGTTTGGTTTAGATTAACAATCTCATTTCCCCTTGCTATTGAATATGTATGAATCATTGGTTCTGTATGTATTCAATATTTAGTTTAGTTCATTGGAGCGTTATTGATATTAGAAAAATATTGTATAACTATAAGTAGAAGTAACAAATCTAACCCTATTCTATCTTATGTTTTTTATTTGGTAATCTTAATGTTCTTGTAGGAAACCTCGACCCATCACTAAAATCCCTGAAAAAGATGAGTCAAAACCAACTATCCCCCAAACAAAATAGTCACTTTCCCAACTTAGCTCCCCGCACTATTGAGACCCAATACTCAGGTGCTTGAATGCCTAGAGGATTTATTCTCCAGAATCCCTTTATAGGAAAAGTTGGCCGATACCCCGGTACCCAGTGACAACTTATCCTATGTTGATCAGATCTGTCACAAAGTCCCGTCAACAGAAACTAGCACTAGAAGGAGGGCATGAACTCCTCCCCTTCGGAAGATTCTGACTTTACACCACTTGAGGGTTCCCCAAGCCATAGTTTTAGGAATTAATCTTTTAGAAAGATAGGGTCTTTTTCACCCTTCCATTTTGAAAGAATTCTTAGATCAGCCCCAAATCCTGGAAAGTTTGTTGAACTCAACCCTCCTGCTAAAAAGAAAAGGACCCTGCAAAACCAAGCAGCCAACCAACTTTATCTGGGGATTCACTACACCTCAGAATACCCAAATCTCCCAGATAATCTTGGGGACCAGTGCTCAAACTAGAAAAAATATAACACCCCCAATGGCTACTTACTTTGGTAACATCGGGTCCCCAATGGGGCAGTTCCCCAGTGCAACTAATGATCTTCCTCTGCATCCAAAGAAGATCTTCCCTAGATATGAGCATCTTGGCCCATGAACCATCAAAGAACACCTCCAGGCCTATAAGGATGTAATGAACCAACACCAAATACAACATCAGGATGTTGTAACCTGGATGTTCCCTCTATCCTTGGGATAGAATGAGTTAAACTGGTACCTCAACTTGTCGGCCAACTCCATCAATAATTGGTAGGATATGGAAGGCACATTCCTGGCAGCCTTCCATGTACATGTGGACCCAGCGTGGTCCCACAGCCATTTTATCTCCATCAGGAAGGAACCGAATGAACCCCTCACCACATTCAACCATCAGTTCCAACATGCATTGAAGCAGTGCACGGGCCCCTTCATCCCATCCACGGACGTGACCATCTAGACATACCTAAATTCCAAGGACCCTTTTGTTGCCACTCTCCTCTAGAGAACTACTGCCAGGAATGACTGGGATACTCTGGAAAAGGTTTACAACCTTGCCTTGGAGTTGTCCCATGGTTTGAGCAAAGCTCTTGGTGGGATTGGAAAGAACCTACATTTCAACATGATACCTGGAGGAACTCCTTACACCGGGGGATATAACCCTAATCTAGCAATGGGTTCCCCAACGATGGCCATGGGCCCACTGCCAATAGACCAATAGGCCCAGTACATTTATCCATCGCAAACACAGACTATGTTAAGTATAGAATACAATCCCTGGAACCAGCTTTAGAAAATGCAACAACCATTGACACAACCCTCTGGAACATGTTTCTTCTAGTCATTCGTGGCTGGAGGAATGTCGTCCTTGACTCTGGGAGCTACTGCCACTTTCCCAAGGAACCCACCACAACAACTGTCACATTGTGATACGACTACCCAGCTATCCACCGAGTTTGAATCCCTCTGATGCTTGGTGTCCTCATTGACTATTGACATGGGATAGTTGAAGGCGGGGCCTTCTATGCCCCACAACACCAATTCCCAGAGGGGGAATGTTTTCTCTGGACAACAAAATACCAATTCTGGAGAAATAAATTACAAAAACGGGCCTCGACCCAATCAACAACAACAGAACAACAACACAAACACTAGAGGTCCCCTCTAAACAAAAACACCACTTAGGGCTGTTAGGAATAAGGTGTCTCAACCTTGGATAATTCCTATTCTTATTATTTGTTTTGTAAAATGTATTTCTTGCAAATAATGTTGATGTGTCGGCATCTTGAATAGTGTGTAAGGAGATCATGG
>MU227093.1:581681-664107 GCA_018584345.1 Thuja plicata | reverse complement strand
CTCTGTTTTCTGTATGCATGGTATGTGATTGCAATATCTTTGTTAAAGTAGTTAACGAATCTATTCAGTTGTAAGGATTTAAAAGAATTTGCATAATACTTTCCTATAGAGATTAGCGTAGGAAGCTGTTTCCGCACCTGAGTTTCCTTACAAGGGCAGTGTTAGACCCAGTCATTCTACACACCTGGAAAAATTCCACCCCCTGACCAATTGGTGTAGATTGCATGACATCAGCTCTCAATCTTAGGTGAACTGTGCCACACTAGAGAAGATCATCATGATATCCCAGTCAAACAGACAATAACCTATCAATCCTACTTCCCCAGAGTTATCTATATCAGAGCCTACTCACAGTGCCTTCACCTATGAGACCGTCTTATTCAAGTCAGATGAAGAGGACAAAGAAGAGCCCAAATCACAGGGTTTCTTTGATGAATATATCCTAGCCTTCAAGGCCAATGCCTTCACCAGTCCGCAAACTCCCTACAACACTCAGAGTCAGGCCGGTAAAGGACCGGTTTACATGCCCACATCTCCTAAAGAAACCCCTCCCTAGGATAATACAAATGATCTCTCTTTCCCTCCAAAAGGACCTGGCTCTAACCAAGCCGAGGCCTTAGCCGGGGGAAGTCAACAATACTTGGGGGATGGTTTGACATCACTAAGGTGTTAGAGAACACCACCACCTCCATGACTTTGATGGAGGTTTTGTTGAATTATCCCAAGCAGAAGAAGTCCCTTCTAAATCTCTTGGGGAACCCAGAAGTTGTCAGTCATCCACCAAAGACTCACATTTGATGATGCCAACTTGGTTGTCTTCTGGGCAAATACAAAGGATCCTCCCTTCCTACTAGGCTTAAACATTAAAGGGGAGAACCTACACAAATGCCTAGTAGATTTTGGTTCTTCAAGAAACATCATGCCCTTATCCATATGCTAGAAGCTCAGACTCACTCCCAATCCATCCAAAGGCGCAGTAGTCCAACTAGACATAACTACTATAAAAATGGCAGGTGAGATGAAAAATGTCTAGATTTAGCTCATCCAAGACCCCTAGATATCAAGCATAATAGACATCCAAGTGGTGGACATCACCAAAACCTATGGGATGTTATTAAGTCAGAATTGGTCTAAGGCCATTAATAGGTATTTATCCATGGACTTCTCCCACTTATGGCTCCCCTGGAAGGGGATATCAAACCAAATATGAGTGGAGAGTGAAGCAAGAATGAAGCATTCCCTCACCAAAGTCGAGAGGGTAAATGAAGTCCTTTTCTCTTAATCTTTCCTTGGGGTGTACTGACCATTAGAAATCTTGACCTTTGATTTCACCCCCGGGGAGGATCCCATACTCTCTTAGAGAATTTAGGACCTAGACAAGAAACTAAGAGGTGAGGTAGACTCACAAGTTAGCATGGCCACTCCAGCCACTCTCTTGTCTAGCACCTGGTGCTGGGTACATTACCAAAAACACTCTAAACTAGAGTGTGAGCCCTACATTTCTGCTGCTACCCACCATATCAATGTCCTCCGAGAGAAAGAACAGAAAGTTGATTCACCTGGACCAAGTTATCCATCCAATTGTACACCTAGGGTGCCACTTGCCAAGGAATCTAAACAAGAGACTTCTCCGGGGAGGAACCTTACCCATGCACCATCAGAGCTAGAGGAACCACCTCCCAACCCTCCCAAAAGCAATCCAAATGCCACTCCGCCCACCTAGCCCTAAAAAATGAACAATTACTTATGGATCCTGAAGTTTGATGGATCCCAGTCCAAACAAGGTTGTGGGGCCAGAGTGGAACTAATCAACCCTCGGGGGAAATCCTTCCTTGTGTCCTACAAGTTTTAGTTCAACTGCACCAATAATGTTACAGAGTATGAGGCCTTAGTCCTTGGACTCCTATCCTCATTGAGAAAAAGTCTCACCCACCTTCGGGCACTGGGTGATTTAGAACTAATAGTTAAATAGTTTTGGAGCCAATATACATATCATGACAAAAGGATGGCCGCATACTGCAACCGAGCATGGAGCCTAATTGAAGACTTTAATGCTTTTGGCATCGAGCTTATTCCCCAAAAATGTAACTATGTTCTGAATGCCCTTATCGTGTCTGCCAGCACCCTCGAGCCAATGGCCAGCTCCCGGCTCTAGAAGTTTTTTGTTCAAATGGTCCCCACTCCATCCATCCCAGATAATATCACCCACTTTCAAGTTTTTGAGAATGATCAACATATCCTGGCCTTTATGGCCAATGTTGGCATTTTTGAAGATCAGATAGTGGAAGAAAGAGATCATGATGATACCAGGAAGGGTGAAGAAGACAACAAGATCATAGACCTACCAACCATGGTAGCACTAGAACACATCTTTGATTCAGACCCCCAAGGCTGAGAGAAGATATCATCCTCCCCTGAGGGAGGAAATTTTAAAAAGTCAACATTGGAAAGGCCGATGAAGAAAAATTCATACACATTGACACCTCCTGCTCCCCATAGGAGAAGGAGAAGATTATCGTGGTTCTCTGAGAATATATTGACATTATCGCATGGGGGTATGAGGAACTGAAAACATATGACACCTCCATCATGACTCATACTATCCCATTGAAACCAAATGCCAAACCCTTCTGGAAAAATAAAGGGTCGGCAAACCCATTTATCGAACCTCTAATTCACCAAGAGGTTCAGAAAATGCTATTATCCTGGATTATCTTTCCTATCCAGCACACAACCTGGGTTGCTAACCTCGTCCTTGTGTGAAAGAAAAGTGGCGAGATTCACCTATGTGTGGATTTTCATAATTTGAATAAGGCATCCAATAACGACATCACCCTCTCCCCTTATGGGATGAGGTGCTACAAATTGTCAATAGTTCCCAAATGATGTCCTTCCTAGATGGTTACTCTAGATATAACCAATTCATGGTTAAGTTCAAAGATAGAGACAAAATGACGTTGACCACTGAGTGGGGAAAATTTACATATCAGACAATTCCCTTTGGCTTGATCAACATGGGGACCACATTCCAAAAGGCCATGGACATTGTGTTTGAAGGCCTAGTCAACAAATGCATAGTCATATATATATATGATTTGACAATATTTTCTCAGGATAGGCGTGATCACTCCACCCACCTCGCCCAGATTTGTGAGCGATGTCACCAGTATGGAATTTCCCTCAACCCTAAGAAATGCATATTCAAGGTCATTAAAGGGAAATTTCTTGGGAATATAGTCTCTAAGAAAGGGATATCCATTGACCCTGAGAGAGTTGAAGCACTGCTGAATTTACAGATGCCAAAAAGTAAGAAAGAGATGAGATCTTTCTTTAGAAAGATAAACTTTGTCTAGTGATTCATAGCTGGATTCATTGAGATAGTTAAGCCACTCAATGACATGATGAAAAAGGATACCAAGATTGAGTGGAGCCCCAAGGCAAAGCGATCATTTTCTCAGATCAAGCAAACCATAGTGGAGGCACCTGTCCTTGCAAGTCTAGACTATTCCCTCCCATTACACATATACTCATTTGCTTCACTGCACTATGTAGGTGCATTCCTAACCTAGAAGGTTGAAGGGGAAGAATGACCCATTACTTTCATGAGCTCCCCCTTCAAGAATGCCAAAGTCCAATATTCACCTTTGGAAAAGCAAGCTTTTTCTCTAGTCCAGTACGTGAAGAAATTTTGGCATTATCTTCTCCGAAGCAGAGTGCATGCTATCATTCCAGACCAAGCACTAAAATATTTACTGCTACAAAGTGAACTGGGTGAATTCTGGGGGAAAGGGATGGCCATCCTCCAAGAATATGATCTATAAATGCAACCAATGAAGATAGTCTGAGGCCAGAGACTATCTAGAGCGATGGCGGAAGGAACTCCAAACATTGAATGTCAAACTTATACAGTGGAGTCCGTCACCCAAGACCCATGGTATACCAACCTAGTATACTTATTTCTTAACAATAGATGCCTAGAGGGGCTTCCCCCAAACAAATGTCATGCCCTGCGTCTAAAGAGCGCACACTTCATGATAAAAAATGGAACATTTTTTTGCAGGAACTATGAGGGAGTTTACCTCCGCTGCATAGACAGGGACCAAGCTGCTAAAATGATTGAAAAATTCCATAGGTAGTTTGGAACTGGGCATGGCTCAATTGATGCCACTACCCACTAGAATCTCTAGGCCAGATATTATTGGCCCTTCATCTTCAAAGATGTCTATACTCATGTGAGGAAGTGCCAAACTTGCCAAACCGTAGCCCATCGTGAGCGAAACCCGGCCATGCCTTTGCAACCGGTCTTTGAAGTTAGACCTTTTTCCCAATGGGCATTTGATTTTATCAGGGAAATTAACCCCAACTCATCCACCAACCACCGTATATTTTGATAGCAACCAATTACTGCACCCGCTGCTCCAAAGCAATTCCTTGTAAAAATAACACGGCGGATGTAGTTATCAAATTCTTGGAAGAAAACATAGTCACCAAATTTAGAATACCTTTCACTATAGTGTGTGAAAATGGTATGGAATTTTCTTCAGCCCAGCTACTTGAATGGACTTATAAAAGGAAGATCACCTTAAATTTCTCCAGTAACTATTACCCCTAGGTAAATGGTGTGGTTGAATCCACTAACAAAAATATGCTAGAGGTGATCAAACACTTGTTAGAACAAAACCCCTAGGACTGGCACCAAAAGCTTAGGTTTTCCCTCTAGATAGACCGTATCAAAATCAAGGTAGCCCTGGGGACTTCCCCATTTCACCTAGTTTACGGCCAAACTCCTGTGTTCCCTATCAACTTACAAATCCCAGTTTTACAATTTATGCAGGAATTTAACAACTGCATGGAGGTTCGTCTCTTGAACCTGATGAGAATGGAGGAATAAAGAGATACAGCACTAGAACATTTTGCGTGTCATCAAGCAATTGTTAAAATATGGTTTGACCAAAGAGCCCAATATAAATCCTTTTAGATTTTAGACCTGGTCCTTCTGTGGGACAAGGCCTGGGAGAAGAAAGGGAAGCACACCAAGTTTCAAAGGCTCTGGCTTGAACCATATCTGATTTCTAAAATCTATGGGGCAAATACTTATCACCTCAGTTCTATGACCGGAGAAGTCATCCCATTACCTTTCAATGGATAGTTTCTCAAGCACTATTTTGAATGAGGTGGGTGGTAAGTTTGCCCGAACTTGTATTTTATGTAAAGGTTTTTTCTTGCCTTGTAAATATCTTCCTCCGCACTCATTGGGAGCATCTTGTCCTTGTAAATAGTTGTCTACAATCTTCTGGGACCATCATCTTTCCTTTTTGTCTTTTGTTTTTGGTTTTTTTTGCTTTACGTCTTGTTTTTCGAGTTCCCAGTGTGTTGCCCTCTTCTTGTAGACAAGTATGCTTCGCATGACATCTACTCCCAAGAATGGTACCTTATGCATTTTGATTAGTCTAGAATCTATTGTTAGCATGGTGGAATTGGTCCACACTCTGAAGTTATTTTGTACATATGGTAAAAGGTTATGGGTAATCTTCATCTAATTCATATTTGGACAATCTGGACATTGGTTAACAGAAAATCTAAGAATCAAGTAATCGTATGGTCCCTGAGAGTAGATCGGTTGCACTAGTTGTTGGCCAAATCTAAAAACCATAAAAATATCCCAGATCCAGAATGTCTCTCCTATTCAGCAATTTAAAATGGATGGTAAGGTGAAAGAAGTACCACCATAAAAATTAGCTAAGCTTAAGGTTCATGATGAAAGAAGTACCGCCTTCCCATCTTTGAAAGAAAGAGAAAAGAAAAATAACTGAAGGATAGACCTTTGACTGGGAAAGCATTAATGCCAATTATGTGGACTTCTAGTTGAAGAATGTCCTCCAGAATTTGAAGTTCAACATGACATCTTACATATTATGGGCACTGGCCCAATAGAGACCCATTTTTTGGGGTTCATGGATAGTGGGCATCCTTGGGAATGGGCCCAGCCAGCTGGTCCCATGGAAACATTATCCCAAGATACAGTGGGAAGCTAGCTTCCCCCATTTTTGCAAGGTAAATGATGTGTTCATTTACCATAACATTTTGACACTTACTCGAGATTCTAGGTACCAGTTGTCACAGGAGTCGATGACCTTGGTAAGCACACATAGAAAATATTTTATTTAGTTCCAATAGCACAATTATATTTGGATAACTGGCTTCTCTAGGAAGCCCTACCTACTCCTCAGGAATTGCAGGGATAGGATCATTCTTTTGGAGTTCTGCAGGCAAATTCTGGAACTCCACACATTCTTTGTCTTAAAGAAGGTTACATCCATTCCGTTCCCAATCACTTGTGGGAACTATTCTTGTAGAATCGTAGTGGCCAAGGAGGCCGACAATGAACTGAAGAGCTTGGGACTGGTAGAGTTCCACCTTGCCAAAATTAATTTTGATCTGGTTGACAAAATAAGTGTGGCGCTACCCCAGGCAGCCACTCCACATAAAATTCACATTGAAGATTTCTAGGCAGATTGTCAGGATGGTTTTGATCTTCAAGCCTGGCAGCACTCGCAAATGTCCAAAGGCATGATGAAGAGCCTCAACCTTTAGGGCTTCCCAAAACATTTTTCAGATAGCGGGCCTCTAGAGGACCCAGCATATAAAGATCAGGGGATTGACAAGTTGGATCTCCCTCCGGTGGATTGGGAGACCCCAAAGAATTTAACAATTGAGGATGTGACCCGAGACATCATAGAAAATAGTCACAAATATTTTGAGCAGGTATGCAAGAGAAGCACTTGTTAGGATCCAATCTTGCAAGGGTCTACTTCAGCCTCCGAAGCCACAGGGCCAAGCAAGGATAAGGGGAAAGAGAAAGAGGGTACCCCAACACAAGTTACTCCACTCCCCATGTTGGAGAAAATTTATGAACAGTTGGAGGCATCCAGGTAGATGAGCCAAAAAATTAGTGCCTAGCTTACCCGCGATCTTCCAATCACTTTGGTGGGATCTGCTCGTCTGATAGGATCCCCTTCTTTAGAAACACTCATGAGCCGAATGACATTCACCGAGGTAGAATCTATGGACATTCTGGATGTTGGGGCCTCATTGCAATTAAGGAGGAAGAAGAAAAGGGTGGACCATCCCCCAAGCATAGACATGGGCCCTGGCATGCCTGACATCCCTGAGGTGGAGGTTATTCTAGACTCCCCCAAACTAGAGAATCCTCAGAGACCTCCCCTTTGCATGATGATTTTGATGATCTCTTTGGAACCAATGAGCTGATGAATCTTCAGGGGGAGATAGGAAAGGTGGTAGAAGAAATAGTCACGCAAGAAGTAGAGATAATCCCCAATGAAGGGGAGATGCCAGAAAAGGAGGTGAACCTAGAGAAAGAAGTCTAGGAATTGGAAAAAGAGTTAGAACAAGAAGAAACACATAAGGATCCACAAGACATGGAGGAAACACTGGTCTAGGGGAATGAGACAAATCCAAGGCAAACAAATGATGAGCAGTCGACAACTGGGGAAACCAGACCTATGGGATCAACTGTACCCCCAACTATCTTAGCGAGGTGGTCTTAGCAACCCAACAGTCAAATATTGGTCAGACACCTCTACCTCCTCCAGAAGATGTGCCCATGGAGAAGGATGTCACGGTGAATGATGTCGAGGAAGAGAAACAACAACAAAATGACAAGGATAACCCTGATAATGTGGATACAGATGTCATAGATGTTGAGAAGGATGGGGGAAACCCCGATGATACAAATAATGCTGGTGTTGGCAGAGATGGGGTCCCCAACACCACAGATGAAGACACTACAAAGGTGGAAGACACTGAAAACCCCGAGGAACAGGAAAAGGATGGAGACTATGCAATTGTAGAGATTCCTCCGGGGAGGAGAGATAAGTGGGGTGAATTGGACCTGCTAAGGGAAGCCACCCAAACAGTCGAGGCCCGATATGATAAACAGGCATAGAAGTTAAAGGAGGAAAGAGAGAAAAATGAAAATCTCCTTAGGCTTCTCGCCAAACTTACACAGCCGCTAGTTGAAATCCATCTGAAAGCCTCCACCTCCAGACCACCACTTTCGCAGGGTGACATGGATGCTCTTAGGGCCATGAAAAAGAAGGCATAGGCTTTAGATGGGTGGATCATAGAGAAAATCAAGGTTGTAATTCAATTATTAGAGGCGACACTCCTAAACCTTTATCTGGTCAATAATCTTTTGGGCGAGGTAAATGATGTCGTTGTCCTATGGGAAAGGGACAGAAAAATATGAGGAGTGGAGGACCGGATTGGAAGAAGTAATAAAATTTGGGGAGGAAGCTACCATAGATGCCAAAATTTTGGGAGAAGAACCCTTTGGGTTTCTCTAGGCCCAGCACTCCAGACTTGGCCTCAAAATTGAGGTAAGCAAGCAACTGATTACAACCCTAAAAGATAAGATCACGGTGGTCTAGTATCCTTTGGACTTGTATAAAGCATTCGTTGGAAGGGTTTCACAAGTTGATCCCTTCACCACTGGGACTTGTGCCATGGAGGATTATGTCCTCAGTAAATTTGATGAGTTGATGGAGTCCCAGTATTAGTCTGTCAGGGACTTCAATAGAGGAAAATGTCAAGAATATCCAAGATGATGCTATGGGCCCATGACTTTGTAAATATAGTCAAAGAGTTTCAAGATGGGGCCAGAGATATTGAAGAGAAGTTTGGAATTATCAATGACCGGTGGGATAGCATCAAGGACATAGATGGGGATGGCATTAGCCAAATTTTGGAGGCCTTCAAGAATAACAAAGGACAATAAAGTTCTCCAGACTCCAGAGATTTTCACCAAAAGGGTACAAGTTTTGTAATTCTTTATTCTTTGATCGTGAGCTCCCAGACTCTAGAATTCTGGATCCAAAGTTTTGTATTCTTTCGCAGTGACTTGTGTCTAGGTTCCCTGGAGCTGACTGGTCATTGTCAAGCAGTTAATAAAGGGGTCAGCAGGTAGGTGATCCTGATAAGGCATGTCAGACAGAGGGATGGCTCTGATAGGTGATTCTCCTGAGGCACCGCTCCAGCATTAACTACCTAGTGCCTCAAAGATAGTGAGCTACATTTTGCATTGATGAGGCATGTTGCCTCAAACTCTATAAAGATCAGATTTCTTCTATTCTTACTCTGGCACTCTTCTCGATGTCATTTATTCCAACTTCTTTTCTTGTCTTCTTCCTATGTCTTGCAGACCTCGACTCTTTTTGAGGTGATTGTAAGGGGTGTAGGTAGTACCAGCCACCAGATAATGTATTTTAATGTTGAGTGTAAGATTAGATTAGGTTAAGTTTTAGGGAAAACTATGTGTATAAATAATAGGTCCGACCTCATAATAGGGGTCAGTAAAATTGATGATTTTGCAGTCTAATACTATTAGCATTTTCATTTCCAGTTGTTTCATGAGCTCGATGCTTGGTAGTTATTAGTAGTGATTAGTAGTTTAGATGCTCCCTTAGAGCCATTGATGTACACACCAGTGATATTTGAACACTCTGTTAATGAAGAAGGAAGAACAATTTCTGGCAATGATGTTGTTGATGTTCTGATCTCTGAGCTAGTAATACCTCTTTTGTGTTGTATGTTTCTAAAGTCCTTTGCTCTGGTGTTTGGTTTAGATTAACGATCTCATTTCCCCTTGCTATTGAATATGTATGAATTGTTGGTTTTGTATGTATTCAGTATTTAGTTTAGTTTGTTGGAGCATTGTTGATATTAGAAATATATTGTATAAATATTGTGTGTGTTAAATAGTGCACCTGTTATCTGCAACATGACACTTCAATAGATCATTATATTAGTAGAAAATCATAAAAGGCAAGGGTTTGGAGATAAACACTAAAACTGATCTATTGCTTCCTATCTAGGAGGAAATTGAAGAATTTCATAATCATGCCCTCAGATTTTGCACAAATCAGTGGCATATACAACCTAAGAATGGAAGATTTGAATGAAAAGTAATCTAAATGCTCACTAAATATGCATATTATCTCTAAAAAGTATGATAATAACAATGCATAATATTAAATCTAAGATGCAATATGGATTTATATGTAATCTAAACAGCATAACACTGCTTTCAATTCTAAAATTAAGGGTCATTTGAGCTCAAAAACTTATTCTATTTATAGAAGAAATGAGGAGAGAGAGAGGGGACAAGGTTCATTAATGGAGGTGTAAAAACCATTAATGAGGTGTAAGAGGCATTAATGCCAAAGGAATTAATGAGGAATGGTGGAAGGCATATGCATTAAATGCAAGCATTCAAGAGGCATGGGTGAGGGTTTAGATTCAAGCTTGAGAAAGTTGACTTTCTCAAGTGGGTTGGATTCCTAATCACAGGATTAGGAATGTGACATCATTAGAAAGTGGGTTAGGATAGGATTAGGATTAGGATTAGGCTTACCATGGGGGGAATAGATTGGGATGGGTTTGAACCCAGGGTTAAGGTGGTTGAGATAGGTTAGGCTAGGGGTTAAAGGAAATATAAATGAAATGAATTATAATTAATATATTCATCCAAAAATAGGGAAATTAATTATTTAAGCTTTTAATTGCTTTAGATAATTAATTAGGACCATAGCCAATTAAATAGATTAATTTAGGCTAGAGAATAGGCTTTTGCAAGTGATTAGATATAATAGGGATTCTATTTAATTCCTTTTAAATTAATTACTTTAGCCATGTTTTGATTTGGATTGATTTGAATTGATTTGGATGATTGGATTGGTTGAGGTGATTAATGAAATTTAGTGATTAAATCACTTAGGAGATTAAATTTGATTTGAAGGAATTATGCCAACTGATTGAATAGTTGGCTTAACATAATTGGGGGTGTGATCACACTTAGGGAAAATAGGGTCCATGGTCAGAGCAGACCAAATTAGAGTGGTTACATTTGCCCCTCTTTGAATTGATGTGCAAGCAGGGCATTCATTGAAAGAAGGTTTTTTGATGTTGACTTCAGAAAGTTTAAGAATTCTGCTCATGATCTAACGAAATGCCTGATGAGATCAGGCTCACACTTGATTGAACTAAACTGATAGAATTGACTTTGAACTTGATCGAACAAAGGTCAATAAACAAAGATCTTAAAGATACCAATTCTAAACTTGGTTGTCATCCAAAAATTGATAATACTGACTCTGAACTTGGTTGTCATCTGAAAGTTAGTATGAAGCTATCAGGAGCTTAATAAGAATCTAAGAAAAAGTAGACATAGGATATCCAGCATGTGAGAACTGAAGCCTTCAATCCAATACTTTCGACTTAGTCAAGGAACCGTCATGCCTTTTAGTTTTTTGATAATGAAGTCATTTTAATGTTGTTTTGAGAAATAATTTGATCGATGGTACTATGATCATGCCCCCTCGGAATGAAATCAAAGGAAAGAATAAAATCCTTTTATTGAAATGATGTATCACTTGCATGGAGTGGTTAGGTCAAGAAACAATGGATCAGAAGAAGTGAAGAAACAGAGGTGTATTTAGAGAAAATACATGGTTACCAAGTTAATGATGTTTAAAATGTGAGTTCTATTTCATTCCCGATAGATTAGAGATTTCAAGAATCATTGATTATGTAATTAACTTGGATTTTGGATGAAAAATAGAATTTATTTTGATCACAAATTCCTTATACTATTTCTTTCTTGTTTAAAATGAATCATGCAATCTCTAAATGCATCTACATGCACACTCTTAGGACTATCATTAATTTTGCAGATATTGTAGCATTTTATCATCATTGGGCGCTTTTGCAAATAGATACCACCTAATAGTACAACATTCACTAATACCCACTGATATTATGAAATTATGAATACTATGTTTATTGGATGAAATGTCAAAAACAGACTTAGGCATCAAGGCATAGAAGCCAAGATGACAAGTTAGTCACCTTCCTTTTACTATATCAGATTTTGTGTAAGGTAAGATAGTGGACCCGTAATGACCTTGAAAATTCATATCCTTGGGTACATTATGATTTGTATACTGTAGTCAGAATCTAAATTTTTAGAAAACAGACAAGGAAATCATGTCAACCTCACCGTAGTTTACACATAACAAAGATCAAGATATATATGCAGCTATCCACTCATGTTGGCAGCTCTTACCATAAATATCCAAGTTAGGTGAAATTTATAGGATCATTTGGAGCAATCACCATACGAAGAAAACCAAGAAAATGTTATGCCCCCTGTCCTTGTGACTCTTTGTCTTTGTGCAGATGTCATGGAGTAACTTGGAAGACATAACAATCATCAATTGAGAATTAATCAAAGAAAACTCATAACTACTTATATGCCCCTAGTTAAAACATCAACGGTACATAAAAGATTCATAATCAAACCAAGATCAAGCCGTGTGTTTAAGTAGTATTGAGAAATACTATTGATTTATTTTTCAAGCACAGTAGAGATTCATCAATAAAAATATGGAATTTAAGCAATATGGGTTTTTGTCTGTGAATAATCTTTTCTCTGTTTGCAATCTGATGTAGGTCGTAGGGAACACCGTTCATGTTAGTGCAATGTTTATATCATCCTTTTTTCGTGATAGTGATAGTTTGGTGCAAGTATCAAGAAACATTGTGTCACAAGAAAAACCATCCTATGATGACCTAGCAGATGCAACCTAACATGCTATCAAAAATGCCCCCATTGTAGAATGATGTGTTCCCTAAGATAGAAATGCAGACAAATCCCAAGCAAGGATAAGATTTTTGGAAGGAAACAAAGTCAATTTTTAGCACAAGTGTAATTGTGAAGGCCTAGTATCAGTGTTGTATTGATAGATAGAGCATAGAATACAAGTGATGTCTGATTGCCAGGTTTTCACCACATGGCAAAACTTTCTCATTCTTTTGCTACCAAGATGCCTGCTTTACCAGGTTCTCATCAAGGCACTTTTCTCTTTTTCAATTTTTTTGCTATTTTTGTTTTTTTGAATGTTTTTGTAGTATCAAGGTGCTTGTTTAAGAGGTTTTCACCAAGGAAACCTTTCTTCGGGACTTTTTCCATTATTTTTGGAATTTCTTCAGGATCAATTTTCTAATTTTTGTGGTATTTTTTGAGATTTTCACTGTACAGGCTCTACTAGCCAAACATTAAGCGTAGAACTGCTTCAAATGTAGAGTATTGATAGGATACGAAAGGATGTCTCCCTCAAGTGTAGCTAGTTGATAAGCTCCAGTCCAAAAAGTAGCAGTGATAACATAAGGTCCCAACCAATTAGTTTCAAAATTTCCTTTTTGTTCTCTGTTAGGCTAATTTTTAGGATTCTCCTTTAGAACGAGATCCCCCACTTGAAATTTTCATGGTTTGACCTTTTTTTTATACCCCTTGGACATTCGTGCTTGGTACACCTTCAGATGATTGAATGCTTATTGTCTGTGCTCATCAAGTAAGTCTAAAGAATTTACCTGATCATTGCAGTATTGTTCATCAGTAACAAGACCTTGTAAAGATACATGCAAAGATTGGATTTCAACCTCAATAGGTATTACTGCTTTAGTGCCATAGACTAGGGAAAATGGCATGGCTCCAGTTGGTGTTTTGATGCTTGTTCTATAGGCCCAAAGTGCCAAATTTAGTTGTAAATTCTAGTCTTTGCCAGACTTACTCACAGTTCTGTGTAGGATTTTGAGAATATTCTTATTGTTAGAATAGTCCCAAAGGATAACTGAGAGGGGGGGTGAATCAGTTATCCATAACTTTACTTCTTTAACTTCAGATTACAACAAAGTAAATGCTTAATAAAATAACACAGTACACAACACACAATTTGACTACGGGTAAACCAAATGGTGAAAACCCCGGTGGGGATTAACACCCACAATGAACTATACTTGTTTATAGTAATCCCTGTTAGAATATATTTCAACCCTGTTAGGAGTTGTACTTTATAATGCAATAAGTATAGTGACCTGGTTAAGGGTCAGACCCTGTTAGGAGTCTTTTATAAATAACCCTGTTAGGGGTGGTGGACTCACTGTCCAAAAGTTCACTACTTGATGGTGAAGGCTACAACCTTTTGTATAACATATATGCACTATATCTAATGATGAACTATAGAGTAGACCTGCTATCTTGTTCAGTTCTATTGTATTACAATCTTTCACTTCTTCTTCACATAGACTCTTGATGAATGAACCAACTCTGATAATCTGCTCTGTACATCTTTCTTCACATTTCGTATCATTCACACGTAGCATGTTACATATGACTTACTATAAGTAACTTCCATAAAGTAGACAACTCTCCATAACATCCTTGTCGGCCCTACTAAGCACGCAAGCACAATTACAATCGCACAAGTATAAACTAAATAGACACGATGCTTCACTAAGTCAGCCTCACCAAATTAACTCTAACTTTGTAATCTTCTTGAAACACATTTGGCACCTTTAGATGAACATCATCAACTCATAATTAATCATGAATATACACACACATATCTTGAAGATAGGCACAACTCAAGAAACACATTACATACATCGGCTCTAAACAAATGCTCTTCCAAAACTGTAACTGCCAATAACAGAATTACACAACTTCACTGAAACATCGTATCTAAATCTGCATGTATGAACATAACATCATAAACATGTCAACAACATGTATCTAACCATGCAAGTATTCATATCATCATTCTGATAAGTACATATAGAGTTACTACTATGTATTATATGTTGTCATCAATGACAAACATACAATCAATCAACTGCATAGAATCAAATCTCCAACAATCTCCCCCTTTGGCATTGATGGCAACATATGATACCAAAAACATCCTCTGTTCATGATGGTTTCTTTCTTTTACAGTCTTCTCAATATCCTCAACAAATATTTCTCTAAACTATTGCAGTTCCTCTGACTGTGTTATTGTTCCATGTATATACTCCCCCAAAGTATATGCTCCCCCTTAGTACATACACCTCATGTTTTTTTTCCATGTATATACTCCCCCTTTGACATCAATGGCAAAGGGTGCCATTAGATCTTTTTAGGCACAGGTACTACTCCAGAGGTAGAGTAGTTGACCATTCATCAGTCACTTGATGACTGATGTATCTTGCTTCTTCTTCTAAATAGACTCAAGAGAGGGAATTACCCCCAACTTTTCCCTGAGATACTTAAAAGTATTCTTTGATAATGGCTTTGTGAAAATATCTGCTAACTGTTCTTTGGTGCTCACATAGTCCAATTTCACTTCTTTGTCTGCAACCTTTTCTCTTAAGAAATGATACTTGATCTTTATGTGTTTTGTCTTTGTGTGCATCATAGGGTTATTAGACATGTTGATAGTGCTAGTATTATCACAATAAATAATAATAGGATAATCAACCTGAATGCCAAAGTCTTTAACCATTTGCTTGATCCAAACTATGGTTGTACAATTTAGTGTTGCTGCAACATATTGAGCCTCTATTGTTGACTAAGAAATACAATTTTTCTTCTTGCTTATCCAAGAAACCAACCTATCTCCAAGAAATATTGCTCCTCTTGAAGTGATTTTTCTATCATCAATACAACCTGCCCAATCTGCATCTGTATACACATGAAGTTTTACATTCTCTGATTTAGGATACCATAAACCATAGTCTATAGTTCCCTTTAGATATCTGAATATCCTATTGATTGTCATTAGGTGACTCTGCTTGGGTTCAGCTACAAATCTTCCAACAATGCCAACTGCATTAGATATGTCAGGTCTAGACTAAGTTAGATTAATGAGTTTACCAATCATAGATTTATACAATGTTTTATCAACTGCTATGGAATCATCATCCTTTGAAAGCTTGCTTCCTGTTATCATGGGAGTGCATACTGGCTTGCAGTCTTCCATCTGGAAGGTCTTCAATATTTCCTTCACATATTTTGACTGATTAATGAATATACCTTTATATGTTTGCTTTACATTCAGTCCCAAAAAGTATTTTATAGGACCAATCATGCTCATTTCAAATTCATTCTACATTTCTTTTGCAAATGTTGTACTAAGCTTGTCATTACCACCAAAGATAATTTCATCAAAAAATATGGCAACTAATAACAATCCATCAGGTGTCTCTCTTGTGAATAAATTATAATTTGTTTCTCCTTTCTTGAATCCAATTTTGGTAAGATATCCATCAAGTCTCTCATACCAAGCTCTTGGGGCCTGTTTAAGACCATAGATTGCTTTCTTTAATCTGCATACCATGTCTGGTTCATCTAAAAGACTAAATCCTTCAGGTTGTTCAATGTAGACTTCTTCCTTCAAGTCACCATTCAGAAAAGCTGATTTTACATCCATTTGATAAACTTTAAAGTCTTTGAATGTTGCGTATGCCAAAAAAAATTTTATGGCTTCCAGTCTGCTCACAGGGGCAAATGTATCAGTGTATTCTATTCCTTCTCTCACCGCATATCCCTTACATACCAATCTTACTTTGTTTTTTACTATTGTACCATCTTCATTCATCTTGTTTCTAAATACCCACTTTGTTCCAATCACATTTTTGTCACTAGGTCTAGGAACCAATTCCCATGTATCATTTTTAATTATCTGATCTAATTCTTCTTTCATAGCATTCTTTCAATCAGAATCATTACAAGCATCTTCAACACTTAAGGGTTCAATCTGTGAAAGTAAACATACCTCTTCATCTACTGCTAGACTTTTAGCTTTTGATATGGTCAAAACACTGCTACTCTGATCTCCAATGATATCATCTTTAGAGTGGTATCTACATGTGAATTTTGGAACCTTAGGTGTGCCTTCTTCTTCTGTAATTTGAGATTCTTCTCTTCTTGATTCAGGGTCATTACATGAGACATCAATGCAATCAAACATTTCTTCAATAACAGTATCTTTGATGCTAGGCCTGGGTTCATCTTCATCACTTCTGGCATCAAATTTCCCAACACCATCATCTCTCTTGATGTAGCATTTGCTACCAAAGATTCTAAAATATTTTACTATAGGTACATTACCAAACCAAAGTTCATAGGGTGTCTTATATGTGCCTGGTCTCAATTGAGTTCTATTGATAGTATACACTGTTGTATTCATTGCATCTCTCCAGTAGGTGTGCATAACTTTTCCTTCAATCATCATAGTGCGTGTTGTATCAAGTATGATATTGTTCCTCCTTTCTGCTATCCCATTCTACTAAGGGGTTCTAGGTGCACTCAATTATCTTTTAATTCTATGTTCTCCACAATAGTCATAAAACTAATTAGAGGTGAACTCTCCTCCTCTATCAGATCTCAGACATTTCAGTTTTAATCCAGATTCATTCTCAACCTTAGCTTTGAATATTTTAAACTTCTCAAAGGCTTCAGACTTCTCCTTTAAGAATGCAACCCACATCATCCTAGAATAATCATCAAAAAAAAAAATGAAATACCTTTCTCTGTAGTAAGATCTTGTTTGGGTAGGACCACACAAATTTTTATGCACTAGGTCCAATTTGTTTTCAGTTGAGTTTTGTTTGCTTTTGAATGAACTCCTTACATGCTTTCCCATAACACATTCCCTGCATACTATATCAACTGGTCTTGCAATACTTGGTAGGTCTCTAATTTCCTTGACATTACTGATCTTCATTATATTATCAAAATTGATATGACATAGTCTCTTGTGCCATAACCAACTATCATCAACCTTTGCAACAAAACAACTTACATCAGAATTGAGATGAAAAACATTACCTTTTGTTTTAGATCCTGATGCAATCATTTATGCATCCTTGTTAATGATGCACTTATTCTCTTCGAACTCTAGATGATAACCTTTGTCAAGTAGTTGTCCAAAACTCAGCAAGTTATGATGTAATCCATCAACATATAAGACATCATTTGTCTTGTTCTTCCCCTCCAAAGTGATAGAACCTCTACCTATGATAGGTTTAGGAGTGTTATCTCCAAATCTAACCATACCACCTTTGTATTTGTCAAGCTGAACAAATCTATCTTTTTCACCTGTCATATGATGGGAGCATCCACTGTCAATGATCCAATCAGTTCTGATGTCTACTTTAGAAATTAAGGCTAACTCTTGTTCTTCCTTTTCATCTGCAATGTCCATTTCCTCAAGAATCCTTTCTATGTCACTAAGGGTAACAAATCCAATTTCATCTTCTCCTGAATCATCATCAGTTATACCTTCTTCAGCATGATAACATTCCCTCCTATACTTGGGTTTGTAATTAGATCTGAACTTCTTGACTCTTGGGGACACTTAGATGCAAAGTGACCAATCTTGTTACATGAAAAGCATTTGAATGGAAGTTGTTCTTCATATTTTCCTTTTCCTTTATTTTCTCTTTTAGCAATCATAGCAATTATTTCTTCTAGTTCTTCATCAACTTCTTCATTCTCATTATGACTGGAAATGTGTAAGGATTTCTTACTATGGACTGAGGCTTTGAAGGTTGTTTCACTTTTAGGTTCAGTCTTCAATCTTGATATCTCAAATGCAGAGATTTTGCTTATCAAAGTATCTCTCTTGAAGTCTTGTGATAATTTCATGGTTTCCTTTAGAATACGTATCTTGTTCTCATAGTCTGATGTTAAAGTGGTAAGCAACTTGTCCATTATATCTTCTTCTGATATTTCTCCACCATTGTTTTTGATTCCAGAGACTGCTTCATTTATCCTTTGATTGTAAGCTCTAATGTTTTCTTCAAGTAACATCTCAAGACTATTGTATTTATTTTTCCATGTCTTCTTGCATGCATTCTTTTCTTGAATATCTCCTTCAAACATATCTTCTAATTACTTCCATATGGTGTATGCTTTATCAATTTTCTTGATCTCAAAAAATTCACTGTCAGATAAGGCACTGATTAGGGATTCTTTAGCAATAGCATTATTTGTAAATATATCCTTTTTTCTATTAGTAGCATCATCCTTTGCAAGGTCTTTCAGAGATGGAATTACAACCTCTTGTGTAGAAATTTCAAAGATCTCAAAGCCAACACACTGTAGATGTGTTATCATTTTGTTTTTCCAATCCAAATAATTTTCTCCATCGAACTTAGGGCTTTCTTTTCTGAAGTAAGACATCTGATCTACATTAATTTGTTAGGCTTCTTCTCCAAAGCACTTGGCTCTGATACCAATTGTTAGAATAGTCCCAAAGGATAACTAAGAGGGGGGGTGAATCAGTTATCCATAACTTTACTTCTTTAACTTCATATTACAATAAAGTAAATGCTTAATCAAATAACACAGTACACAACACACAATTTGATTACGGGGAAACAAAATGGTAAAAAACCTAGTGGGAATTAACACCCACAATGAACTATACTTTTTTATAGTAATCCTTGTTAGGAGTTGTACTTTACAATGCAATAAGTATAGTGACCTGGTTAAGGGTCGGACCCTGTTAAGAGTCTTTTATAAATAACCCTGTTAGGGGTGGTGGACTCACTGTCCAAAAGCTCACTGCTTGATGGTGAAGGCTACAACCTTTTGTATAAGAGATATGCACTATATTTGATGATGAACTATAGAGTAGACCTATTGTCTTGATCAATTCCAGTGTATTGCAATCTTTCACTTCTTCTTCACATAGACTCTTGATGAATGAACCAACTCTGATAATCTGCTCTGTACATCTTTCTTCACATTTCATATCATTCACACTCAGTGTGTTACATATGACTTACTATAAGTATCTTCCAAAAAGTATACAACTCTCCATAACATCCTTGTCGGCCCTACTAAGCACGCAAGCACAATTACAACTGCGCAAGTATAAACTGAATAGACGCGACGCTTCACTAAGTCAACCTCACCAAATTAACTCTAACTTTGTAATCTTCTTGAAACACATTTGGCACCTTTAGATGAACATCATCAACTTATAATTAATCATGAATATACACACGCATATCCTGAAGATAGGTGCAGCTTAAGAAACATGTTACATACGTCGGCTCTAAACAAATGCTCTTCCAGAACTGTAACTACCAATAACAGAATTACACAACTTCACTAAAACATCATATCTGAATCTGTGTGTATGAACATAACATCATAAACATGTCAACAACATGTATCTAACCATGCAAGTATTCATATCATCATTCTGATAAGTACATACAAAGTTACTGCTATGTATTATATGTTATCATCAATGGCAAACATACAATCAATCAACTGCACAGAATCAAATCTCCAACAATTAGATGCCTCAGCTTGTCCATTACCTTGAGGATAATAGATTAAGGAGCAATATTGAGTGGTGTGGAATTGTTCGCAAAGGTCATCAATGTCTTGTTTTTTAAATTGGCCCTCATTGTCTATTACAATTGAAGAGGGTATCCCATATCTACAGATAATGTAGTTCAAGATGAACATAGCCACCTGTTTGCCAGTGGCTTTGATTAGCGGCATGGCCTTTACCCACTTCATGAAATACTTAGTGGCTATAATAATGAAGTTGTGTCCATTTGAAGAATTAGGATATATTTGTTCAACCAAGTCAAAGGCCCATTGCTGAAATGGCCAACATGTTATGAAAGGTATGAGTTCTTGGGTAGGAGCATGGATAAGATTTCTATGTGTTTGGCATTTATGACATGTTTTTGAGAATTTAATAGCATCTTTTTCCATTGTAGGCTAGTAATAGCCTACTCTAAGCAGTTTTTTTGTTGGTGAAAAGTCATTTGAATGTGATCCACATACACCTTCATTGACTTCCTTTAACACGTGATTCAACTCTTCATGTTCTAAACATCTAAAAAGTGTACCATTAAGACCTCATCTATATAAGTTATTAGTTATGAGGACATAATGCGATGCTGTCCTAATCAAGGCTCTTTTTTCATTTCTGGATAGATCATTAAGAATGGTTTGGTCAGTGAGGTAAGCAATGATCTTAGCATACCAAGATTGGTCTGGGGTGGTTAAAGCACAAATTACTTGGTATTCAGGGGTATCAAAGGCTGGGTAGGATAATTCTTCCACCAAGAAGTCATAGCAAAATTGATGTTCCTCTAGTTGTAACATGGATGCTAGTGTAGCCATAGCATCTTCAACTTTCTTCTCTGTTCTTGGTATATGTTGGAAAGTGATGAAGACAAAGTACTTATTTAGGTCATCAACTAGTTGCTTGTAGGGCGTCAACTTCTCATCTTTAGTTTGGTACTCTCCATTGACTTGATTGATAATGAGCTGGGAGTCACCATACACATGTAACTCTAAAATCTTCCACTCCATAGCAAGCTTAAGACCATTTACCAATGCTTCATATTCATAAATGTTATTTGTGCATGGAAATATATTTATAGGACTTTGGTATCTTGTAGCCTTGAGGAGTTATGAACAGAACCCCTGCTCCAGAGCCTTGTTGCATAAAAGAACCGTCAAAGTACATCTTCCATGGATACTTAGTTAGATGCATAATTGTTTCATCAGGGAATTCAATCCTTAAAGGTTCATCATCTTGGAGTTGTGAATTAGCTAGTTGATCTGCGAGAACCTGTCCTTTAATATCTCTCATATCTACATACTAAATATCAAATTCACTTAGGATCATGACCCACTTTGCCAGACGTCTTGTTAATATTGTTTTGCGTAGAAGGTACTTCAAAGGATCTATCTTTGCAATGAGCCTTACTATATGTGACAGCATGTAATGTCTCAATTTTTGTGATACAAAGACAACTGCTAAGCATGCTTTCTCAATAATGTTGTAATTGAGTTCATAGGAGACTAGTGTTCTACTGATGTAGTAGATTGCTCTTTCTTTCTTACTTTCATCCTCTTGTTCCAGCAATACTCCCAGTGATGTGGTTGTAGCTGAAATATATAGGAGTAATGGCTTTCCATGAATGGGCATCATAAGAATAGGAGGAGTGGCCAGGTACTCTTTTAATTCTCTGAAGTTGGCTTCACAATGTTTATCCCATTTGAAGGTGCCACCTTTGTGCAACAATTTGGTAAAGGGTTGTCCTCTATCTGCAATTTGTGACATAAACCTCCTAATTGATTGGATTCTTCCTTGTAATGTCCTCATTTGACTAATGTTGCATGGAGGAGTCATTTATAGTATAGATTTGACTTTTGCTTGGTCTACCTCAATTCCTTTTGCTGAGACAATAAATCCTAGGAGCTTTCCTGATTGGACCCCAAAGGCACATTTCTTTGGATTGAGCCTAAGTTGAAATTGCTCCATACGATCCAAAATATTTCTTAAGTCATCAATATGAGTATTTCTCTCTTTTGATTTAGCTGAGGTGTCATCCACATAATCCTCCATGTTTTTATGCATCATGTCATGAAATATAGTGGTCATAGCTCTTTGGTATGTAGCACCTACATTCTTTAACCCAAATGGAATAACGTTCTAGCAAAAGGTTCCCTATGCGCATGTAAATGTGGTCTTATCTTTATCTTCAGGGGAAATTTTAATCTAGTTATAGGTTGAGAAACCATCCATCAATGAGTACATTTGGTAGCCTATTGTTAGATCTATGATCATATCAATGTTAGGTAGTGGAAAATCATCCTTAGGACATGCCTTATTTAAGTCCCTAAAGTCTGTACAAATCCTAAAAAAATTATCTAATTTAGATACTAGGACCACATCAGAAATCCATCCTATGTAAGCGATGACTCTAATGAATCCAGCTTTTAATAATTTTTCCAGTAATGCAACATGAGGATGCATCTTTCTGAGTTTTTGTTTCATGGGTTTGATCCCAGGAGAAAAATATAAATGGTGCATTATTAATTTAGGATCTATCCAGGCATATCTGTGTAAGACCATGCAAAGTTGATCTTTTTCTCTTTCAGGAACTCAGTGAATTGTACCTTTTCCTTTTCTGACAAAGATTGTGCTAGGTGAACAATTTGAGGAACTTTAGTCATGCCCAAGTTAACAGGTTGTGTTGGTTCTATCAGAACTGAAGACCTTTCTTGAAAGTGCTCAGGGAGGATATCAAGAATCTCATCTTTTGGCACCTCTGAGAGGTTTTCACCATCAGATACATCCTTTGTTTTTACTATTTTAGAATCTGACACTACCACAACGTGGTTTTCACCTTTAGTTCTTTTCTTCTTTTTATTTTTTAATTTGTGACTGAGAAACTTGATATCCTCCTATGACATGTTCATGCTCCTTGCATTGGTGGAAGAAGGGTAAGGTTCACAAGCATTTAGATAGCAATCCAAAGTGTAGTCATGAGGGAAGTTCATGATAGGAGTAGGATCTGTATTAGTCCAATCAATTAGATCTGGGTTTATCAAAGAAAAGGAGTTGGATTTTGGGAAGGACAGCATTGTGTTAGTGTCAAGACTATTAACTGACATGACATGTTCTATTAGGTTAATCTCTTCGATGTCTAGATTAATAAGAGTTAGATCATCATTAAAAGGGTCATTGTTAGTAATATGTGGACCAAACTCTAGTGACTTGTCAGTTGAGTATTCTTCTTCTTCATCTCTCCATAGAAGGAGACTCCTTGCTTGTCACCTCTGAATCTCTTCTAGACCTAGGAGAACACCAGTCTCTTCATCAATGATTGGGGGAAGGGATACCTCTTCTACTTCAGGAATATCAATACTATAATGAGTAGTGTTATAATGCTCTCTATGTGTTGATGGAGATGCAAAAATATAAATTACATCTATTTTAATGTCCTCCATGGCAACAGATATCTCATCCCACTCGTAATCATGTGATTCGGTTACTTCGTCATCAGACCTGTTCAACAATTCAGCAATAGTTACCTGGTGTACCCTATTAGCCACTTGTAGATCAAAGCGTGGAAAATCAAGGATATGTGAAACTATGACTAACTGCCCCTAGTTAGGATGTGAATTTTGTTGTTAGGGTGCGTCTTCAGTAGTTATTATTATCAATGGTACCTTTGTACTATCTTCCATTATTGATTCTACCTCTTAAATAGGAGCTGGTGGTAATAAAGGTACACAAAGGTCTTGTGGCACCTCAAAGCTTGGTACATAGCGCTCTCCTTGATATTCATGGTTTGTTGTGCCAATATGTAATAATATTTCATAGGACCATTGTTCAAGTGCTATTTCTTTTGTTTCATCACTCTCTTTGTCAGAAGTTGGGCTATCCCTTTAAGAAGGGTCTTCAAATCTATTATTGAAACCTAGCCCTGTTTTATCTTTGGTATTTTTGAATTCCATGTGCACGAGTTCAATAAGTCCTCTTCCCGTGTCACCTAAAGCTCATTTTCCTTTATATCCCATTTGTTTAAGAAGGTCATATCCTTTACCATACTTCTCAAGGGATATTTCTACATTTTTTACCTTAGCTTCCTTTGGTTCTCCCTTGTAAAGCCAAGCCAAGACTACCTGTTCTTATGTGTTATCTAAAGAAGATGTGGATGCCTTTGTGGATTTCTGGTGTTTAAGATGCAGCAGGTGTGAATGATGAGGACGGTTTTCCATAGGATCTTGGTGATATTGGAAGTTCTGTTAATGACGGGGTCATGTCCAGCTTGTATTCTCCCATACCTATTTCTTCAAGTTTTAAGGTTTTTCCAAAGCTTTTCATAACCATGTATTTGGTAGTCTCAAGAGAAATCTCATCCATAGCTTCCTTGTTATGTGGCACCATACTATCTGCCTTAATATTGTTGCAAGTATAATTGGCATCTATAGTAATTGTCACTTCCACTCCATTATGTGGGAATTTGATACACTGGTGGTAAGTAGATGGTACAGCTTGCATTTCGTGGATCCAAGGTCTCCCTAACAGTATGTTTTAGGCCAAGGGTAGATCCAGAACTTGACATATGACATTCCTTTCAACCAGCCCGATTCTGATGGGTAGAACAATAAGACCTTTAGAGGATCTTTCTTCCTCATCATAAGCTTTGATAGTGATTTTGCTTCTAGAATCAATGGTCTCTTCTGAGAGACCCAGTTTCCTGATTAGATTAAGGGTACAAATATTCAATCTTGCACCTCCATCTATCAATACATGTCTAACATAAGATTTATGAACTAGGACTTCGATATGAAGGGGTTGATTATGCAGATGGGTTAATGATTTATCATCCTCTTTAGAAAAGGAGAGATAATGTGGCGCTGAGATGTGATTAACCATCACTTGGAATTTGTCTATATCAAGGTCCTTTGGTACATTCACGGTATGTAGGGCTTGTTCAAGAATTTCCCTATGCACTGTGGATATTTTAAGCAACTCAAAAATGGAAATTTTAGTAGAGGTTCATTGTAACTGATCCACCAAGTTATACTTTGCTGCAGGAATAGTAACAGTTTGTTTTGTTGTTTTCAGTTTGGAGATAGTGACAATGGGTACTTTGGAAGTTATTGCTAGTTTTGATGAGGAATTGGGTCCTTTGATCATGACTTGTGCTTGGCTTTGAGTCACCACATTTGATTGGGAGGATGTGCCTTTAACACCTTTGATAGTGATCACATTAATGGATTCATTTTTAATGTCTAGCATGTTAATCACATTATCATTTTTAAAGTAGGCATAGTTCACTTCATTTCATTTTCATTTAGATGCTTCCCCTTTCTCGTAGTTAGGGAACAGCTTGTTAAATGTTGTATGATCTTTGTTAGTGGTGTGTCCTTCCACTTTGATCTTTCCTCCTTCAATAAGGTCTTGGATAACATGCTTGATTTTAAGACAGTTGTTAGTCTTGTGTCCTTTGTTCTTGTGAAAGACACAGTAAGAATTGTCATCCCACCACCTTGGTTTGAGAACTGACTCCCATGGTTTGGAATCTAGGATTGTGAGAACTTTGTTTTCTAATAGTGTCTTTAAAATAGTCTCAAGAGGTTCTCCCAAAGGAGTGAATGTTCTTTGAGGCTTGGAAGTCCATGGCCAAGCTCTATTATTCTCATTGTTTTCTTTAGGTACAGAGGTTGTTACCATGACATCTTTACTTTCTTGCATGCTATTTGTTAGATTGAACACCTCAGTTTTAGGGTTAACATTAGATGCATCTACCACTCCATAGTTAACAACATTTTTGTTTTGCTTCCACCATTTAGGCTTTTTGTTGGAGTTGGTAGATTTGTTCTCACTTTGAAGAGTGATTTCTCCCTTTTTAACCATGAATTCTTCAATACGAGTGGCATTCTTGATCATCCTATTGAAGCTAGGGGAGTCTTGCATTTGCAATGCATTGTTCAGCTCAGGTACCAATTTATTAACAAAGATTTCTATTTTCTTGGATTTGGGAATAGCTCTTGAATACCGTGCAAAAAATTTCCTCCACCTTTATAGAAAGTGTGTAAAGGATTCACCAGTCTTTTGTTTAGTGTTGCATAGATCCATCATAGTCACATCATGTTGTATATTATAGGAGTAATGCTAGATAAATCATTGAATTAACTCCTCAAAATTTTTTACCTTAGGTGTAAGTTTTGAGAACCACTCCATGGCATTGCCTCCTAGGCTTCTTGGAAAGAGTCGCATGAGGTATGTAGGTTCATGCATGTATTCTATGCTTAGAGAACAAAATTCTCTCATATGGTCATGTGGATCAGTCTCTCCCGTATACTTGTCATATTTCAGCCTGGCCATGTTGGGAGGAAATAGAACCATAGTAATACTCTTGTCAAAAGGAAATGGAAAAATCGAGTCCAAAGAGTATTTCATTTTGGGTTTAGCTTTCTCTTGTTTAAGTGTTGCAAGCTTAGTTTGCATCAAGGTTAGTTGTTTGACGAGAATGGAGATAGGATTTGACACCTCCTTTTCTTTTAGTTGTTCAACATCATAATCCTTAGGTAATTTTATGCCCGTGAATGCTAGATGGAGAAAGTATTTCTCTTTATCTTCACCAATTATCTTCTCCAATGTCTTTTGGAATTTCTCACTCTGTTTGAGTTTATTGTATTCTTCTTCAGTGATGTCTTCTTCACTGTTTGAGTCAAATATAGGATGGTCAAATTTTCGTTCTTCTTCCTCATCACTATCTCCATCCTTTTGGTTCTTACCATTGTCATATTCCTCAAAAGCCTCACTCCATTCGTGAGTGGATCTATCCATTTTTGGAGAGTCTAAATTGAGTATGGAATTGTGGGATGTTTCTCCTTGTTGGAAGTGTAGTGATTTAGGAAGTACCTCCAATTCTTTAGAAGTGTACTTGTTGCATCTTGTGCTAACCATGAAGTTATATCTCAACTATATCAAAGTTTCCCAATAGTGTTTGGTAGTATCTTGAATCGTTCAAGTGAGTGTGTCTAGGTGGAAGTGTCATTTGTGTCTTGGTGGAAGTAAATGATTCCAGTGTCAAAGGGTTAGAATTCCCTGATACTGAGTTGGGAATCAAGTTGTTGTAAAAAGTGAATAGACCACATGTATTGAGACTGATTGCAAGAAAATGGCAGGACATGCAAGGTAGACGTTTGAAAAATTGTTTCGACACAGCAATAGGGAGACCAGAAAAGACAACAGGGATAGACTAAAGAGCCAAAAGGGTATCCAAATTCACTGAGGTTTTCTGAGAAACTAATCTGCAAGTGCCCACTGTCTTAGATGTGAGCTCCTAGATGTGAGCTAGGAAATACAGGATATGAGCCTCTGATGGACTTCATGCGACCTTTGACCCTAGATGTGATGAAGTGCTTACCAGATGCGATGCAAGATACTAGATATGATTCAAGATACCAGATACAAGCCAAGAAATGTAGGATACAATTTTCTGATGTTTCTATTAGGCTTTGTCAGTTTCATAAAATGAATTTTTTAAGTTCGTGAAGTTTGTTTGATTGCAAATTGCATTATGAGGTGTTCCCGTGTGTGTAAAATATATGTACTCCAAGGATTGAGTTTTGTTGCTTGTTTTGAATGATCTTATCTTGTATAGTGATCTTTCAGACACGTCAATTAGATTTTCTTTGTTAGGGGGAACAAACACATCCTTATGTCCTATTTTATAGGTAGAGAATGAAAATCCTTGCTCGTTGACTTATGTACACACTCAAATGCTAATTAGAATACAGCCATCACCAAGCATGCAATGGCTCTTGTTATGATGTTGTATTAGCCGACTCCAAACACAAGTGAGGGAATGATATGATGAGTGTCTTGAGGCAATTACTTTTTGCCTTACACAAGGATTATCACCCTTTCAAAGATGAATCAGGTAGTTTTGTCTATGAAGGTCATTGCTTATGATGGGGCAATCCGTTGGAAACCGTCTCCCATAGAATTGCACAAGGAAAAATTGAGGTGTATAGCCCTATGAGTACTCAAATATGTGTAGTCTCACAAGCAAGATTCAAGTAGCTCCGCTCTACACATACCCAAGCATGTTCAAGGAATGATAACAAAATTCTGAGAACAAAACTGATTTCGTCTTTCGAGGCTTTGGCCTACGAGGAGGAAATTATTTATAGTGATTTGGAAGGGTTGGCGTAAAACCTATCCTCACTTGGGTCATTCTCAGGAGATTTTTTCCTCAACTGGTAGGCCCTCTACTATTTAATAAGCATACAAAGGATTGGTGAGCATGGGATTTCTAGATTTCTGATTCTTTGAAAGAAGAAGAGAATACTCTCCTAGTCCATGTCATTTTCTCCCAAAATAATTCAATCAAAGGTTCATTCCCTCAAGCTATTTGAGCTCGATTTAGGTATTCCTAATTTAATGAAAATAGAAGTACTTGAAAGAAAAGTTTGATTGTTTACTTGACCATAGTTCTTAGTGCTTTTCTTGTTCAATTACAAATCCCAAATTAGACAGTGAAGTTCATTTATCCCGCAAAAGTTAGGTGACTTGTGTTGTTCAATTACTTTGCCAAAGAAAATTATACGATGAAACTTGTTCAATTAATCTCACAAAGTTTAGTGATTTGCCTTGTTCAATTACTTTGCCAAAATAAATTAAACAATGAGTTTTTTTATTCATTTACCCCAAATTCCTTTCAAGTTTTAAATCAATGTTTGATTTTCTGATTTTCAATTAAAGGAAAAGAGCATACTTATCTAATTGATTTAACAAATGAGAAGGAAATGTTTTTAGTTTGAAAGATAAAATGAAATAGAGGTCAAGATAAGGGGATGGCAATCTGCAAAAACATATATTAGGGATCTTTCTCTTGTTCTTTTAGCTCAGATAGTAATCTGCGAACACTAGTTAGGATGCTCAAAAGATCAAAAACCAAACTGGTCAAAATGTTATAGGTTAGGCAATGGAGCACGCAAAAATTTTAACTAGATATGATCCTAGAAATACAAAATATGATGCAATTTACCAGATGCGAGCCTCTGCTACCAGATATGATAGAATGCTGACCAGATGTGAGCCTTTACCAGGAAGCCACCCAGGAAATCCCAGATGCGAGCCTAAATTTCTACGATGCAAGGGCGTATCGTGGATGCAAGGCTTTAGGGCCAGAAATGAGCCTGTACCTGAAATCTGGGAAGACAAATTAGTGAAAAATGAACTTGAAATGAGGCAAAAACTGAAATCAGGCCCCACGGTGGGTGCCAGAAATGTGTGTTAAATAGTGCACCTGTTATCTGCAACATGACACTTCAATAGATCATTATATTAGTAGAAAAGCATAAAAAGCAAGGGTTTAGAGCTAAACACTAAAACCGATCTATTGCTTCCTATCTAGGAGGAGTTTGAAGAATGTCATAATCATGCCCTTTGATTATGCACAAATCAATGACATATACAACCTAAGAATGGAAAATTTGAATGAAAAGTAATCTAAATGCTCACTAAACATGCATATTAGCTCTAAAAATTATGATAATAACAATACATAATATTAAATCTAAGATGCAATATGGATTTATATGTAATCTAAATAGCATAAAAATGCTTTCAATTCTAAAATTAAGGGCCGTTTGAGCTCAAAAACTCATTCTATTTATAGAAGAAATGAGAGAGAGAGAGAGAGAGAGAGAGAGAGAGAGAGAGAGAGAGAGGTTCATTAATGGAGGTGTAAAAACCATTAATGAGTTGTAAGAGGCATTAATTCCAAAGGCATTAATGAGGCATGGTGGAAGGCATATGCATTAAATACAAGCATTCAAGAGGTATGGGTGAGGGTTTAGAGTCAAGCTTGAGAAAGTTGACTTTCTCAAGTGGGTTGGATTCCTAATCACAGTATTAGGAATGTGACATCATTAGGAAGTGGGTTAGGATAGGATTATGATTAGGATTAGGCTTAGCATGGGGGGGAATAGGTTGGGATGGGTTTGAACCTAGGGTTAAGGTGGTTGAGATAGGGTTAAGGGGAATATTAATGAAATGAATTATAATTAATATATTCATTCAAAAATAGGGAAGTTAACTATTTAATCTTTTAATTACTTTAGATAATTAATTAGAACCATAGCCAATTAATTAGATTAATTTAGGCTAGAGGATAGGCTTTTGCAAGTGATGAGGTATAATTAGGATTTTATTTAATTCATTTTAAATTAATTACTTTAGCCATGTTTTGATTTGAATTGATTTGGATGATTGGATTGGCTAAGGTGATTAATAAAATTTAGTGATTAAATCACTTAGGAGATTAAATTTGATTTGAATGAATTATGCCAACCAATTGAAGATTTGTCTTGACATAATTGGGGCTATGATCACACTTAGGGAAAATAGGGTCCATGGTTAGAGAAGACCAAATTAGGGTGGTTACAACTATAATTAGAAGTAACAAATCTAACCCTGGTCTATCTTTTGTTGTTTATTTTGTAATCTTAACGTGCTTGCAGGAAACCCTGACCCATCACTGAAATCTCCAAAGAAGATGATTCAAAAACCTATCCCCCTGAACAAAATAGTCACTTTCCTGACTTAGCTCTCTACACTGTCGAGACCTGACACTCAATTTCTTGAAGGCCTGGAGGATTTATTCTCCAGAATCCCTTTACAGGCAAAGTTGGTCGGTACCCTGGTACCTGGTGACAACTTATCCTCTATTGATTAGACCAGTCGCAAAGTCTCATCAATAGTTCTCTGTACTCTATAACTTCTCTATGCTCTTTGTCTATCAACTTTATAATCACAAACTCAAATTGAAATCACAAAACCCTAATCGCATCACCCACAACAACAACTACAACTTCTTACATTTCAATATGAGCAGTTCCCAATATATGTATACAACTTGCACTGACATCAAACACACCAAAAATAATCTTCAAATACATTCCTATGAAAGCACCATGTGCCAAAGTGATAATCTTGATGAATAAATTGATTTATCATGACCGCATTAGATCAAGATAAGAACTGCAAGTTATATCTCCAAAGTAGTCAAACACATTTTGACTTCTCCAGTGCAACACCTCAAATCCATATTAAATATTTATGTTGATCACATAAATTTAAAAATATTGAATTCATAACCTCTATTCCATGTCCTCATAACATTAGAAATGATCACACATACTATACCACTCATCAATTTGTGATTTACCAACTGTTACTCAAGACCTCTTGAGCTCTACCTGTCTAGATGTTTGTGAAAACAAAAATTGTTTCACCAATCAACCAAATCAGTTGTGCTTGGAACCACACTACAATCTAATATTTTTGATGATGTATCTATGACTACTCCTCATAATTTCACTTCTACCATGACCGACACCAAAGTGATATTCTCACTGTCTACTGATCTTCTGGACTTAACCAATTTTTTACAATACATCCTTACTGATGTTGTCTTCACTACACATGTTGTATACAATGATTGTACTAACCTAGTTTCAATCAATGATAACAAAATAAGTGACTACATCCTCTCAATTTATCAAACAACCTGGTGCTCACAACAAGGCAATTGATTCTAACTAAATAATCCAGCCAATCATCTATCGCCACTTGTCTGCCACCCTTCAGAAAATTAGTGGCTTCAGACCTATGGCAACATCTCACTCATTCCATGGAACAATCATGACAAAAAAACTTGGACATGTGGCACCTAGTCGCTAGCTCTCAACCCAAATGACAGTTCCCTATAATATCTCAGGACCAGGAAACAAGTCATTTAACCATAACACTCTGAGACACGTGACACCCATTCGCTAGCTCTCAAGTAGAAACAACTAACCACATCATAACCTGAGATCTCATGACCAACATTTCTCATCATCGTCGTGACCTCATCTCAAACTCATTGGTTAGAAACATTACCATCCCAAATTGGCGAGTAGGACACAAGCATTACCTTTATCATTTTGGACGGGTGGAAGTCACTTGCTAGTTCTCCAGCCTGAGAAGAATATTCACTTGCATCTCATGAGCCAACAAAAAAATAATAAATTTAACCCTTAGCTTGCACATTTGGAAATGGGCCCAAGCACTAACCAATAAAACATCACCATACACAACATGTCAACATCTAGCCCCACCTTTCTTCATCCTACAATGAACCAATACATGTGGCAACATCTCGTGATCCTTATTCATCGATTAAAAATAGCTATCAGACAAGACATAACTCCTAAGTTGAGGCCTCAAGTTATTCGAAAGGTAGATCGACCACTCAGACCCACCTGCCCTGGCATTGAGTAAAATAGATTATCGAACAACTAGGGGAAATCACTTTCTATGACTAAAGTGTTTGACAGATCCATAATGACCAGCCCTAAATATGTGGCAATTTCTTGCTTATTCTCTAATATTTTATGTTATCTTCCTTGACTGTTGTGAGATGGACACAACCCTTACTCTCTAATTCACCAAGACTTTATGCTAGGACCCATAACTATTGTGACCTTGAAACCACTTACTCACCAGCTCGTGGCCCCTAACTGCCAATCTCCTCAAACTATCATGACCTGGCGACTAATTTCCATCTAGAGCTCACCAACATCTTTTTCTATCTTTCTTGATCGTTGTAAGCTAGAGAGAAGGCTAGTCTCCAACTCTCAGCTTCAATGGTTAACCGCTACAAACCATTGTGCCCTTGCAACAACTAACAACAACTTCTTGTTGCCAGCTTGTGACACTTATTGTTGAATACTTTGGAAACCTGTAACCTCACAAATAACACTTGATGTCACTGCCATGGGCTCTGCTTGACCATAGGGTCACTAGCCACCTCATGATCTTCATCACTTCTTGTGCCACATGACATGCACTAATTTTTAATCAACCTACCATGTCACAACTACATTACTTTGGGCCCAGGAAACACCCTAGCTATCGTCGAATTGTCCTTCATCAAACCGCCCACTGTGTGCACGAACTACCAAAAGGTCTGACTGCCTTAGGCAATTTATACTGAGTGGGATGGTACATAAAAACAATGCAAAAACACCCCACATTTTGAATGTGGGATAAATCCCTTACTCATCTCCTACAAACACTTCTACCAGATCTTCTGATATTTTTGTTTATCTACATCTTGCCTCTTACTGACATGTTGTGCTCAAACCCTTTGGGAGCCACATTTACGTCCACATGTCTTTAACTCATCAGTCATGAATTTGTTTTGAAAGCACGATGGCGTGCAAAATTGAGCCTGAGAAAAAATTTGACAACACTTACACTAGAAAAAATTGAACCCTAACACAAATCCTATTTGAACACTCCAATAAATTCAACCCTAACCTTAAGCCTAATCAAATAGTATAAGAAATTAAACCTAACAATTATCAAATTTGTGTTGTTCTATTAATCCAAACAAATCAACAGTACATAGAATAAAATCAAATCCTAACCCTTTTAAAAAATAACCTTGAACATTATTGAACTCAAACCTCAGTCCATAAGCTTAAATGAATACCAACCTTAACTTTGAACCTAATGTAATTATACTCTTTAAATAAAAATATTGATCCTATAACTACAAATAAACCAAAATAAATCATAAACCTAATAGTAGACAAAGCTAAATCTAGACCCCAAACTAAATAAAACTCCATCCCCAACCCTTATAAACTTGAAACTTTGTTCGCTAACAATAAATAAAAGTAAACCCTAAACCTAAAGCGGAATGAATTGTAACATCAAACCCTTAAAGCAAGTTCAAACCTAATCATAAAACTAATTGAACATCAAATGAAATTAAACGCTAACCCTAACACAAATTTCACCATGACCTTACACTAGAATAAATTGAATCCTAACATGAATTTTATTTGAACACTGAAGTAAATTGAACCCTAACCTAACCCTAATCAAACAGTATAAGAAATTAAAGTTAACAATTGTCAAATTTGTGTTGTTCTTTTAATCCAAATAAGTAAACGGTACATAGAATCAAATTAAATCATAATCCTTTTAAAACATAACCTTGAACATTATTGAACTTAAACCTTTGTCCATAATCTTAAATAAATACCAACCTTAACTTTGAACATAATGTAATTATAATATTTAAAAAAAATATTGATCCTATAACTAAAAATTAATCCTAAACCTAATAGTAGACAAAGAGAAATCCAAACCCCAAACCAAATTAAACCCCACCCAAACCCTTAAAAACTGAAACTTAGTTCCCTAACAATAAACAAAAGTAAACCCTCAACCTAAAGCAGAACGAATTTTAACATCAAACCCCTAAAGAAATCTCAAACCTAATCATAAAACTAATTTAAAATCAAACCAAATTAAATACTAACCCTAGCCAAAGATTTACCCTAACCTTACACTGGAAAAAAGTGAACCCTAATATGAATCCTATTTGAACACTCAAGTAAATTGAACCCTAACCCTAAGCCTAATCAAACAACATAAGAAATTAAACCTAACAATTATCAAATTTGTGTTGTTGTATTAATCTAAACAAATCGCCTGTTCATGGGTTTCAAAGGGTTAATCCTTCTCTTTGTAAGGTGAAATGTGGGTGGCAACCTCTAGACGAAGGCTGGATAAAAATTAATTTTGACGGAGCAGCCAGACGCAATCCAGGTACCTCCGGGTGCAGTTGTATAGCATGAGACTATGAGGGCAACACAGTGGCTATCACTGCAAGGAGGCTTCATGATGGGACTAACAACGAGGCAGAATGTGAACCTACGAAAGAAGCTATCCTACTAGGAGTGAAGATGGGCTTTCAGAAGGTGCACCTAGAAGGAGATTCTAAAATCATCATTAATGGGATTAAGAAAGGCAGACTGGAATCATGGCATCTAGACAAATACATTCAACATATACGATGTTTTATGCTGAAATTTGAAGATTTCTGGATCTCACATGTATATAGGGAGGCAAATGTGGTGGCTGATACTTTGGCCAACTTGGGAGCAAATCGCCCCCATGGGAAATAGGACAAAATATTTGAAGACTTCGGTCTTCTTAGTTTGGATTAACTTGACACCGATCTTCTTTTATTCATCAAAGGAGGGACATTTTAAATACTTCCCATGTTTTATAATTATGATTGCAATGTTATCACACACATTAAGATCGCACGAAGGAAATTATTTTGTGGAGTGTCTCCAGAACTTTCTTGGGAAGCATTTAATCTTGGAAAGGCCTCGGCACAACTCACATAGTGCAGAGTTTTCAATAGAGCGAGAATCATGGAGGCTAACTTTGCTTTGGAATCAAGCAACCAGACACAGGCATACAAAGGGAACGTCACGGTTCGGTGACTCAGACACATTTTTCTTTTTGATAGCCAGGCCTTCATGAGTTTAATCGTGGATTTCTTTGGCCCGAAATATCTGGATGATTACTGGAGAAGGCGGTTGAACCTGGACATTGCCTCTCTCTTTTTTTTCTCTAGCCCTATCAGTTGGGGACTCAAAGGAAGAGGTCCAACAAGTCATGGAAGCCTGCATTGTTCCGTAGTGGCTGGTGGGGTTTGAAGAAATTTTAAACAGGGTCGAGCTGGGTGTTGGGATACACATGGGAACATACCCATGGAGGCAAATTGGAGGAGGAGAGATGCCTCTACAACCTCTGCTCGTGTGGTCATCTATGACCCCAAGGGATGTCCATATGCCAAAGGCAACGAAGGCATGGAAAAATATAATCAAAATGTTGCAGGAGTTTTCAGAGGAGCGGGAGGATGCAAAGAAGGTGCCCACAAAGATAACACCCATCAAAAGTGTGTGACCACCAGGCGATCCATTGAGGCATCAACTGAATAGAGGTGGAGGCACTGTGAAGGGGGCTCATGCAAGTGTAGACATATAGGTAGATACATCACTCCTCGGGGAGAAGAAAACAAGGGCTGGTGGTTGACCCCGCTCCTCAGCTGCAGACGATAGATCCATCCTAAATTTCACCAAGGAAGAAACTGACTCCTGGTTCAAGAAGTAAGATGGTGGGGTGGTTACACGGCGGGAGTTCTCCATGGTTTTTATGACTCCATGTTATGTTGTATCTGGGGGTTGGTGTTTTCATGCATCTTTTTGAGCGATGGGTTTAATATTTTCCCAATTTTGTATATCCTTTTCTTTGGGATGTTTATATCCCTTGTCCCTTAGCACTATTGTATAAGTCTAGATGTTAGATAGGTAAGTTTGTGGGTTTTAATATGGCAGCCATCTGGAAAACAGGCCTCATGATGTACTCCTTATCTTTATTAATATAAAAGCTAAATGTTACCGATCAAAAAAAATTAATCTAAACAAATCAATGGTACATAGAATCAAATCAAAGCCTAACCATTTTAAAGAATAACCTGAAACATTAATGAACTCAAACCTCAATCTATAAGCTTAAATGAATACCAACCATAACTTTGAACCTAATATAATTATAATCTTTAAACAAAAATATTGATCCTATAACTAAAAATAAACCAAAATAAATCCTAAACCTAATAGTAGACAAAACTAAATCCAAACCCCAAACCAAATTAAACCCCATCCCCAACCCATAAAAGATTGAAACTTAGTTCCCTAACAATAAACAAAAGTAAACCCTAAACCTAAAGCGAAATGAAATTTAACATCAAACCTCTAAAGCAAGTCCAAACCTAATCATAAAACTAATTGAACATCAAACAAAATTAAATGCTAACCCTAACATAAATTTTACCATGAGCTTACACTAGAAAAAATTGAACCCTAACATGAATCTTATTTGAACACATAAGTAAATTGAACCCTAACCCTAAGCCTAATCAAACAATATAATAAATTAAACCTAACATTTTTCAAATTTGTGTTGTTCTTTTAATCCAAACAAATAAACAGTACATAGAATCAAATCAAATCTTAACCAATTTAAAACATAAAGTTGAACATTATTGAGCTCAACCCTCACTCCATAAGCTCAAATGAATACCAACCTTAACTTTGAACCTAATGTAATTATAGTCTTTAAAACAAAAATATTAATCCTACAACTAAAAATAAACCAAAATAAATCCTAAACCTAATAGTAGACAAAGCTAAATTCAAATGCCAAACAAAATTAAACCTCACCCCAACCCTTAAAAATGTGAAACTTAGTTCCCTAAATATAAACAAAAGTAAACCCTAAACCTAAAGCGGAACAAATTGTAACATCAAACCCCTAAAGAAAGCTCAAACCTAATCATAAAACTAATTAAACATCAAAGCAAATTAAACACTAACCCTGGCCCAATTTTTACCCTAACCTTACACTAAAAAAAATTGAACCCTAACACGAATCTTATTTGAACACTCAAGTAAATTGAACCCTAACCCTAAGCCTAATCAAATAGTATAAGAAATTAAACCTAACAATTGTCAAATTTGTGTTGTTCTATTAATCCAAACAAATCAATGATACATAGAATCAAATCAAATCCTAACCCTTTTAAAACATAACCTTAAACATTATTGAACTCAAACCTCACTCAATAAGCTTAAATTAATGCCAACCTTAACTTTGAACCTAATGTAATTATAACCTTTAAATAAAAATATTAATCTTATAACTAAAAATAAAGCAAAATAAATCCCAAATCTAATAGTAGACAAAGCTGAATCCAAACCCCAAACCAAATTAAACCCCACTCCTGATGCTTACAAACTTGAAACTTAGTTCCCTAACAATAAATAATAATAATCTGTAAACCTAAACCAGAATGAATTGTAACATCAAAACCCTAAAGCAAGTTCAAAGCTGATCATAAAACTAATTGAACATCAAACCAAATTAAACAGTAACCCTAACCCAAATTTTACCTTGACCTTACACTAAAACAAATTGAACCCTAACACAAATCCTATTTGAACACTAAAGTAAATTGAATTCTAACCGTAAGCCTAAACAAAAAATACAAGAAATTAAACCTAACAATTGTCAAATTTGTGTTATTCTTTTAATCCAAACAAGTCAATAGGACATAAAATCAAATCAAATATTGGCCCTTTTAAAACATAATTTTAAACATTATTGAACTCAAACCTCACTCCATAAACTTAAATCAATACCAAACTTAAATTTGAACCTTATGTAATTATATTCTTTAAACAAAAATATTAATCCTATAACTAAAAATAAACCAAAATGAATCATAAACCTAATAGTACGACAAAGCTAGATCCAAACCCTAAACAAAATTAAATACCACCCCTAACAATTAAAAACTTGAAACTTAGTTCCTTAACAATAACCCTAAAATGAGAGAGAGAGAGAGAGAGAGAGAGAGAGAGAGAGAGAGAGAGAGAGAGAGAGAGAGAGAGAGAGAGAGAGAGAGAGAGAGAGCTCNAGAGAGAGAGAGAGAGAGAGAGAGAGAGAGAGAGAGAGAGAGAGAGAGAGTTCTAACTCTCTTGAAACATAATCTTAAACCTAATTAAACCCTTGCATTAGTCCATAAGCTTAAATAAGGACCAACCTTAACTTTGAACGTAATGTAATTCTAACCTTCAACCAAATTATTAATCTTCATACTAAAAATAAACCAAATTGAATCTTAAACCTGATAGTAAATAAAAACAAATCCAAATACCCAACCAAATTAAACCCTACCCATAACACTAAAAAACTCAAAACTTAGTTCCCTAACAATACAACAAAAATAAACCCTAAAATTATGTCAGGAATAACACTCCACCAACACAACTAAGAGGGTGGGTGAATCAGTTGTGAGATAGATTATTATATATTAAACTTTATAAACCTAAACTTCACATCAAATGATAACACATTAAATGCCAACACAATAACACAATCCTTTTTTGTCATGGAAACCCTGTTAAAGGTAAAACCCTGATGGGAATTAGCAACCACAAATGATGTACTAAGAGTATAGTATCCATGTTAAAAGATTTAGCCATGTTAGGATCTTACTACAACATTACAGTACATAGTCCCTATTAAAGGAAATACCCTATTAAGAGTCAAGAGTCATAGTGGGCTCACTGCCCAAAGAAGGTTAAAGCCACCCTCAAGGATTTACAATCTGTACAAGTGTATATAGAGAATATACAATCCAATGAAATGTCTGATAGAAGCTCTTTGCTTGGTCAGTTCTAATGAAGTATAATGAACATATCCTCTACTCTACATCTTGCAGTCAATCAAGCTTCATTGCTTCCTCACTTCTCTGTCAGTCACCTTCTCTTCATACACATCCATACACACATCTTTTCAAAAGAAAATATCTCTCATATATACCCTATTACATTACTTGATTAGGTTGGCCAATTAAGCTTTCCCAATATACAAATAATTATTTAACCCCTTTATAAGATACACATGGTATCCAAAACAATTATACATCAATTACAATACATCAGATATAGTCCAAGATCTGCAATCCACGCTCGTAATCCATAATACATGATACATCTCTAAAGTCGGCCCCAAATAGGTCTCCTCCAGAATACACACCACAGCTGACATCATCATCACTCATATGACTTGTGACGCATCACATACATTCTTGAACATGTCTTTTGTCATCCCTTAAGCTCGCATAACCTAAATCATCATCACCTGTAAGATATACTCAAAACACAGAGACTCACTCTGTCAATCATCGTTGTCATAGTCCAGAAACCAGTCTTTACCAAAACATCTATAACTCATCCAATATGTAATATTAAGCCAAGAAACCTTAGAAATAATATCATCATACATCCTTCTACATATGCCCATCTTCGCTCATTTTGATTCATCTGTACAATATGCGTACACTTCTATCAGTCATCATACAACAGTAATAACCAGTTTGTTCCTCCACAAAAACATATATTGACATCAATGAAAAAACATGAATGCAAACAACATCAGTAGTAGCCAATTCCAACATCATTCAACAAATTAAACCAAGCTGAATTATGATTGTACCCTTAAAGAAATTTCAACCCTAATTATAAACCTAATTGAGCATCAAACCTAAATTAAACACTAACCCTTACCCAAATTTTACTCTGACCTTACACTAAAACAAATTGAACACTAACACTAAGCATATTAGAGCACTAAAGTAAATTTAACCCTAACCCAAAACCTAATATAGAGAGATCCATATAGATAGATATATAATGGAAAGAGAAGAGAAGATATATAGAGAGATATATAGATAATGAGATAGAGTGATAAATATATAGAAGTATAAGTAGGAACATATATGGAAGGGGAGAGAGATAAAGAGGTAGTGAAACAAACAAAGAGAAAGAGAGAGATATAAATATATTTGAAGAGAATGTGAAAATGAGGTAAATGCAGAGAGATAGGTAGGGGGATAGGGAGGAGGAGTAGGAGGGACAAATAGAGAGAAGGGAGATAATGAGGGAAGAAGAGAAAGGTAGAGAAAGATAGGTAGAGGGTAGAGGAGAGTAGATGGGGGTTAGAGGGGGATATACAACTAGAAGGGGAGAGAAGAGATGGGATGGAGGGAGGCATAGAGAAGATCTAGAAGAGTTAGAGAGATATAGGTAGGAGGGTAGAAGAGAGAAGATAAATAGAAATTTTATTTATTTTTATTTCATATATCTGAAACGCTCCTCCGAGACATGTTTTCCTATTCTACTTCACATATTGATCGAAAGAAATATAATCAAAACAAGATCCCCAACCAAAACGTCAATTGAACTATAGCCTTTATAAAAGACTAATCAAAATTTAACTCTAACCCTTATTAAATCTAAACTCAAATTTAACCATTATAAATCTAATAAAATAATAAGCCACCTATAAGAACATATAATTGAACCCTAATCCTACATCTAATTGAACAGTAAACAAAATGAAACTATAAAACAAACACTAAACTATTCAATAGTACAACAACTTAAACCATTATCCCAATTGTAGACAAAATTGAACCCTAAGTCTAATGTAAAAACATATTGAACCCTAGTCCTTACACTAAACAAAATTAAAGCCAAACCCTAATGGTAATTGAACATTAAACCAAATTGAACCCTAATCATAACCCAAAATAGCGTATCACTGACAATAAACAAAAATAAAACCCAATTAAATTTAATTAAGTACTAAACCTTATTTTAACCCCTAACTCTAACCCTAGCCCTATCAATAAACCAAATTTAACCTTATAAAATGTAATCCTACACCTACACTAGATTGAACCCATACATTAAAAAAAATTCAAACCTTACACTAAACTAAATTAAACCCAAATCCTAAACAAAATTGAACACTAACTATAAGAAAACTAAACAGAAATATAACTGAAAACATATTTGAAAATTAAACCAAATTGAACCCTAATCCTAAACCAAATTATGCCCTAAAGCTTAGATTAAACCAAATTGAACCTGATTGTAAACCAAATTATAAACTAAAACTAATACTAAACCAAATTGAATTATAATCGTAACAATAAAATAAATCTAATTATAACCCTAAATATAATCGAACATTAAACCAAATCGAACCCTATCCCTAATATTAAACCAAATTGAACTCTATAATAAGGAGAACCCCAACCCTCCACAAAATTTAACAAAAACAAACAAACAAAAATCAAAGTATAATCCTAAAACACACTAGACCTCGAATCTTATGAGTACTATATAACTAAAAATTCAAATAAAATTTAGGGAATAAATTAAGCGCACTTAATGCCACTTTTGGCGCCCCCAAACAGGCTCCAGTCCATGTTTAAAACTGGTGCCAAAATAGGCGTAAGTATTTTCGACTTTAGTATCCCAAGCATATTACATTTTTGGGTCAAATTCGACATTCAAGTTGACATTAATCACTATGCAGTTAAACACGACAAACCACTACATCGTTAAGCATTAATATTTTTGAATCCAAAACAATTGCATTAATTTCACGGGAAATATTCACTATCACGTCCACTAATGAATCCAAAAAAAATAAAAATTCTTGCCTGCATTAAACTTACCGACATATGTAACTCTTATTTTTTGTTTCTGGTGCAGGAGCACCTAGGTAAATCCCTAAGACTAATTACAATTTTGGCTTGTACTAACCCTAGCCAAGTTAGTATTTTTAATTTGACCTTGGAAGGTCTTGCTAGTGTATTCCTAGGTGGACTAGACTAGGCTCAATCCAACCTAGTTGTTTATTGCTTTTCTAGTTGATAGTGCTAGATTAGGCCTAAGATGGGAAAATAGGTGTAAATATGTCTAAAATCCTTTAAGGATTAGGAAATGGTAGAATAGAGCCTAAAATGGTTCCTAGAATCTTTCTACACCATTCTAGGTTTAATGGAGACCCTTAGCAACAATTATGCAAAAAGATGTAATGTTGTCATAATGTTGCTTGACAACATTTTAGCAACTTTTAATGTTGCATGACAACAAATGGAAAATTGGATTCCTTTCAAGGAAACATGATGGGTAGTTACCATAATGGCCTAGAATCATGGGCATGGCATATTAAGGTAAAATGGATCCCATTTCCCAAGGAGAGAGTGGAGTAGTGTAATTTTGGAAGTGAATGAAAGCTCTGAGTTCTGGTTTTCAGTGACAGTTGAGTTGCATTATGTTTATCAGTTATTATATGGATTGAATTTCAATATTTAGTGTTTTTTTATGTCGTAGTGACAATTATAAGTACTTTTTGTTCAGTAGTGTAGTGGTTTTCAGTTCATTTGTTTAGCTTTTGTAAACTGTGTAGTTACTGGAGTAGACAGTGTGGTTTTTAGTTTTATGGCTCCCCCATAGAATCCAACCATGGAAATCATCAGGGTCTGGATGAATATGGTAGGGGGTCCTTTGTACATTGTAAATATGTAGGTAGGAGGTTAGAAGAGTCAATTTTCTATTTTTGAAGTCATTGGGTGCCCGGTTAGAGGTTTGACAGAGTGAATTAAATGTGCAATTGTAGGGGAATGAGTGAGTGCTTTGAACCAAGTGTGGTTTAAGAGAGGTAGTAGTCATATAGACACTTACAAGTGAGATTAGGTATTTTCAAATCCATCTAGGTAGTTTCCTAGGTAGAAATCAGTGGACTGCATAATTCTAGCTCAATAAGCCCTATTTGTCCTACATTTTAGGATTCTCCTGTACGGAAAACTTAGGTACCAAAGACCTACAAAATATTAAAGGTCTTGATAAAGGGTATCTGAATTTAAAGTTTATTTTTTAGGTCCTTTGTAAGTTTTGGGATTTAAGTGGGAAAATAATTTGTTTAGGGCTAGTAGGCCAATTAGGTCTATTAGGCCAAAAAGATAGTCAATCTTGAAATCGATTGATTAAGTCTTGATGTCCCATTCAATGGAGTCATATGGATGTCAAATGGTTTTTTTAGTGATGGATACACCCCCTGTAGCACTTGTGAAGATGTTGTGAAGATTTTTCACTTGGATTTATTCGAGGAAGAGTGAAGAGTTGATGCAAGGGAGGTAAGGGGATGGGGCCAAAGGCTCTCCCAAACCACCAAACCACCTTGCTGAACTAATGCAAAAGCCAAAAAACATAGTGAGAGAAGAAAAAATTGATGATCTTTTATCATTAATTGATCAAACTCATTACATACCGGGCTGTAAGACCTTCCCAGTTTCGGCCATATATTCAATGAATTACAATATGATCTTTATAGATGTGAGGTCACAAACCTGCTTACAAATAATCCAAATCTTATTCTAGCACTGCTACTTCTCAACTCCTTTCCTCCAACTACCTAAACTAAGAACATAGAAGCAAATATATACAAGAGATCAACAAGAGAGAGGTCGGCGCTAAAATTCATAAGAGAGACTCAGATTTAGGTCCACACAGATCCCAATGAGAGACCCCAAATCATTTAAGCCATCAAAATTAAATGAAGAATTTGGCCAAAGATTCAACTCCCAAAATAAGCATCTCAGGCAAAGCATGACCAAGCAACAAAAAGACTCAGGCAAAGAACACCCTGAGCAATAGGAAAATAGAACCCGAGCGTCAGAAGAGAAACCTGAGCAACAAGAAACCTGTCAGTAAAGCATGATCGAGCAATAGAAAACAAGCATGCCTAAGAGACAAAACCTGAGAGATAGAGACAAGCATGCCCAAGAAACAAAACCTGAGCAGTAGAGACTAGCATGCCCGAGCAGCAGAAAACAAACTAAAGAACTATAAGCAAACATATTTTTGGTTGTGCAGGATTTCCAATGACCCAAGATGCTCCTGCATCAGACACTTGGGGTTACAAGAAATGATTCTCTAAATAATGTATCAGGTCCAACCTAAAATAAATCCAACTTGGATTGAGAAATCCAAGATGAGTCCTCAATCAAACTGTTCTTCCACTTCACTAGATACTCCATGTATTCTTTTCCTCTTGTGCTTCTGCCAATTCTTTGTTTCAAAATCTTATCAATTTATTCTATCTATTTCTTAGGATAATCACTTGGTATAGTCACTTCTTCATCATGTTCATGATATTCATATAAGTCTAAAATATTGAATATAGGTGATATATCCATGTCATCAGGTAATTCAACTTCATAAGCATTTCCACTGTCAAATCTTCTTAGTATTTTGCAAGGACCAAATTTCTTCATCTTCAGATTACCATATGTTCTGATAGGAAATCTACCCTTCTTCAGATGAACCATTACTACATAACCAACTTCAAAAAATTTATGTCTTCTTGATTTGTCTGCACTATCCTTGTATTTCTTATTACTCTTCTCCAACTTTTGTTTTACATCTTCATGAAATGTCTTCATAAATTTTGCAAATTCTTCTGCTTCAGCACTTCTTTTCTCTTCTCCAGAAATATCTCTCAAGTCTGATATACCTCTCGGTTGTGTGCCATGAGCAATCTCAAACAGTGTCTTTCTAGTACTTCTATTCACTGAACTATTGTATGCAAATTCTGCTTGTGCCAACATCAAATCCCAATTGCTTGGTGTGTCTCTAACTAGGCATCTCAACAAGTTACCCAAACTTTGGTTTACAACCTCTATTTGTCCATCAGTCTATGGATGAAATGTAGAACTAAACTTCAACTCAGTATCCAACTTCTTCCAAAGTGTTCTCCAAAAATATCTAATAAACTTATTGTCCGGGTCAGAGATAATACTCCTTGGTAATCCATGCAATATGACAATTTCCTTAAAGAAAAGATCTTCTATATGTATTGCATCTGATGTTTTCTTACATGGTATGAAATGTGCCATCTTAGAAAATCTATCCACAACAATAAATATTGAATCATTACCTCTTATTTTCCTAGGTAAGACAAGAACAAAATCCATGCTGATATCACTCCAAGGTTTCTCAGGAAGGGTAATAGGTGTATACAAACCAGTATTCTGACTCACTCCTTTTGCAACTTGACAAACTCCATAGCTTTTCACAAATTTATGAACATCCTTATACAGCTGAGGCCAAAAAATACCTCTCCTTCAGCAAACTCAATGTTTTATCAATGCCAAAGTGTCCATCCAATCCACTACTATGTTTCTCCTTTATCAAATTAGTTATCATTGAACCTCTCAGTATACACAAATAAATACCTTTGAACAACATATCTTCCTGAATGAAATAATCTTCATACTTACTTGATTGATTTGAATTAGGTGCTCTGCACACTCTCTACTGCTCTGAAAAATCAGGATCACTTTCATACAAATGTTTCATATCATCAAAACCAAGAACTTCAATTCTCATTTCAGTCAACAAAGATCTTCTTCTATTCAATGCATCAGTGACTTGGTTAGATACTCCACTCTTATGTTTAATCACAAATGTAAAGCTCTGCAAATACTCTACCCATTTCATATGTCTTTGATTCAACTTATTCTAACTACCCAAATATTGTAAAGCCTTATGATCAGTATACAACACAAATTCATTTGGCATCAATTAATGTCTCCACTTCTTCATAGCTTGAACAATAGCATAGAATTCTTGATCATAGACAGAATATTTCCTTTTAGCATCATTCAACTTTTCACTAAAGAAAGCAACAGGTTCACCTTCTTGAGTCAATACAACTCCAATTGCACTTCCACTTGCATCACATTCAACTTGAAATACTTTATTGAAATTAGGTAATGCTAACATAGGTAATTCAGCAACCTTCAGCTTCAAATCTTCCAAAATATTATCAACTCCATGTGTCCATTTAAATTCTCTTTTGTCTCCTCTCATTGTTTTAGTCATAGCATTACAAATAGAACTGAAATTCATGATAAACTTCATGTAAAAACTTGCCAATCCATGGAATGATCTTACCTCATTGACATTTTTAAGTTTAGGCCAATTCAGTATAGCTTCAACTTTCTCTAGATCCATCTTCAAACCATCAACTGAAATGATAAAACCCAAATACACAAGCTCTTCTTTCATGAAGGAACACTTCTTCATATTTATTAGTAACTTTTCTTCTTTCAATCTCTGCAACACTTGCCTTATATGCATCAAATGCTCTTCTCTAGTCTTACTAAATATCAAAATATCATCCAAATATACAATCACACATTTATTCAAGAATTTCTTAAAAACTTCATTCATTAACCTCATAAAAGTACTCGGTACATTAGTTAAACCAAAAGGCATAACCAACCACTCATACAAATCTTCCTTTGTCTTGAAAGAAGACTTCCATTCATCGTCTTCTCTGATTCTGATCTGATGATATCCACTTTTCAAATTCATTTTTGGTAAAATATCTTTCTCCACTCAAACTATCCATTATGTCATCCATTCTCGGTATAGTAAACCTATACTTCACTGTGGTCTTGTTGATTTCACTGGAATCAGTGCACATTCACCATTCTCCATTCTTCTTAGGTGCCAATACAATAGGTACTGCACATGGACTCAAAATTTATCAGATTAGACATTTGTTCAACAATTCATGAACTTGTCGGTTAAGCTCTTCATTCTCAGTCGATGTTAACCTATGTGGTGCTTTGTTCGGTAAACTAGCTCCAGGAATTAGATCCATACACTGACTGATAGCTCTCATTGGTGGCAAACCATCAGGTACATTATCTGAAATCATCTCCTTGTACTCAGTGAGTAACTTCTCCACTTCTATAGGAATTTCATCTTCTACATTATTACTCAGTTTGTTAGGAATCAAAGCATAAGAGATATCATTTTTTTTCAAATCCTTAACAAACTATCTACCTTCCATCAAACAAACTTTCACAAATGTACATAACTCATCAATAGATTCTTCAACCAAAGGTAACAATATTTGTTTCTTACTATCAACCCAAATAGAATATCTATTCAATCTTCCATCATGTATAGCATGTCTATCATATTACCAAGGTCTACCCAGCAAAATATGACAACAATCCATAGGCATAATATCACACAATACCTTATCATAATACTTTCCAATTTTCAGACTCACAAAACATTGTTCACTCACCATTAATGTATGTTCATCCTTGATCCATGAGATCTGATAGGGCTTCAGATGCTTCACCCTATCCAACTGCAACTTTGCAACCATTTCTTCAAATGCCAGATTCTCTGAGCTTCCACTATCAATAATTACATTCCAAACTTTGTCTGCAACTCTACATCTGGTCTTGAACAAACTTTTCCTGATCGAATCTTGCTTATCCTTCTCAATCCATAGTATCCTTTAGATCATCAGAGTTCCTTCCCTTTTAGCTTCATTAGGTGAATCTTCTTGCACCAATGCATTTCTTCTACTACTTCCTTTCTTGCTTACATGTGTACATTCAAAGGATTTATGTCCTTCACCACAATTGTAACAAGTTACTTGGAATCCTTTTCTGTTATATCCACCTCTGGAGTAATTGCCTCTTTCTCGGTATGAACTTACACCTTTCCATTTAGTATTTCCTTTGTCTTGATATGTGTTTGAAACTAACTTGTCTCATTCATATCTACTATTTTAACCATGAGCTCTACCTCTTCCTCTAGGGAATCTTCCACCTCTTCCTCTTTATCTTTGTTCATATCTTGTGTTCAGCTTTTCCTTAGCTTTTAGGGAAAATTGATATGCCTCCTCAATGCTTTCTATCTTGACCAAACTAATCTCATATTGTATAGAACTTCTCAAGACATTTAGATATCTTGCTACTATTTCCTCTTCATCTTCAACATGTCCAGATTTGATGTCCAATCTATAGAATTCCTCAGTATAGTCTTTTACTAAATTATCTTTCTGCTTCAAACTTTGCATTCGCCTGATTAGGTTAATCTGATAATCACAAGGTAGAAACTTGCCTTTCAATTTGTTTACCATCTTGTCCCATACCTTGATTTTTTCTTTGCCTTTCTTCTTCTGGTCCAATTGTAGATGTTCCCACCATTGGGATGCATGTCCTTTCAATTTTGTGCTTGCAATCTTCACCTTCTTATCCTCTGACACATTCTCATATTCAAAGTACTTTTCCATCTTAGTTATCTAGTCAATCAATTCATCATAATCCAATTTTCCACTGTACTTAAGAGGATTAAACTAAGTTGTGGATTTCAAACTTGTCAAGGCTCTCAAGAATCTTTCTTCTTCTTGGACCATAACAGGTGTAGGTGCAACTTCACCTTGAACCTCTTCAATTTCATCATCACTAAATCATCAAGATGTCTTCCTCTACACTGGGTTGTCTCAACAACTTCCAATCTAGAAGCCATCTATCTAAGCATATCAGCTAGACCTAGATCTGCGTTTCCTCTCCCATGAACCATCTTGAATCCCTCTACAATTGTAGGTTAGATCGTAATCTTCTACCCTACAATAATACTAATTAGGGTTAGGGTTTACAAGAAGGAACTTAGATCTCACCAATGCTCTGATACCACCTTATGCAAGGAAGGTAAGGAGATGGGGCCAATGGCTCTCCCAAACCACCAATCCACCTTGTTGAACCAATGTACAAGCCAAACAACATAGTGAGAAAAGAAAATATAGATGATTAGTTATCATTAATTGATCAAAATCATTACATGTCGGGTGTAAGAACTTCCCAATTTTGGCCATATATTCAATGAATTACAATATGATCTTTATACATGTGAGGTCATAGACCCGCTTATAGATAATCCAAATCTTATTCTAGCACTGCTACTTCTGAACGTCTTTCCTCCCAACTGCCTAAACTAAGAACATAGAAGCAAATATATACAAGAGACCAATAAGAGAGAGGTTGGCGCTCAAATCCATAAGAGAGGCCCAGATTTAGGTCCACACATATCCCAATGAGAGACCCCAAATCAATTAATCCATCAAAATTAACTGAAGAAGTCAGCCAAAGATCCAACTCCCAAAATAAGCATCTCAGGCAAAGCATGACCAAGCAACAGAGAGACTCGGGCAAAGAACACCCCGAGCAATAGAAAACCCATCTGTAAAGCATGCCTGAGAAACAGAAAACAAGCATGCCCAAGAGACAGAACCTGAGTGATAGATACAAGCATGCCTGAGCAACAGAGACCAGCATGCCCAAGCAACAAAAAACAAATTAAAGAACTATAAGAAAACATCTTTTTGGTTATGCAGGATTTCCAATGACCCAAGATGCTCCTGCATCAAGAGTTGAAGTACCCATAATGTTAGTGATCCCTCAAGGTGAAGCACAAATAGACTAACTCTTGGAGTTGAGTTAGGATAGTCTTAGGCCGGAAGAGCAAAGACTATTAAGGTCCTATAAGTGAGCTTAGGATCTAGGGAAGGCTAGGACAAGTAAAGTCCTAGATAAGTGATTATGTAAGCACATATTGGAGCATCTCTATCAGATTGGTATTAGATCTTATTGACCAGGCTTTTCATTAATATTCCAAAAAGCAGAGTCATTAGGAGAGTCTACAATGGTGACAAATGCAGAGTTGGAAAAGAAGGTCGATGATCAAGAAGAAGAGAATAGATTGCTTAGATAGAGATTAGCACAATTGGAACACAAAGTGGACCAAGTGGAGGAAAAGACTAAAGAAGTGAAGGATAAGGTTGAAGGGAAAGGCAAGGAGTTTGCCATAGATGATGAAGTCCCTAAAGCTAACCCTGCCCTCACTGAGGATCCATTCTTGAAAGCACTAAAGGCTTTGAGCGGTAAAGCACTAGAAGGAGTTCCTATATTTAGTGGAAAGATGGAACCAAAAATAGTCCTAGATTGGATAGAAGGACTAGAGAATCACTTTGAATGTGACAACATTACTGAAGCTTGGAAGGTTAAAGTTGCTAAGGCCAGACTAAGAGGGTCTGCACTCACTTGGTGGAAATTTATCCAAGATGAGAGAGAGAAGGAAGGAAAGAAGCCCATTGCTACATGGAAGGCTATGGTTGCAAAAATTAGAGATGATTATGTACCTGAGGATTATGAAATCCAATTGCATAAAAGAATCTAAGACAGAAGGACCTAGATGTGAACTCCTATATTAAAGAATTTCAGAAGTTATGCATGAGTTTGAGAGTTTCAAAAGATGATAAGGTTAAGGTAGCTAGATACCTTAATGGTCTCAAGTGGACTATGCAAGATTCAATGAGTCTCTTGACTCCTGATACTATTCAAAAATGCCACCAAATTATAGTAAAGGTAGAAGAGAGGCTAAGGAAGAAACAAGATTCAAGCACCACCAGAGGTAGAGGCAAAGGAAGAGACAATAGAGGAAAGAGAGATGGATATGGTGGTAGAAGTTCTAAAACAAAGAGTCAAGGAGAGACCAAACTTACTAAGAAACAAGAAGGAAGTTCAAATAGAGGCAACTCCAATAGAGGAAGGAACTCTTATAGTAGTTGGAGAGGAAGAGGCAATATCTAAGTAAGAGGTAACTATTTTGGAAACATGAAATGTTACCACTGCAACCAGATGGGACACCCTGCATACAAATATCCAGAGAAAGGCTTTACTTCTCATGGAGGTGAAAAGAGGATAAAATATGTTCAAGAGGAGATTAGTGGTGGAAATAAAGACCTTGAGGTACCCCTAGAGTCAGAAGAAGGAGAGAAATTGATGATGAGAAGGACACTAATCAAGGAGCTAGTCAAAGAGGAACCTAGTCAAAGGAGGTCACTATTTAGAGTGAAATGCAAGATTATGGGTAAATTTTATAGAGTCATCATAGACTCGGGGTCTACTAACAACATAGTGTTAGAGGAGGCAGTCACCAAACTGAAGATGAAGAGAATACCCCATACTAACCCATACAAAGTCACTTGGTTGAACAAAGGACAACATGTCCTTGTCAATGAACAAGTTTGGGTGAAATTTTCAATTGGGAGATACAAGGAAAAGGTGTTGTGTGACATCCTACCTATGGATGCATGTCACCTACTCCTTGGTAGGCCATGGAAATTTGATAGATAGGCCATGCATGATGGAGAAAAGAATTATTATTCTTTCAAGAAGGACAATGTGACTTTCAAAATATATTCACTGTTAGAGCATGGAGAGATGAAGACATCATGCCTTAATTTCCTTATGGTCAGTGAGAATGATTTCATGGAAACCTTAGAGGAAGGAGAGGTAGTTTGTTTTTCACTTGTGTTGAAGCCAAAAGAAGAAATTATAGACAAGGCCATCAAGAAGATAGAGTTGCCTAAGGAAGTGCAGGAGATGTTGTAGAGGTATGAAGGCATTGTTAGTGATAGAAAACCATCAAACCTACCCCCCAAGAGAGTTGCAAGTCATCAAATTGAATTTATTCTAGGAGCTACCATTCCTAATAAGGAAGACTATAAGATGACCCCTCAACAAAATGAGGAAATAGCTAAGCAAATCAAAGAACTCCTAAGCCAAGGTCTCATTAGGAAAAGAATTAGTCCTTATGTTGTCCCCACTATCTTAGCACCCAAAAAGGGAGGAACTTGGAGGCTATGTACTAACTCAAGAGAAATAAAATGGATTACCATTAGATATAGGTTCCCTATCCCTAGGATAGAATACCTAATGGATTTTCTAGGAGAGGCAAAGTTTTAAACTAAGATTAACCTAAATAGTGGGTATCATCAAATTGGGGTAAATGAAGGGGATGAATGGAAGACAATCTTAAAAACCATTGAAGGTTTTTATGAATGGCTTGTGATGCCATTTGGGCTATCCAATGCCCTACCTACATACATGAAATTAATGAGTGAATTCCTTAAAGACTACATGAGGAGAACTTGATGATAAACTTGGAGAAATATGAATTCATGAAGCAAGATCTAGTGTACCTTGGGTTTGTGTTATCTGAGGGAAATCTAAAGATGGATCCAAGTAAATTGGAAGCCATTCTCAATTGGCCTACTCCAAGGATAGCAACAGAGGTAAGAATTTTTCATGGTTTAGCTCAGTTTTATAAGAAGTTCATAAATCAATTCAGTGCAATTTATGCTCCTATGCTAGATAATATAAATGGTGGAATGAAAACTAAGTTTGTGTGGAATGAGCATGCTAACCATGGATTTGAGTTGTTGAAGAAGAATATGGATACTCAACCAATCTTGATTTTTCCAAGCTTTGAGAAGTTGTTCACAGTGGAGTGTGATGCTATCAATGTGGCTATTAGTGTTGTCTTGAGTCAAGAGGGAAGACTAGTGGCTTTCCACAGTGAAAAGATAAGTGAATCTAAGAAGTACTCTTCTTATGACTCAGAGATGTATGCTCTAGTCTAAGCACTGAGGAAGTGGAGGTGCTACTTGCTTCCAAAGGAGTTTGTGATCTTTTTAGACAATCAAGCACTAAGTTTCCTAAATTCACAAGAAAATATCACTCATAAAAATAGTGTTGGTAAACATATTGTTCTTCTTAACTTTAACTCCAAAATACCCAAATATTAAAGAAACAATCGAATACAACAGTTGGGAAATATAAACAGATAATTGATTTCCCTTTGAATTTGAAGGTACAACTCCCTTAAATGAATGATTTTCAATGAATATGAATCTTTCCTAATCTAACAGGGGTATGTTCTTAACTTGAGAACAGAAGAGGTAAACTAAGCTAGGCCTAGACAGGAACTAGCTCAGGCAGATTAAACTCAACTAATTCTAGCCAATTTTGAGATCTCAGTGATCATACGAGCTCTAAAATCTGGTAATACAATGGAAGATAAAGATCATGCAGAATGAAGGAATGAGAGCTTACTGACTAAAATAATAATGAATCAATCTATCTAATCGGAACATTTCGCAAACTTTGAATAACACTAAAACTTCCCTTCAGTTAACTGCATCAAATCATAATACAGAACTTTGGTTCAATCATAAACTGTAGATCCAATTTTGATGAAACATTCAAATTAATAAAAAGATGAATGCAATGAAGTGGAATATTTAAAACAATGGTATTCAGATATACACAAATTTGACTCAGCAAAATGTCATTCTTCACACCAAAATTTAGCCGACCTTTGTATTGATTTGGAAAATAGTACATATAGAGTTCCAGAGTTGGACCGTTACAAAAAAGAGGAACCAAAATGATTCCACTTCTCTAATCAAAAAATGATAAACAAAATTTTATCTGTTACAATAAATATCAAAATTTAGTACAAGAAGGAATCTATATATGTTTCTGTTTTCTTCTCCTTGTCTAATTTATCCCTATAGGCAGTGACAACGATAATGATTGGGATGAGCTCTTCATGCCTATTGATATGGACATTAGTATATCTGATGATCCATCTGGAATTTTCTTTAACCAGGCCCTTGATCACATCTATCTGATCTTTCAGTTCTTCCATGGCTTTAAAAATGCATCCACTCAACTATTGGAGTTTTGGCACCTTATCCAAATGAGATGAAGATTTCTCTGCTAGCTTATGCACATAATCAAAAAATGATTTCTGCATACTAGCGAATCCAATCATTTCTTTGCCTTGACCACTTATTTGTGATTCTTTATGCAGACCCAGAACGAGTTTAAAATCTTTGTTTTGCTCTTCCTTGATCTTGACATCTGTCTATTGCAACCCTGCTTCAGCTTGGATAATCATCTCAATTTTAAATTCCAGGCTTTGAAGCCATTCAATCAAAGGTTCATCACCTTTCTGCAAGATCTTGGCCTTTAATGCCTCCTTGGTCTTCATTTTAACTACCACATGTAGCATTACTATACATTCTTGACATCTCATTCTCTTCAATGCGAGAGTCTGCAGATTCTTATCAATATTATTCCTCTCTATTTCTAGTCCTAGGAGAGCATTACCCAGTTTCTCAACAACTACCAGTCCCTCTGATTTGAGCCTCTTGATCCATCTCTTGCCAATCTTCCTGAAATGTCTGTCCTCTTGCAACTTGGCTATGATGGCCTGATTTTCTACAACACTGGCATCAAAAGTGGTTTGGGTACTGGGAACACTTGCAATCGGAGTGATGAGCTGTCTGATGAAGTTAGTTAGCTTGGCTACTTCTGCTTTAAGTTGGACTTTAGCAGTCTTGAGCTATTCAAGCTCTTCTTATATTACCACATTGGTAGACTTCCACAAAACTACCTTAGTGTCATGATGAGCCGACCCCATATCAAATGACTGCAACTGAAAATCAGAGGTAGTCGTATCCTCAAATCTGCCCTCCTTTGTAGGCTTGGCCACTTTCATAGTGAAATGTCCAGTCTTGGGATCTTGTCCCAGTGTAGACATTGTCTTTACTTTCTTTACTTTACTCATAGTTGTGTTAGGATGCAAGGCCCATGAAAGAGTATCTTCGCTGGAAGTCCCTTCTTCTACTCTCTTTCTTTTGCACTCCAAAGTACTCTCTATCCAAGATTCAGCACTAGTAACTTTGGAGGCAGAGACCATTTCTTCAATAAACAACTTCCTGATCATCGGAGGAGTAGCTTTGGGTCTGGAAGTGAATGGGTTCACCAAAGTGGGAGAGGAGGAGACTAATTTAATGACTTGAGCTACTTTCTGTTGTTTCCCAACCTCTTCATCTGATTCTATGGCCGCTATGCTGGAACTATCCTCGCCTACTTCCACTACAACAGGAGATCCTCATCTTGGGGTATCTTGGGTCAAGGTATCACCTTGTGTTCCCATGGTACTAACTTGAGTTGGGTGCTCTATTTCTATATTCTTAAAAGACTCAATCATAGACTTGACTAGTTCTATTGAGACTGCTTCTTCCACGGAGCCAATGATGGGGGCTGAGCCACTTCCACATGTCTTGTCCAATGAAATCATCTTTTTAGGATGCTCATCACCTCCACTCGCTGGTTGAGCTAATCCTTTTGCTATGGTTGGGATTGTTTCTAAAGAAGTCTCCATAGTGCTTGAAGTCACTTTGGTGGGAGTTTTTCGAGATGACGACTTTCTTTTAGACCTCTTCTTTCTGCCTGCAATCCAGTCGACCCACTGCTTTGTCCTTTTGTAGATTCCACCCATCAAGGTCTGTAATTCATTAATGGCCTGCCCTAGCATGGGATTGGAGCTTATAGGGAGTGGATTTATTTTCTCCAAATACTTATTATCATACATATGCTGGCCATCATCTTCTAGGCCCTCCACTGCAATGTTAACTTTGAACAATTTGATTTGTTCAATAGTTAACCTGGTGTAGAATCTCTCTCTTCTCTCCAAGTCATCCTTGCAATTGCCCTAGTAGTCTTCAATATCATCAATGTGATGGATAGCACAACTCATTTTCAGGTGATCCCTGGCATAATTTATAGGATCATACTGTGGCCTCAGGACATCATATGTCTCCAATGAAAACCTCTTTGAGAATGTTTTCAGAACATTCTTTGCTTTGGACCGGGATGCACAACTATAAGCCCCAATGGTCATTGGGAAATCATAGTATTTCTTCTTAGCATCAGCACAGATCAGAGTCACTTGGAGTTCCTACCTCATCACCTCAACCACGATCATGTCATCAGGATATCTAGACAGCTTCAAGGGGAAGTCGTCAAATTCTGCAATACGAATATATGATAAATCCATAAATTGAATGAAATAGCACCCAAATTGGCTAATAAATTCCATGGCTTCAGGATAAAATCTCTTTTCTAGGCAACCCTATAGCTCCCTACACAGTCTCATTGTAAATGCATCATTAACTTTGAGGTATTCAGCCTAACTGTTGTGCAATTGTAAACAAGGGAAGAATTCATAGCTTTTAACATCTTCTAGAAATTCTTCTAATCTAGGGAGCCCTAGCCAAATTTGAATTGTGGCCAAAATATATATTAAAATAGAAGACATGTAGAATGTATTCTGAAGCTTAGCTCTACTTAGGGCTTTGGAGATATTCTCGCTTACCATAAGAGCCCAATCGATGAAATGGTGTTGAGAACAGATCACCTGGACTAAGAAGAAATGATGTTCAACAAAATTTAGTGTGTCCCTCTCACCTCTGATCCTATGGAGCAGTACCAAGATATCCATGATTTTTGGCTTTAGGTTCATGCCATATAATGTTTTAGGCAACTTGCCCTTGGCACTCCTCAGCTCTTGAAACCATGACTTCATTATTTTCTTCTTCCACACTACCTTCTTTGCTCCATACTCAGTAACCGCCCAAATATATGTCATTTCTAAATATTTGGCCTACTCTAGAATGCGCAAGGAGTTCTGGATGAAGTCCTGGTCAATGGAGAGTAGGACCATGTCATTGGGCAGAAGGATTTGCTTGGTATCCAGATTATATCGAGCTATACATTCCCGAACAAGCTCAGGAGCTTGAACTGCAATGGGAAAGCCAACGACTTCAACTAACCCACTCTCTTTTAGCTTCTCAATGATAGGATACATTTGGTCTGCCTTCAATCTATTCTAAAAGTTTTGCATATCGAATAAATTCAATGAGGTGTCCATGATTTTGTGCCAATCATAAGTGATGTCGTTCATCCCATCGAATCCTATAAATATGGAAGCCATGCTTCGATTGATTTTGAATCAGGAATGTAAGGATATCTCTTAGGAATGCAAGATCAAAGGACAATTATTATCAAGACCTTCAAATTCAAATAATTCATCAAACAAATGGTAGCTCCTATTTGCAACCTTTCACTAATTTCTTATTGTTTAACGGTCGACTTCCTGTGCCAGCCGAATGAAAAGACTAAATCATTAATGAAAAAGTTTGTTATGAAGTAAAACAACTTTATTTGAATTAATTACTTTATGCATACAAGTTGTTAAGAAACATCTTTTCACTTTAGTAACTGTAACGGTAACTTTCTGGAAGTAGCAGAAAATTACTTTTCCGCTTCCCTTTTAGGCAGAGAAATGCATTTGGGGTGCTCTATACTCAAAAATCTACTGAGGGATAATTTTAGCCTACTGAGATGCTAAAATGATGTGTGTTGATTTCATCGGCTTTCTTTATGCCTTGGATCACTTATGAGATAGATTCTTCTTCAAAGTTCTTCCATTTTGATAACTTGGTAGAAAATGTACTCCGCAGGTTGAAACATGCCTGTTGGAGTAACGGAGAATCCATTTTTCGCTTTTCTGCCCGCAAGATTGCATTCTGGATTTTTCTTCATTCAATCATTTCTCTCAGCCTGTAGAGATGCATTTTGAATGCAATAATCTTCTGAACCTAAGTTATCCACTTTCAAAGTGTTCTGACTGCTGAGACATTTATGGAATAGTCATCTGCGGAAGATGCACTCCATAGGTGATTTTCTGCCATGGAGAAGCTCGAAACTGATTTTCCACCATGGAGGAAAGATAAAGTATCAAAGCTACAGATTCCAAAATTACACAAGATAAATGTTAGAAATATCTGAATTGTGACCTTTATCGAATTTGGGAGCTTAAACCTACCCGATGAAACACAACTTTAGATACAAATTCCCCCGGCTCACAAAGGAGAAGTCAAATTGGGAAAATCTAATAAAAGCCTCCTAGCCCAAGGGGAAAGCTAGACTTAGACTCCAAAATTTCACAACACTTTCAAGACCACTACTACACATTAAACATCCAATTTTTTCTGAAAGGTATGTAGACCAAAAGTGGGGCAACAGTTGGCTTTGTCTGGGGACTTGGACATTCACATGTCCAAGCAAGGAACTCAAGTCTCTGATTTCTCAAAGCTCAATAAAGGGTGGCTCACAACAAAACTAAAGCAAGACACAGAAAGGAAAGTAGAAAGGAAACCTAACTAAGGAAAACAAAAGTAGGAACTAAACATAACTATTGTACAATACAGGGGTTACCTGTTTTAAATTTAGGTCTGATACAGCTTCAATTCCTGACCATTGTATGTCAGGGGTAGTACCTCACCATCTGGATAGGTCAATTTAAAAGAATTCTTCTCAAACTCCTGATGGATCTTGAAATTTCCTATACACAGTGTTTCAAATTTTCCATGCATGCCTTTGGGTGCCCTGCGCTTGTCCCATAACAGCACCATATCTCCCTCCATAAATTTTCAGGGTCTGCTCTTTTTATCAAACAAGTTCTTCACACACATTTGATGTTGTGTGATGTGATCTACCATTTTCTCCCTTTCCTCTTCAAGTTTGTTTAAATATAGGATCCTCTTTTCTAAACCATCTTTATATATGCCATCTTCTACTACTGTTCTTAATTTTCAAGTTGCCAATTCCAATGGCAACGGTAAACTGGTTTCAATCCCGTAGACAAGTTCAAAAGGAGAAATTCCAATGGCTCTTTTTGGATTCACTCTATCTTCCCAGAGGGCTTCATAGGTTTTCTTATTCCAAGTTCTCTGGTTATCTGCCACAAGCTTCTTCATGATGTTTACCAGGTTCTTGTTACTGGACTCCGCTTGACCATTTCCTTAAGGGAATATAGTTAGATGAGTGACTGATCATAATGCCATACTCAAAAAAAAATTTAGTAATTTCCTAAGAAGATAAGTATGTGGCATTATGCATAAATAACTTAACAGGAACACCAAACCTTACCAGGATGTTTTCTTTGATAATCTCACATACTACCTCTGAAGTAGTTTTCTTGGTTGCTTTCGCCTCCACCCATTTTGTGAAGTAGTCTATCACAGTGATTATGTAGATATGGTTTATGCTAGATGTGGGATTTATAGGGCCAATAAAATCAATACCCCACTGCTGAAATGGTCCCTCAATTATCACTGGTCTAAGGGGGAGTGTTGCTAACTGTGGCTTTCCAGTAACATTTTGCACTTCTCACATCTTGCCACCCAGTGATATGCATCCCTAAACATTCTCTGCCAATAATAACATTGTCTCAATATCTTGAATGCAATAACTGATGAGGAAAAGTGTCCCTACAAGCTTCATCATGAAACACTTTTAACAGCTTCTCTTGTTGTTTGTCAACACACCGGAAGAAAGTCTCGTATATAGATCTCTTATACAATTTGTCTTCCCAAATAACATATTTAGAAGCTTTCAGTTTCAAATCTCTTCTTTGTTTTGAAGTCAACCCTTTGGGGCATTCACCATATGTCAAGAAATACACGATGTTTTCAAACCAAGGGTCTTGCATACTTACTGCCAAAACCAATTGTGTAGCTTCTAGATCTTCATCCACCTGACTTTCCGCCATTGCTTTGCACAGTGCATTCCCTCTCACCAACTTGGTGGGCTTGATTTCTATGTCATATTCTTGGGTTTTAGCCACCAACACTCCTTTGTTATTACATCCAACATCTTGTTGAGTCAATATGCTTTTTACTGCAATGTCAGGCACACACACAAGAGAGTGAGAGTGTAAAATATAAAATCTAAATTTTTTTAAAGCCTTTACTATTGCGAGAGCATGTTTTTCAATCTGAGAGTATTTCAGCTCATGATTTTTCAAATGCGTGCTCATGAAAGCAATAGGATCTTGAATTCCTTCCTCATTCTATTGCATGAGGATGGTTGATAGAGTGTGTTCGAAAGAATAACAATAGATTATGAAATCCTTCTTGTAATCTGGATGACATAAAACTGAGGCATTGGCTATGGTGTTCTTTATGCTTTTGAAAGCTTGTTTGCCAAGGTCATTCCAATTGAAATTCACATTTCCCTTCATCATGTCCACTATGCATTTGGTGATTTCATAAAAATTTGGGATGAACCTTTACCTGACCGAAAAATGATTTTACTCCATCTTTGTTCACATGTAAGCTCGGCTGCCAAATTGCTCTGACCCCCTTTGGGTCAATTCTTATGCCTTGTTGTGAAACAATGTGACCCAGTAATTTTCTTTCGGTCACGCAAAAAACTAACTTCTTGAGATTCAATGAAATCTTGTCTTCCCTACACCTTTGCAATACTCTCCTTAGATCATTTATATGGTCTGCTCATTTTCTAGAAAACACCGTAAGATCATCTAGATACATATCAATTATTTTGTTCTTCATATCGCTAAAGGAAAGATCCATACCTCTCTAAAAGGTAGCTGCGGTGTTGATTAACCCGAACGACATTCTACAATATGCGAAAGTGCCCCATGGGGTAGTGAAAGTTGTTTTGTGCTGGTCTTCTTTCTCCACTTCTATCTGATTGTACCCTGAGAAACTGTCTAACATATACATCATCTCAGCTCCAGCCACAGTCTATAGTAGGTGATCCATGTTGGGAAGTTCATAATTGTCTTTCAAGGAAGATTAATTAAGATTTCTAAAATCTACGCAGATCCTTATTTCTTCATTCTTCTTCCTCACGGGCACTATATTCGCCACCCAGGTAGAGTGATGGATAGGATATATGATCCTTGCTTTAAGCATTTTATCTACTTCTCTAAATATGGCATCGGCCACTTTGGGGTTGTAATTTCTCTATTTCTGCCTAAATGGAGCAGCCTCAGGTTTTAAAGGAATTTGGTGTTTGAATTTCCCATTCATAAAACATTTTAGATCTTCATAACTCCAGGTGAAAACATCTTGGTATTCTAGGAAGACTTTCCTAGCCTCTTCCCTTTCTACTTCAGTGCAGCATTTCCCAATGTTGATCATCTTGGGATCTTTCTCACTTCTGATATTAATTCCTTCATATTCACCGGTGGTAGGGCCTTTCTCAATTCTCTTCTTTTTAACAAAAGTATCATGCTTGTTGAAAAGTTTTTCAAGTGTGACTAAATGGGGAGGGATGGTATTACCTTGCAACTAGATGATATCTGACTTATCCTTCTTCTGCTTGTCATGATAGTCTCCTTTGTGATTATAAGGAGTATCCCTATGGAAGTCACCACCGCTATCCAAAAAGAGGAGGAGGTTCTTTTCATCTTCAAACACTTGCCAATCTTCCACATTATCAGGCACAAATGGTCTATACACAACCTCTACTTGGTACTTATTATCTTTGAATTCTGGGTGAGGGAGGAGTAATGAGGCTGACACTACTAAGGAGTCTGCCTTAGAATTCAATTCTCTTGGCACAGATTCAATAAAGAATTCATCCAATGCTTCTATTTCATCCCATACTCTATTCCTATAGTTTTTTAATCTATGATTCTTCATAGAGTATTGATTTTTAACTTGACGCACGATTAGCTCAGCATCACCATGAGCTCTCAAACTTTTCACACCTTTCTCCTATTTAGTGATAATCCCTAATAGAAGGGCTTCATACTTGGTAGTATTTTTAGTGTACCTGAACTCCAATTTATAAGCCATGGGCTCACATACTCCGTCTAGTGATATTAAGACCACGCCTGTGCTAGATCCTGACAATGCACAGCTGCCATCAAATTCAAGAGTCTAGATCTATGGTGGCATTTCTTCAGTAGAAGACTAGTTTTCCTCTTTTATAGGTTCCATTTCCTCATCATGATTATCAGTAAATAGCATATAGTTACCGAATTCTAATTCTTGATACAAAATTTGGGCTTTAGGGTCATCAGATTTCAACACTGTAAACTTAGCTTTCTCTTCGGGAACTAGCTTTATCTTTTTGTTACCCACTGGGATTAAAGCTTAAGACCAATCTAGCTTTATTTCCCCTTCTAGGTCTCTGCAAAAACTTCTTAGCAACAAACTTTAACTAGCAGGTATATCAACAACAAGCATTGTTAACAACATTTTCTTCTCAGGATGTGCTGCTAGAGCCACTTGAGCATCTTTGATTTGCCCAACCAGAGGTACTTGCTTGGATTCCATGGAGTAACATCTACCATGAGCTTTAGTGAGAGTAAGACCTAAAGCTTTAGCTACAGTTGACAACATTACATTATCTGAGGCTCTTGAGTCCATTATGCAATTGCTTAATTTGCAACCATTAATATACAATGACACATAGAATGGATCAGGTTTTTGGCCTGGGAAGGTAGAAAAAATAGTTGACTCTCCATGCTTAATTGAGTCTGCAAATATAGACTCATTTTCTATGGTAGTCATGACATTTTGGTTTAAATTTTGATTCCCTTCTTTACAGTAATCTACTAGTTTTTGCAGTTCTATAGGATTAGACTTAAGATAGTCTATGGGGGAAATTTGAATTTTGGAATCTCTGTAGAATTGAATAATGTCAAAAGAGTTATGTTCCTTACCCGGTTGTATAATCCTCATTCCTTGGTTGGCTTCCTTAGAATTGGAATTAGATCCTTTATTATTTTTTGGTGGAGGTGTGGAAGCAGGGCCCTTATCTTTCTGACTCTGGGTCAATACTATGTAGGAGGTCCCATCTATGGTAGCATAACATGTCACTTCTCGCTCTGAATCTGATTCATACTCTAAATATAAGTTTTCAGAGTTGCCATGTGAGTACAAATCTGGTTTAGCTCTAGATACTCCAGCATTCCATTCATCAGTCTAATGCATCTACCAAGCCCGAGCTACATCGGGAAAAATTTCTCCATCGTGATTTTTCATTAGGTGAAACACACACATGTTTCCCCTTTTAGGAGGAGCTTTGATAGCTAGCCTTTGTGGTGGAGCGGTTAATTTTAATTTCTTTCCATTAGCATTCCTCCCTTCATTGTTTCTTCCAGGATGCTCTTGAAAGTTTCACTGATAGGGATTATTAAATCTAGGAAGCTTCCTTTTGAAGGCAATAAATTCATTGAATAATTTTTGAATCATCTCATCTCATGATGTGGTATTACTAGTACCGGCTCTAGATTGTATTTCTCTTTTCTATTTTCCCACCGAGATCATGTGGTCTTCTAATTCCACTGCAATCCTTTAGGTATGGTCCAAAGTGGCTGGGTTTGTTCTTCTCAAATCATAACTAATGTTGGGAGGCATAGAACTTATGAAAAATGTTTTCAAATTCCCCACAGTAGGCATGTTACTTGCTGGGATATGATTTACAATCTTGTTAAATTTTTCCACAAAATCCCTCATACTGATTGAAGGCTCTATCTTGATAGAAGTCAATTGTGTCAGCAAGGCATGCTCATCCTCAGTAGTTTTAAATCTTCTTTCAAAAGCAACTCTCATAGAATCCCAATCTATGATAGAAGAATTAGGCAAGTGATAGAACCAATCAGCAGCACCTTCAACAAGGGTTTCAATAAATAATCTAATGGCCACATCTTCTTCTCGCACTGCTAAGATATTAACCGAAGCAAATAATGCAGCAATCTATTCATCTGTAGGTACTTTCCCATCCCCAAAGAATTTGGGGAAATTCTTTCTTGAACCTGAGGGAAGGGGATTATATACTGCTAATTGTAGTGGTCCAACTGCAGCAACCCAAGGAAGTGCCATAACTACTTGGGGTAGATAGGGTGCTAGGTTAACAACAGGAGGAGCAACTACTCCGTGAAAGGTTAGCACTTGACAAGTGGTAGACAAAAGAGTTGATTGTTTGGGAGGTGAAGGAGGTCTGCTTTTTCTCTTAGTATTTATGTTCTTTCAATGGGGTACTTCAAGTAGAGAAAAATCAAGGTTTGCAAGTCTCTCAAAAACTGCGTTTGTACCACCTTCTTTCTTTGCACTCCTAAGAAACTTCTTGGGCTCCAGCATTCTAACTAGTCTTCTAGTCTAGCTTCAAGCTCTGCTTGGTGTTGTGCCCTTCTTTGATTTCTCATTTGGATGGTGCCCTCAAGTTTTTCTTCTCTAGATTCTTCTTTTTCAAGCACTTGGCTGGCATTCCTATAGTGTTCAGTGTTTATTTTATATCTCTAGACAAAAGTGTTCAGTGAGGAAATGATATCCTCTTGATCGTCCTAGAAACCAAGATTCGGTTGAAGCACGGGACTTATGTTTTCATGGGGAAGCATCATCTTTCCTCATGGTATTACTTCTAGTATAATGACTATTCATCTCCCGAGCGGAGTAGCCAAAAATCTGTTGGTAAATAGATTGTTCTTCTTCACTTTAACTCCAAAATACCCTAATATTAAAGAAATAAATATAAATGGATAATTGATTTCCCTCTGAATTTGAAGGTACAACTCCCTTAAATGAATGATTTTAAATGAATATGAATCTTTCCTAATCTAACAGGGGTATGTTCTTAACCTGAGAATAGAAGAGGTAAACCAAGCTAGGCCTATACAAGAACTAGCTCAGGTGGATTAAACTCAACTAATTCTAGCCAATTTTGAGATCTCAGTGGTCATACAAGCTCTAAAAATTGGTAATACAATGGCAGATAAAGATCATACAGAATGCAGGAATTAGAGCTTACTGACTAAAACAATAATGAATCAATCTATCTAATAGGAACATTTCACAAACTTTGAATAACACTAAAACTTCCCTTCAGTTAACTGCATCAAATCATCATACAGAACTTTCGTTCAATCATAAACTGTAGATCCAATTTTGATGAAACATTCAAATTAATATAAAGTTGAATGCAATGCAGTGGAATAGTTAAAACAATGGTATTCATACATACACAAATTTGACTCATCAAAATTTCATTCTTCACACCAAAATTTAGCCGACCTTTGTATTGATTTGGAAAATAGTACATATAGAGTTCCAGAGTTGGACCGTTACAAAAAAGGGGAACCAAAATGATTCCACTTCTCTAATCAAAAAATGATAAACAAAATTTTATCTGTTACAATAAATATCAAAATTTAGTACAAGAAGGAATCTATCTATGTTTCCATTTTCTTCTCCTTGTCTAATTTATCCCTATAGGCAGTGACAACTGTAATGATTAGGATGAGCTCTTCATGCCTATTCATATGGACATTAGTATATCTGATGAGCCATCTATAATGTTCTTTAGCTAGGCCCTTGATCACATCCGTTTGATCTTTCAATTCTTCCATGGCTTTAAAAATGCATCCGCTCAACTGTTGGAGTTCTGGAACCTTATCCAAATGAGATGAAGACTGCTCTACCAGCTTATACACATAATCAGAAAATGATTTCTGCATACTGTCCAATCTGATCATTTCTTTGCCTTGACCACTTGTTTTTGATTCTATATGCAGACCCTGAAGGATTTTAAAATCTTTGTTTTGCTCTTCCTTGATCTTGACATCTGTCTGTTGCAACCCTGCTTCAGCTTGGATAATCATCTCAATTTTAAATTCTAGGCTTTGAATCCATTCAATCAAAGGCTCATCACTTTTCTACAAGATCTTGGCCTTTAATGCCTCCTTGGTCTTCATTTTAACTACCACATGCAGCATTACTATACATTCTTGACATCTTTCTCTCTCCGATGCGAGAGTCTGCAGATTCTTATCAATATTATTCCTCTTTGTTTCCAATCTTAGGAGAGAATTACCTAGTTGCTCAACAACTACTAGTCCCTTTGATTCAATCCTCTCAATCCATCTCTTGCCCATTTACCCGAAATGTCTTTCCTCTTGCAAATTGGTTATGATGGCCTAATTTTTTGCAGCACTGGGATCAAAAGTGGTCTGGGTACTGGGAACACTTGCGATTGGAGTGATGAGCTATCTGATGAAGTTATTTAGCTCGGCTACTTCTGCTTTAAGTTGGACTTTAGCAGTCTTGAGCTCTTCAAGCTCTTCTTCTATTACCACATTAGTAGACTTCCACCAATCTACCTTTGTGTCATGACGAGCCATCCCCATATCAAATGACTACAATTGAAAATCGGAGGCATTCATATCCTCGAATCTACCCTCCTTCGTAGGCTTGGCCACTTCCATAGTGAAATGTCTAGTCTCAGGATCTCATCCTAGTGTAGACATATTCTTTACTTTCTTTACTTTACTCATAGTGGTGTTGGGCTACAAGGCCCATGAAAGAGTATCTTTGTTGGAAATCCCTTCTTCTACTCTCTTTATTTTGTGCTCCAAAGTACTCTCTATCCAAGATTCAACACTAGTAACTTTGGAGGCAGAGACCAGTTCTTCAATAAACAACTTCCTAATCACTGGAGGAGTAGCTTTGTGACTAGAAGTGAATGGGTTCACCGAAGTGGGAGAGGAGGAGACTAATTTAACAACTTGAGCTACTTTCTATTGTTTCCCAACCTCTTCATTTGATTATGTGGCCGCTGTGCTGGAACTATCCTCGCCTACTTCCACTACAACAGGAGATCCTCACCTTGGGGTATCTTGGGTCGAGGTATCACCTTGTGTGCCCATGGTACTGACTTGAATTGGGTGCTCTATTTATGTATCCTTAATAGACTCAGTCACAGACTTGACTGGTTCTATTGAGACTGCTTCTTCCATGGAGCCAATGATGGGGGCTGAGCCACTTCCACATGTCTTGTCCAACGAAATCATTTTTTTAGGAGGCTCATTGCCTCCACCCACTGGTTGAGCTAATCCTTTAGCTATGGTTGGGATTGTTGCAGAAGAATTCACCGCAGTGCTCAAAGTCACTTTAGCAAGATTTTGTCGAGATGACAACTTTCTTTCAGACCTCTTCTTTCTGCCCACAGTCCATTCAACCTATTGCTCTGTCCTTTTGTAAATTCCACCCATTAAGGTCTGAAAGTCATTAATGACCTTCCCCAGCATGGGATCGGAGCTTATAGGGAGTGGCTTTATTTTCTCCAAATATGTATTATCAAACATATGCTGGCCATCATCTTCTAGCCCCTCCACTGCAATGTTAACTTTGAACATTTTGATTTGTTCAATAGGTAACCTGGCATAGAATCTCTCTCTGCTCTCCAAGTCATCCTTGTAATTGGCCCATTATTCTTCAATATCATCAATGTGATGGATGGCATGACTTATTTATAGGTGATCCCTGGCATAATTTATAGGATCAGACTGCAGCCTCAGAACATCATAGGTCTCCAATGAAAACCTCTTTGAGAATGTTTTCAAAACATTCTTTGCTTTGGACCGAGATGCACAACTGTAAGCCCTAATGGTCATCAGGAAATCATAGCCTTTCTTCTTAGCATCAGCACAAATCAGATTCACTTATAGTTCCTACCTCATCACCTCAACCAGCACGATCATGTCATCAGGATATCTGGGTAGCTTCAAGGGGAAGTCGTCAAATCCTGCAATACAAATATATGAGAAATCTGCAAATTGAATGAAATAGCACCCAAACTGGCTGATAAATGCCATGGATTCAGGAGAAAATCTCTTTTCTGAGCAATCCTATAGCTCCCTGCATAGTCTCATTGTAAACACATCATCAACTCTGAGATATTCAGCATAACTATTGTGCAATTATAAACAAGGGAAGAATTCATAGCTTTTAACATCTTCTGGAAATTCTTCTAATCTAGGGAGCCCTGGCCAAATTTGAATTATGGCCAAAATATATATTAGAATAGAAGACATGTAGAACTCATTCTAAAGATTAGCTCTACTTAGGACATTGGGGAGATTCTCACTTACCATAAGAGCCCAATCGATGAAATGGTGTTGAGAATAGATCACCTGGACTAAGAAGAAATGATGTTCAACAAAATTTAGTGCATCACTCTCACCTCTAATCCTATGGAGAAGTACCAAGATATCCATGATTTTTGGCTTCAAGTTCATGCCATATAATGTTATAGGCAACTTGCCCTTGGAACTCCTCAGCTCTTGAAACCATGACTTCATTATTTCCTTCTTCCACACTGCCTTCTTTGCTCCATACTCGGTAACCGCCTGACTATATGTCATTTCTAAATATTTAGCCTGCTCTAGAATGTGCAAGGAGTTCTAGATGGGGTCCTAATCAATGGAGAGTAGGACCGTGTCATTGGGCAGAAGGATTTGCTTGGTATCCAGATTATATCGAGCTATAAATTCCCAAACAAGCTCGAGAGCTTGAACTGCAACGGGAAAGTTGAAGGCTTCAACTAACCCACTCTCTTTTAGCTTCTCAGTGACAGGATGCATTTGGTCCACCTTCAATTTGTTCTAAAAGTTTTGCATATCAAAGAACTTCAACGAGGTGTCCTTAATTTTGTGCCAATCAGAAGTGATGTCGTTCATCCCATCGAATCTTATAAATCTGGAAGCCATGCTTCAATTGATTTTGAATCAAGAATGTAAGGATATCTCTCAGGAATGTAAGAGCAAAGGACAATTATTATCAAGAGCTTCAAATTCAAATAATTCATCAAACAGATGGTAGCTTATATTTGCAACCTTTCACTATTTTCTTATTGTTTAAGGGCCGACTTCCTGCGCCAGACGAATGAAAAGACTAAAGCATTAATGAAAAAGTTCATTATGAAGTAAAACGGCTTTATTTGAATTAATTACTTTACACCTATGAGCCATTAAGAAACATCTTTTCACTTTAGTAACCGTAACGGTAACTATTTGGAAGTAGCAAAAAATTACTTTTCTGCTTCCATTTTAGGCAGAGAAATGCATTTGGGGTGCTCTCTACTCAAAAATCCACTAAGGGAGAATTTTAGCCTATTGAGATGCTAAAATGATGTGTGTTGATTTCATCAGCTTTCTTTATGCCTTGGATCACTTATGAGATAGATTCTTCTTCAAAGCTCTTCCATTTTGATGACTTGACAGAAAATGTACTCCATAGGTTGAACCCGCCTGTTGGAGTAGTGGAGAAGCCATTTTCTGATTTTTTGCCAGCAAGCTTGCATTCTAGATTTTTCTTCATTCAATCATTCCTCTCGGCTTGTAGAGATGCATTTTGAATGCAATAATCTTCTGAACCTAAGTTATCCACTTTCAAACTATTCTGACTACTGAGACATTTATGGAATAGTCATCTGCAGAAGACGCACTCTGTAGGTGATTTTTCGCCATGGAGAAGCCTGAAACTGATTTTCCGCCATTGAGGCAAGATCAAGTATCAAAGCTACAAATTTCAAAATTACACAAGATAAATGTTAGAAATCTCCAAATTGTGGCCTTTATTGGATTTGGGAGCTTAAACCTACCCGATGAAACACGACTTCAGGTACAAATTCCCCCGGCTCACAAAGGAGAAGTCAAATTGGGAAAATCTGATAAAAGCCTCCTAGCCTAAGGGGAAAGCTAGACTTAGACTCTAGAATTACAGAACACTTTCAAGACCACTACTACACATTAAACATCCACTTTTTTTGAAAGGTATGCAAACCAAAAGTGGGGCAACATATATGAAGTGGGTAGAATATCTATAGGCTTACACCTTCAAGATCAAGCACAAGAAGGGATTGCAGAATAAGGTTGCAGATGCCTTAAGTAGAAGAGACCTGACTGTACAAGAGATACACCTATAGAGCATGGGTATTGAGAGCTTCAAAGACCTATATGAAGAAGATGAAGACTTTGCAAAAGATGAAGACTTTGCAAACATCTATAAGGTATGTCAAGAATACAAGAATCATTTTCATAGTGAATACTCTGACTATACTTTGCAAAGTGATCTATTGTTTAAATGAAGTCAGTTATGTGTTCCTAGAGGGTGTATTAGAGAAAATCTGATACAAGAGAATCACAATGGTGCACTTAGTAGGCACTTTGCTGTCAATAAGACCCTAGAGTTAGTGCAAAGGTTTTACTTTTGGCCTAAGATGAATTTGGACATTAGGAAGTACGTAGAAAGTTGTGTTTTATGTTAGATGCAAAGGGTACATCTTCTAATTTAGGCCTTTACCAACCTCTTCCCATTCCTAGTAGACCATGGGAATGCTTGAGCATAGATTTTGTGGTAGGATTTCCAAAGACCAAATAGGGAATGGATAACATCGATGTTATTGTGGATAGGTGGTACACTTTGTACCCTTCAAGAAAGTACATGATGCAAGCCAAATAGCTCACCTATTTTTCAAGGAGGTAGTTAGAATTCATGGGTTACCATTGAACATAGTGTTAGATAGAGATACAAAGTTCATGAGCCATTTTTGGAATACACTATGGAAAAAGATAGGGACCAATTTCTCTTTTGGGTCTGCATATCACCCTTAGACTGATGGTCAAACTAAAGTGGTAAATAGGAGTCTAGGTAACCTCCTAAGGTGCTTAACTAAGAAGTATGGTCAAGCTTGGGACCAACTCATTGGACAAGTAGAGTATGCCTATAATGATACTATGAACAGTACCACAGGGAGAAGCCCCTTTGAAAATTTTTATGGAATACACCCAAGGGGAATATTTGAACTCAGAGAACTAAAGGATGGAGCCAAGGGAAGTGGCTATGCAAAATATTTTGCTTTTTCTATGTGAGAAGTGCATGAGATAGTAAGAAAGACATTGACTGAGAATAAAGAGAAGATAAAGATCAAGGTGGATGAAATAAAAAGGGATGTCCAATTCCAAGTAGGGGATCTAGTAATGGTCCATCTAAACAAGGCAAGATTGTAGAAAGGAGTGCCTCATAAGATACAAATGAGAAGGATTAGCCCATGCACAATTCTAGCCAAATATGGCACCAATGCATATAAAGTGGAACTACCAAAGGACAGTGGTTTATCTCCTATGTTCAATGTGGAAAATTTGATCTTGTACAAAGGACCAATACCGGATCTAGACCAGAGCCTTACAGAAGTCATCAAAGAGGTAGAAGACCTGAACTTGACCCCTATACCACCTAAGAAGGCAGAGAAGATACGTGACTCTAGGGCCTACAAGAAGACTAGACAGAGAACTTATTATGAGCACCTAATTAAATGGAATGGAAAATAAGATGTGTAGGCCACTTGGATCAAGGAGACTGAATTCAAGAAGTTGGGAGTGGATTCCAACTTACTCAATCCAAGGGTGGATTGAATTCTTTTCATTTGGGGAGAATGGTGCAGGAGCACCTAGGAAAATCCCTAAGACTAATACAATTTTGTCTTGTACTAACCCTAGCCAAGTCAGTAGTTTTAATTTGACCTTAGAAGGTATTTCTAGTGTTTTCCTAGGTGGATTAAACTAGGCTCAATCCAACCTAGTTGTTTATTGCTTTTCTAGTTGATAGTGCTAGATTAGGCCTAAGATGGGAAAATGGGTGTAAATATGTCTAAAATCCTTTAAGGCTTAGGAAAGGGTAGAATAGTGCCTAAAATGGTTCCTAGAATATTTCTACAGCATTCTAGGTTGAATGGAGACCCTTAGCAACAATTATGCAAAAAGATTTAATGTTGTTATAATGTTGGTTGACAACATTTTAGCAACTTTTAATGTTGCATGACAACAAATGGAATATTGGATTCCTTTCAAGGAAACATGGTGGGTCATTACCATAATGGCCTAGAATCATGGGCATGGCATATTAAGGAAAAATGGATCCCATTTCCTGAGGAGAGAGTGGAGTAGTATAATTTTGGAAGTGAATGAAAGCTCTGAGTTCTGGTTTTCAGTGACAGTCGAGTTGCATTATGTTTATGGGTTATTGTATGGATTGAATTGAAAGAGTTAGTGTTTGTTATATGTCTTAGAAAAAATTATAAGTACTTTTTTTTCAGTAGTGTAGTGGTTTTGAGTTCATTTGTTTAGCTTTTGTAAATTGTTTTGTAAACTATGTAGTTGTTGGAGTAGCCAGTTTGGTTTTTAGTTTTATGGCTCCCCTGTAGAATCCAACCATGGAAATCATCAGGGTCTAGATGAATATGGTAGGGGAGCCTCTGTACATTGTAAATATGTAGGTAGGAGGTTAGAAGAGTCAGTTTTCTATTTTTAAAGTCATGCCCTAAGCGAGCATTGGGTGCCCGGTTAGAGGTTTGACAGAGTGAATTAGATGTGCAATTGCAGGGGAATGAGTGAGTGCTTCAAACCAAGTGTGGTTTCAGAGAGGTAGTATTCCTATAGACATCTACAAGTGAGATTAGGCATTTTCCAATCCATCTAGGTAGATTCCTAGGTAGAAATTAGTGGATTACATAATTCTAGCTCAATTAGCCCTATTTGTCCTAAATTTTAGGATTCTAATGTACGGACAACATAGGTACCAAAGACCTACAAAATATTAAAGGTATTGATAAAGGGTATCTGAATGTGAAGTTTTTTTTGAGGTCCTTTGTAAGTTTTGGGAGTTAAGTGGGAAAAACACCCTGTTTAGGGCTAGTAGACCAATTAGGCCTATTAGGCCAAAAGGATAGTCAATCTTGAACTCGATTGATTAAGTCTTGATGTCCCATTTAAATGGAGTCATATGGATGTCAAATGGTTGTTTCAATGATGGATACACCCCCTATAGAACTTTTGAAGATTTTGTGAAGAGTTTTCACTTGGAGTCATTCAAGGAAGAGTGAAGAGTTGAAGTACCCATAATGTTAGTGATCCCTCAAGGTAAAGCACAAAGAGAATAACTCTTGGAGATGAGTTAGGATAGTATTAGGCAAGAAGAGAAAATACTATTAAGGTCCTATAAGTGAGCTTAGTATCTCAGGAAGGCTAGGACAAGTAAAGTCCTAGATAATTGATTGTGTAAGCACTCCTTAGAGCGTCTCTATCAGTTTTGTTTGTTTTTCATTTGTTAGGTTTCTCTTGTTCATCTCTTAGTTTTCAGTTTGGTTTCCAGATATAGAGCATATAATAGATGGTGTTTACAACATTTGGTCACTTGGTTTAAATTATTTGGGAGACAAAGAATACATAATAGAAGGATAGAAATTAAACCTGTGATTTCTCTTTAAACGTGAAAATCAAGTATGTTTTTCCATTTGGTTCAATTTGAATCTATATAAATATATTTAGATATAAATTTTAGTAATATATTTCTAGAAAAGGGATGTCACCTGGTAAAGAATGGTCGAGCTTTGGTTGATTTGGGTTATTTTGGTGGTCTTATTTTTGCATTATTCATTCCATCACAGGGTTTCAATGAATCACACTTTCTCATAGAATGCACAGCTTATGATGATATTAGGGCTTATTATGAAATCATCTAGCTCATTATGAAATCATCTTCAAGGCTAACAACATGTACAATTTATTTGAAGAAGATAAGATCAACCAAACTACTGGTTTTTTTGGTTAAAATTCATAACAAAAGATCGGAAAGAAAGTGAATATGGAAATTGCTTAAGGTTGTGGTCTTTTGGTCCCCTTGACTATTTGGTCTCATGGACCATTATTAAAATCATTAAAATTTCAGCAGGAAGATTTACTGGTTCTCTCTTGGTCCCTTAGACTGTTGGTCTCCTGGATGTCATTAAAATTCCTTCCTTCATTCTTTCATTCTTTCATTCATTCATTCACTTGTCAAGGTAAACCTTGCTCATTAATCACTTGTTTATTTTAAATTGCCCATTTCTATTAATTTCTTTGATTGGTGGTTTGATTTCATACCACAAAGTGGAAAAAAAAATTCATACTAGGCAATGTGTACTTTTTTTCCTTACAGACTGGACGAAAATAATTTCCCCTAGGTCACCTCAAAATGTCAAGTAATAGAGAGAAGGGAGCAGACTCCGGCCACAATGAGGTAGATTTGTAAATGTTTCCATTGTTTCTTTGGTTTTTAGTTTTTAGTTTTTTATTTAGAATAAATTTATTTATTATATGTATAGGGACATGAGACTGACAAAGAAAAAGAGGCATTGGCTTCCATATTGGGGGAAGATGCACTGAACAAAATGGATCGGGTGGACTTGATAATGCTTACCAGATATATAGAAAAATGATCTAGTAAAGACCCTATAAAATTCCAACCAAATCAAGTGTGTCAAAGGGAATCAATTGATTCCCCAACTGATCCTAGCTCGAGCATAAGATCCAAGAGGAATTCAATAACAGTAAACTCTAAGAGTGTGGAATAGGGAAAAAAGACTTCCAATGTCCTAGCTACTCTTGGGACACAAAATTCTTCCAGCATGGCATTCTTTTCATCTTGCATTGGTAGCTACAATAGCAAGATAGAATATGATGTGGTTTCAGGGGAAGTCCAAATGATAGATGTTGCAAAAGCATTTGTGAATAGGTTGAAGGAAGCGTTCCTTCAAAGCTTTAAATACCATATACATTCATGATTCTCAATGATACCCATAGACTTGCAAAAAATAGTTATCGAGGACATGTAGAATGAATTTGGAATAGGTTGGTCTATAAGTAATATAAAGCTATGAATGCCTCAAAAATTCAAGAAATTTTGGTGCAACCAAACAAAGAAGATAAAAAAAACTCCCTCCCAAGCTAAGGGTAAAAAAAAATGCCAATTGACGCAAGTGTGAAAGTATGGAAAGAACCTGTAAAAGCATATCAGAAGTTTGAGGCACGAAGGAAGTCATGTGAGGAGAGTACACAATAATTTGAATTTTCTCATAAGATTATAGAAAATTTATTAGATGATTCTTCAATGTTATTTGTGCATAGTTAAACTGAATCAATATATGTTTCAAGACAAGGCCACCAAGGCTAGGCTTGTCAAACTTCTTGCCATGCATCACAGTGGCTAGAAAGATTTACAGGCCTTGATTTGTACATTTGTAAGTATATTTAATATGTTAAATGATATTTTTTTAATTTCCTAGGAAAAAGTTAATGATTTCATATTAATTGGTTTCACTAGTCCACATGTCATGTTTTAACATGAGGAGAAATATGGCCGACATCCAAAACAATTTGAAAAGGAAATGTTACAAAGCAAAAAGTGGACCGATTTTGTAATCTAGATGGAGAATGAGGTACCAATAGTTGACTTTCAATAATTTAGTTGGATAATGTTGTGTTAATATGTCAATTTGCATTTCTTTTGTTGAGTTGTTTATTGATGTGTAGGATGTATTCTAAAGTGCTTCTAGGTTGGCCCTAGATCCCACTCAAGTGTCCCATTATTTCATGTTGAGAAAAAAAATATCGTTTGCCTTAAAGGGCAGTGGGTGATATTCATGCAATATTTTCATCCCATCTTTAAATTAATAACCATAGACTTTTAATGTCTCTTAAGTTTCCTCATGTAAGTTATGAGCTGTATTATTTGAGTAATGAGTCCTGTGTTGATTTTATTTATCCTCTTTTTTCCCAAACATGGTATCTCAAGAAGTGTTTCCTTGGTATCTCAAGGAATGCTTCCTTGAATTCATGTTGTCATTCTACTAAGTTATCCACGTGCATCATTGGCATCCTTCTTCACGATGTTGTCATTCTTTTAACATATAAGAATGTTTTGATGCATATAGGTAGGCATCCTATAAATCTAAAACATCACTATAGAACTCCTTTTTCACTGAGGTCAAATCATCATGGATTTCTAATGCATATTGCATGAAATTACCTATGTCATACCTTGGAACCTTATAGTTTTCCACTTCATGTTTCAAGTGCTCAATTTCCTTCTTATTCCCTTTCATTTATGATGCAGAGGACTTATTTGAAAGATAAGGACATAATAACAAACTCAACAAAGTCTCATAGGTGACTCCTCAAATGGGCTTCTCTCATTGTTCCATTTGACATCCTAACAAAGGCTCCTATATTCAACCTAGTGCCTAAAATGAAATGGTTCTCCACAAAAGCTTAACATTTTCTTAATAAATTCCTTGTATCCCCATAAACCTAATCAAAGACCCTACAAGGCCACTTCACAAGTTTTATTCACACTTCCTTTATACATGGCACCTAGGCCTACTAGCCCTATCTGACTGGTTTTTGGGATTTCGTTATTCTACCCCTATCATTATATACAAAAAAGGAAACTTTGGAATACCCTTTTCAGAGTTACATTACATATCTAAAAACTCCCATATGTTTTTTTGGGACACCAAAAGCAAAATTGGTCTGCAACCAATTTTGGTGGCACAATTAGCCCTATTTTCCAAAGCAATTACTTGAAAACCATCGACAATTCCTTGACCAATAACACAAACAGATGGAATTCAACACAACCAAATATTTCACTGGTTTTAGGTTCCTAAACCCCTCAAATTTTTTTGACTCCAAATTTGCATTCACAGTCACACAAACAAGCCTATCACATAGCAAATGCTAGGCCTAGGGATTTTGTTTTCTCTCTCCCAAATCCACCTCTTGCTCTGCAAGCAAATGCGTCTTTAAAGGGAGCCCAAGTACTACCATTCCAATAGAATTTTAACTTTTCCTATGGTGGAATGGAGTCTCACAAGCATTTTAACGTTCAAACCCTAGTTGGTGAGGGTTTCGGACCCACCTTGAGAAAAATGACAATAACTCCTTCAAACTTTAACAAAAAATGTTCAAACCAATTAGATATCAAACTAGATTCTCCCCTCTTTCCACAAATGTGAGTTGTAGGATGTGAGAGTATAGTAGAGGTTTGTACAATGCTCCATGTCTAATTCACCCTCAAAGAATTTATTAGCTGCACAAAAATATAACAAGTAAGAGGTGGTATATAATTTTGGATTTGTGCCCACTGGACTCGACTTGACTCTTGTAATTTCATTACACAAATTAAGTGACAAAATGACCTAGTTTAAAATTAGCCCTTATTTGGCCCTTCTTTGAGCCACTATGTTTTTTTAGTGAACCCATGAGGCTGATGGAAGGGTACCATTTAGTGTTCGTAGAAGTTAATGTTTGTCTGGGTTATTTGAAAAACTAAGCTCCATTCGATATTAGTCTTATGCCTTTTGGGCTAGAAGTTGTAGTGATGTAGTAGTGGTAGTGGAATATATAAGTCTCAAAATAATTATATCATAGCAATTCCTTGTGATTGAGGATTTAAGATTACTAGTGAGTGATAGAACAAGAAGAGGAGAACAATAGATTTTTAATTTCAAAAAGGTTAGAAAAGGTGCAAATGAGTAGTCTATAGAAGATCATTCTAGTAGGATGATAAAACATCAACTAACAAGGCTTGGAAAACCTTCTTCACTTTGAGCTGCAAAGGACTTGAGAGGGTATTCCTTATTCTAAGTCTATAAATATGATAGATTCATTCTAATGGCCATTGATAGACCTTCAAATGTGGATAATTATCAGATTTTATGTAGATGAGGATTTTATTTAATCACTTGAACAAGTAATCCCATTTTCTTTAACAAACACTGAGAATACATAAATTATATATCCCCTTATCAGAATCATGTAGAAGTGTTATATGGATACTTTTAAATGCATCCTCCACATTTTTATAAGGTTTGTGGAGATACGGGAACACATATAAATTTAACAGAAAAGCAAGTAACATAAAGGAACAACAAATTTGATTAATTTGATTTTAAATTTGAAAACCCTCCAGGGCTCTCAATAGTGCAGTGCCCAATCTCGAGCTAGAGAGTGAAGTAAAGCCACGATGGAGATCCTATGAACAAATGAAACTTAACCAGTGTGTTTTGAATATGTTAATCCTTAAGTTAACAAGCCCATTCATGTTATCATAAAGTTATAATTTAGAAATCCATTTCATACACTAAAAATCATTGGTATCTACACAAAGAAATTTAAGTCTCTCCTTGAGAGAGACCCATGAACAAATAAAACACTCACTCTTAGAGACAAAGTCAACTATCTTTATGTATTAAATTCATATGATTTAAGTATACAAAGTTGGAGATAACTTTATGACTTTACGATTTATAATTGCACAAACTGATAACACTGCTCATGAGATTACACTATCTAAAAATTACATTCATCTTCAGCAACCTAAAACTAAATAGTATTCTTGTTACAACCCTTGGAATTCCTTTTATATTTAAGGAATGAAACAAGCTTCATGCCACTAGCAAATATTAGATTCTACCACCATTAATCAGATGTAGATTATAATATCCTACCAGAGTTTGTTACCACCAATCTTGCCCTAAAGTAAAATCACTTGGTCGGTAAAAAGGGAATCTATAGTGAGAAGGAAAGTGCTTTCAATGAACCAATCAGGCATGTGAGCCATGCCAATATCGACCATGGGTGGTTATTGAAGTTGAAAATACCAGAATGCAAGATTCCCATTGCCTTTCCCATTGGGAGAAAACTTTGATACTTTTTTCCATGAAGATATAGGAGGGATCCAATGCCTTAGCTTCTTTCCCTATAGCCTTTGATCCTTTCTCTGTAGCCTCTAACCCTTCCCTTGCATCCTCTGCCCTATCAGTATCACCTTGATTCAAGATAATCATAGCAGTAGCCTCAAGGATTGGATTAATTTGCAAACCACACAAAAAGTTTGTAGTTGCGCTCAAGCATTCTAATGTCCCTTTATCAATCAAGAACTCTTATAATATCCCTTTATAAACAATATAAAAATCATGTTGCTTCATTTTTTGATCTTTTTATGTTTCTTGTAATTCAATTCTACTAAACCATTATGTCCTATAGCAAAAAATTATTATCTTCTCTACGAACTCCATCGTCAACCTCCTTAATTAAAGGAAAAATAACCAAATATTTGAACTAGGAAGCACCATTTATAGCCATATCACCATTAAAATATAGTTCACATTCCTCAAAATTTTGAATGGCGACAACCATTACGAACTTGCAGAATTTTCCTCATATACTTGTGCCGACCAGACAGTGTACAAAAAATAGATTAGGAAATCTCACTCTTTTGATGTTAAGTACTTAATTAGGCAACATTGAGATCTCCACCATTGATTTTCTTCTTGATAAAAACAAATCCACTAGAATAATAAAAAAGTTTTATCGATGAAACAAATGATTTCCACTCAAATTGATTACTCGAGCTCTGCAAATAGTAGGTCGGATGTCACACCAACCATCTAATCACCACTTGCCCTCTTTCTTCATCACCAAATAATTCACTTCAACCATGATAATCCTCATGAATGTTAAAATTATCTATCTATCTATCTATCAGCCATGATAATCCACGTACATTCATGGCACCTTTTGTGTATTCATTACTTTAGATGCATTTATTAAATAATTGTAATATTGATATATCACATAACATATTTATTTGGGTCCCTTAGACTATTTGGCCTTGTGGAAGCCATTAAAATAATTTATTCATTCATTTTCTAATGCTCTGACATGACATCGTCTATGGTGAAACTAGAATGCACCACATTATAGTGTTGTGAAGAAGAATAAGATACTTTTAACGCCCACAAGGCTAAACATAGCTAAATAAAATATACTAAAAAACAAAATAGTGTATGTGGGCCCATTCTAGTTTCCCCGTAGCTAGGGGTACGTGGACACATGTTTCTATATAAGTTGGGGGAGTGTGTGCCCATGTGTCACATACATGTCATTATGCATAGGAGCATACATGTGTTTTATATGCCAACATGTCAAATTTTTAAATTCTGAAATCCATAATCCCTCTTTAATGCCTTCCTTGTTGTGTAAGGATTTTTCAAAAAAATTATAAATTGGCAACATATGGAGTCGGCTCAACTCTGCCTTAGTACAATTTCCTAACGGATTGGTAGCCTGAAACTAGCCGTGCTTGATCAAATAACAAGAAGAAAAACTAATTTGAATATTTTTGAGCTATTACTGAGAACATAGGTATCCATGTATAATTCAGTCCCTAGTTTAGGGTTACAAAGTCAAATACTAGGTTATATTAAATTACAACAAACACCAAAGCAAGAATCATTGGGATTATCGTATGTTGATTCCTGAAATTGACACATCACTCTCATATTGGCCTGAAACACTTACTTAAGCATCCATATCACATATATTAATTACTATTGTTCATACATAGAATTTTAACTCTGTCCTTGAAGGAGAGAAAATGCATAAACAATACAGATAACATTCAAGAGTGCAAAGTTGAATTCAAACAAGACCTTAGTTTATTAAACTCAAATAATTGATATACATTCTATGGAGACAATTCAATGCTAGTTATAGTATGTTTGCATAAAATGAAATGCCTATATTCATAAAAATGAAAATACAACTATACTTGAGCCCCTACTCCCAAAACCTAGGATATTCTTGTATACATGCTAACTCTACCCAAATTTTCTTAGCCCATTTTATTCGTCCATGGAATCCCTTTTATAATACAAGGGATGTAACAAGCTAGTGGTTGATAGAATGCCAAAAGTATTCTCAACCATCAAGGTTTTTTTGCAGAGGAGTGCCTTCACCATGAATGATTGTCCACCCATTTTGTCTTTTAGCACGGTTGTTGTTCAGGTTTTACATTTGCCAGTAGGTCAAAGTGACTTAGTGTCCTTGGGAGGTCTATGAGCAATGCCACTATCACACCTAGTGGTTTGGCATTGTAATAGAATAGAAAATGAAAGATGTGCATGATCATGTGACCACAAGGAGGCCCCTAGCATATGATTCTCATGTTCCCTCCTTCTGAGGGTGGGAGTCTTTTGACAAGTCTCTAAGGGTGATGAGTACCCACGAGTCTTCATTTCCTTTCTATGCAGCCAAGTCCTCCAACTTAACCCACCCTTCTAATAAACTTAAGGGGCATCAAAGAGAGATAGATTGCTTTAGCAAGAGTTGTCTCCACCAATCTCTTGGACCTAGGAATTTGGACATCTCTATAGCCACCCCATAGCCTTTGGACAACTCTATAGCCACAAGTCAGTGCATCTTTATGGCTAAAATCCTTGTAAACCTCCTGCATCACTATTAACCGCAACCATACTACAACCTCTGTGGAAAATTTTATTCTTGCAAGGTAACTTGGTGAATTACAGACTGGAGAAACTCACTCTTTAATATAAGCGTGTAACCCCAAGGGGTATTTATCTATCATTCTAAAGCTTTGTCCTCTGGTTTCCTGCTTTACATTTCATGGTGACACTTTGATGTTTTTCCTTGATGTAACATCCCCTGAGCATATCTTGAAACAAAGATCTTGAACTCATTGAAAATTGGTCATAGCTAAGTTGGATTCGACACTTAAGGTCCTTTGATGACAAAATGCATTAATCATTCTCCTGGATGATTAAAAATCTCACTTATTCAACCTGCAAAATGTCACTTAATTCCTTGGGATCCTCAAATCTTCTCTCACCTTCATGAATGCACCATCAAACACCTTTGACCTCACCCATTTGGCACCTTGAAGCTTATGTGGTTCCACATTTCACCTCTATATGAACACTTCCTTTCATTTCATCAAGCCCAAAAATGATACCTCGCGCCTCCGCTATACCTTTTATGCAATTTGAAAATCCCACACATGATGGTCGGGTCCACTTTCTGCCTTAGGATTTTAACACATCATCCTGCACCTCCGTGGAAGCCTAGGGTCCTTTTTCTTATTCTTTCAGGCTTGATGAGCTTAAGTATTGGCTTAAGTATTATATCACTTTGTCATGTTTTGTATGTCCCATTCCTAGGTTGTCTCAATAGTTTGATCATAAACTTTGATTTTTAGTTGTTTTAAGTCAGTCTTATGGACTTGATGCCAACATTTCACCTTTGACATGCCCTAATGAAAATGATAACACTTGGTATATTCATTTTAATTTCCTCATCAAAGATGTAGACTAGGGATTGCTAAGTCCTAACGGGGAGCCCCAAATTTACCTCCTCATCTAAGCAGCAACATAGGGCAATGATGCCTACACAAGAATTTGAGGGGGGTGAATAGATATCTTGAGAAATGAAATTTCCCTAGGAAGAACATGAGTTGTTGATGGAAGGGAACCTGGAATAAGAGAACTTAGGATTAGCAGGGCTCATTGCTGCAGCTGAGAAAGTGCTAGGTGGAGAACCAAAATAAAAGTGATTCCCAGTAGGTATTATTATGGGGTTTAGCACCTAGTTTTTGATTCTATTCATAGTGATTTCTTAAAATTATTTAGTTTTGGGCATGAAACTATCCATATATCTTTTTGTTAATATTAGTCTGCACTTTGATCTATCTATATTACTCTTACATGTGATTCATTGAATACTATTGCAAAGTCGTTATGTATATATAATTGTCTTGTGCACTTCAAAGTTATCATATTTATGTCATGTTGTAACAACACTTTGATCAATAGAATGATACTTTAGTTTTTTACATCTGAGTTAATATTTTGGAAGACTCATCCAAGGGGTCCCACTTGGCGAGAAATTCCACTCATTGGGTTTAGTTACTTTTTGATGCAGGAGAATCATATGCTCATCATAGGTATCTTGGAGATCCAGGGCATTCCAGTGGACATGGAGCATCTCATAAGGTCAATTGGTCAATTCTACAACCAATTATGGCATTTGCAAGCACAAAAAGTTATAAGT